>CAXAMN010021851.1:991195-1044044 GCA_963970005.1 Durusdinium trenchii | reverse complement strand
AGTAGTAGTAGTAGTAGTAGTAGTAGTAGTAGTAGTAGTAGTAGTAGTAGTAGTAGTAGTAGTAGTATAAAGTAAATAGATTGGATAACATGTAATAGTAATTATATAATATATAACTTTCTTATATTACAATATTTTTAAAAATATGTTATAAGTTACAAGTCAAGTGTTTTATAAATAGTTCTGAACGGTTCTGAACGGTTCCGAACTATTTGTAAAGCAAAGTTTTAAAAGTAGTTCAGAACGGTTCCGAACGGTTCCGAACTATTTGTAAAACCGGAACTATATGGAACTATATGGAACTATATTAGATTTTTTTTACAAATAGTTCAGAACGGTTCCGAACGGTTCCGAACTATTTATAACTTTTGTTTATAAATAGTTCAGAACGGTTCTGAACGGTTCCGAACTATCTATAAACGGTGGTTTCTATAATTGGTTCTGAACGGTTCCGAACGGTTCCGAACTATTTATAGATTGACCGACTTTTAAAATGTTAAAAAAGTGATAGTAAAAAAACATTCATATGATTTATGATAATATGAAATGTGAAATTAGTCAGTATAGGTAATTTGTACTTGGTTTTCGTCTCAGGGGGTGTTCTAAAAAACTAAAGTAGTAGCAGTAGTAGTAGTAATTCCAGTAATATTTGTCAAAATTAAAGTAACTAGAGCCGAGCCTAGAGCGCTGAGCTGAGTCGAGTAGGTAGGAACCAGACTTCAAAACATAGAAAGAAATTGAAAAGAATGATGTGGCAAACAACTCTGCTGTCTGAATCTGAGCGAGCGAGTGTTTGGTGTTTGCATACAGTCCAGTCCAGTCCTGTCTAGTGAAATGTGAACTATGGACCATGGACCAGAACTCGCCCGTGTCCTTTATGGTCTCTTCCCTGCCCTGCCCCTAAACAGCTCAGGTGCCTTCAGAATCTTGTGATGGACATCCAAAACAGTCTTCTCACGGGTGTTGAGGCGCCATAGTTCATCCTGTGGGGCAGTGGAGCAGTACCCCTTGCCCTTCTTCACCTGCCACTGATCCAGAATGGCCTGTTCCTTCAATTTTCCAGGTCCTGTCTGGCAGCCATCCTCAGGGCTCGTAGGAGCACGTGGAAGGGGCTGGAGAGGGCCACAAGGGATGGCGGACAGGGAACAAGCGGGGGCCATCGAAGGGGGCCTGAAAGAAAGGCCTTATTAAAAAATGAATTGGAACTATTTATAAAATCAGTGTGGAACTATTTGGAACTATTTATAAAACCAGGTGGACCAGGTGTGAAATATTCCAGGGTTCCTTGCCAGGGCCTGGGCCTGGGCCCAGAAATGTCCAATGTGGATTTGTGGAGGCCCGAACTGAAAAGGTAGCGGTACGGTAGGCTCAAAGAACACCCTTGGCAAACCAGTCCTTGGATTGCGGTGGGTACCTCAGCCCTCCCAATGGCACAGACTTCACATACTCCATGACCTCACTGACTGTGGTGCCCCGAAGTTGTGAAGGAAGAACTTCTGTCACCAGGTGTGCCAACCCATCAACCTCCCCTGCGTCTGCAAAGTCTGCTCGGATCATGACTATGTATAGTCTTGATCTGGACTGCGCCATTCCAAACTTCTTGCTCCTAAGTCAGAGGGTATGGAAGGATTTGACCATGGCCCTGATCTATGGATTCTTTGCATCCAAAAGTCCAAAAGAGATCAGAACAAATGGAACGAGTAAGAAGGGCCAGGGTGCAACACTGCTACTACATGTTACAAAATACAATGTCAAAGTTCAAAGCATGTTTTTTGTCTGAGGCTGAGGTTCTCCATTGGAATGATCCGGATGTTATACGTGTCACGGAGAAGGCCCAGGCCTACCTCCTCTCCTTCCCAAACTCCTCGAAGCATAAAGTCCAGAGGCGCCTCTGCGAAACAGGGCTTGCAAACACAATTCACATGAATGGACTGACCACTATGCCACCTAACGTGCCATGGTGCACTGCACCATGTAACAACTCACCAGCCAGAAACAGCAGATTCATAGATGATTCATAGATAATAGATACGTAATCCGAAATCCGTAATTCCAATTACCATGATACTATTCTATGATTCTGTGATAGATAGACGGTAGATGATGGATAAACAGACTGTAGACTCATAGAGTCACATGTTCAACGACTTTTTCATGCATCTTGAAGAGATGGCTGGATGTGGAAGAGAATCTGTTCAACAAAAAGCGCATTGCAAAACAATGTTCTTGATTTTGCTGCGTGGTATGCCTGGGATGTGTTTGGCTGCCACCACATCAATCACGTAAAGAATCCAGTTGGAAGCTGCTGCTGCTCCACTCAAGTACCATATTTGGCATGCAAGTCGTTCACAAAAGCCAGCAAACATACAAACAGCATAGGGTAGCATAGGGCCATTCATACAATACAATACAGTCTGCTACAGGCTACAGTTACAACTTACAACAATATGGAAAGGAATGTTGTTGGTGAAAGTCCTGTCTCTGGCTAGTGTTCTGAATGTGCTGTGTATGGTACTTTCTTCATTTGGCCTTGACTGTTGCTTTTGGCAGTCTGAGGCTCAAATGGGACGTGAGTTCAACCAGCCCCCTTGACAAGTGGAGGTTGGCAGAGTGGTCGGTAGTCGTCGCTAGACTACTTTAAACAATTCGTTCACTAGGATTGCAAAGCCCGCAGCACTCTGAGAGCCTCAACCTGCAAATTGCCTTCTGAAGCACCAAAGCTTCGTTCACTGATTGATTTGACCTTTACACGGGTCTCCTCTTTGAGACCAGTGTTGACTGCGATCTGGAAGAGGCATTCTGCATGAACCCACCCATGTGGGCGCACTCGACTGTGATACCAGCTAAAGCGAACTGCGTTCTTGTTGATTGAAAGCTTGCACTGCAAGCAAGTTGATCTGCCACTGGCTGCAAAGGCCACATCAAGAACACCGAGTTCTTTGGCAAAAAAACTGCTTGCTGGCACTCCCTTTTGGCATTGGGTGATTGCTGCTTCTTTGGCCTCATCAGCTGCTGCGATCTCCTTCTCCAACTCTTTGGCGGCAACTTGCTCTGACAAGACTGTGTCAGATATGGCCTCAATGGGATTTGCTTCAGCATTGAGGTCAATGTCATCACCCTGATCACCACATGAGTCGGAATCTGAATCAGACTCTGAGCCTGAAGAATCAGAACCCTGAATTTTCTTCTGAGGCATTGTTGTCGAGGAAGCCTTGGACTTTTGAGCCACCTTCTTTACAGTCTTGCGAGTCTTGCCCTTGGTGTTTTTCCTGCTTTCCCGCTTCCTGGCCGCTTTCAACAGCGATAGCAACTGTGGTGGAGCTGTTGTTTTCTTCACCTCTGGTTTTGAGGTCAATGTGAATGTATCTCTCAATTCATCTGCGCTGGCAATCAGCAACCGGTTGTCAATCCACTTCATGTGGTATGACCACACTTGCACGTCAAGCATGACGTTTGGCGTTGCATCACCAACAAACTTCCTGAACAAATGATGGGAAGTGGAAACTTGTGGGACACCATCAACCAGCTCAAACAGGATGTCGCTATTCGCCTGAAAGGTCACATGCATCAATGTTTGCAAAATAGGCTTCTTCTGAGAAACCCCGAGCAAGCAAGCAAATGAATCACGCAGTAAAGAACTTGAGAAGCAAAGGAGAGTGCCAGGTTTCAGCTTTCTTTGAGACAGTTCGTGCTTGAATGATTTGGCAAGCCCATTCAAGCATCCAAACAAAGGATCATTCACACAGTGGCCTGGAAGGCACTGTGGAAGAATGCTGTCATTGCTATTCATTTCTGTGCTTCCTGCATCACTGTGCAATGAAGATTGCAAGAACTTCTGAATGTCCTCATCTGGGGTGGCTAAATCAATGGCGGACTTTCGCAAAGCACCGGAACCTCAGTAGTGGCAGTCAAAGTTTATTTTTAGACTTTAATATATTGAGTCGAGTCGAGTCATAAATTTAGACAGACTAGACTATGACTATGACTATTATATTATTTTATTTAATAGTTAATAATAATGGTTCTACGGTTCTACGCCGTCCACAGGAAACAAACCTACCCACCATGGGAAAAGATGGAAAGGGTAACAAAAAGCAATCGGAAATCCCTGGGTTGAAACAATTGGAAACAGGACTGTGTTCTTGTCAAATTCAAAGGCACTATCTGCATATTGGGTTGGCGCTGTCCACCAGGAATGCTGGGCTTCAGCCTGCACATTCAATTGAAGCCGGCGAGCTGCTAGCTTCTTCCGAGCATTCCTGTCCACTTGTGATTCCAAAGCTCTAATTTCAGCAGTTCCAGCTTGAGCTGTTTGAGCTGCAAGTGGCTCCTCAGCCAAACGGTTGCGTAGTTCCTGTTGGTGAGCTGCTTGAATGTTGTAGGGTTCTTTTCCAGCGGCATCAAGAGCTTTCCAAGCTGCAGATATCTCTTTCAGTTTGATGCGGTATTCTGAGGGATTGCACGCAGCCCCCTCCATGTGACACTTCTGAAAAACATTCCAGCCAGACAAGGAACGAAGCTTTCGAGAAGTCGCCTTCTCCAAACGGGCTGTCTTCTCTGCTGGAGTCTCTTGAGAAACACGCTGCCGTTTCTTATCCTTGGCTCACACAGCTTTGCAACCACCACTGGCTATCATTGAGAACAAATTTCAAAAACCTTTGTGCTTTGCACTCTGCATGACTTTTTGCTACTGAGCTTGGCACCTGTCCAGAATCTTTGGAGTATTGGTTGGTGCTCTGAACACCACTCATTTTCAAAATGCTGGATGATGTTTTCTTCGAAGGCATAGTATCAGCCTGGACCAATGGTTGGATGAGGTCAAACTGCTTGATGCATGACTGGAGAAAAGTAGTTTCTCGTGCAGTGGGCGGAGATTTGACCTGTGTCTTGCCTCTGTGGCTGACTGCGTACTGAACTACACCATTCTTGACCTCAACTAGGTCACTGGACAATGGAATTGTCCCTGCTAGGTCCAAAAGCAACTGCCTAACCTCGCAGAATACTGATTCCAACTCAGCTTGGGAAAGGGAACGCAGATCATCATACGGATATTGCGACAGCAGAACACAGGTGAATGTGTCATCCAAGCAGTGTTTGCAACAATTTGCAGCCTCCTGCAGTTTTCTCCATGTATCCAAGCAGGTGGCAGTGTCACAACCTACCAAGGAGAACAGATTCCATGGTGAGCAGCTGAACTCATGGACAAGCCGGCGCCAAGAGTCTGACATACCAACAAGGATCAAATTGAAAGCGAGATGCAGGACTTCAGAATTGTTGCTGATGTCCAATCCCATGTCAATGCTTTCTGCAAGATCTTTCTGTAGGAGTCCAAGGTAACGGCGCATGAGATCTCGGCCCAAATCCCCACCAATAGTGTGCAAGAATCTGGCCCTGCTTTTCTGAACCAACTCTGAGAACTTCTGATTTGCAGATCCAACATTGGCAATCTGATGAAGGGCTTTTGTGCGGCTGAACAGATAGTTGATGGCATAATCAATTGGTCCCAGTACACAGGCCATCACTACAGCATGTTTGTCAAAGTCTTTTGCGGATATGGCTTTTATCATCATGTTCTTTCTGACTGAGTTCTGCACGCTGTAGGAAACATCAGCATCCAAAATGCCACCAACCAACGCTTGCATATCTTCTTCAGTGAAGTTTCCAGAAGAAATGGATGTGTCTGCCAGAAGTGCATCGACCATTGAGACAAGCTCAGCACCAGGCTTGCAATTGTCTTTCAAGCCGAGAAGAATCCTGGGAAGCAAACCATGAAGGGTGCAGAATACCCGAATGTAGCTGATCGCTGGGCCAAAGTGCTTGAACCTGGAGAGAAAAGGTGTTGGATATCCCTTTCCCATCAGGGGCACTAGTAGCCTCAAGACCTTGCTCAATGCTTGCTCATCACTGTCACAACATCCACAACACCAGTGGATCACTCTTGGAGAGCATGTATCCCCGTTGCAAAATTCAAGAATGGACTCAAGATTCTCTTTGGCAATCTTTCCTGGACTGTCAAAATTGCGTGAAATCCACTGGGCTCTTGCTTTCCAGATTGAAGAGTCTTCTGGAAGTTTGGTCACCTGAATGCCTCAGCTGCCCCTAAACTGATCACTGTCACGTCACTGGTGGATTGGATTGGTTGTCGACTGTAGTCTAGTCTAGTCTTCTGTCTATAATGTATTCCAATTTCTACTAAACATTGAACAGTGCAGTGTACGGTATACAGTACACCCCGACAAATAGGCCTAAGTTTTCTGCCATCCAACATGTTGAAGTAGCAAGACAGACTGACATCCAGCTCTAGAGAACCACGAAAAATGCGAAATGTTTTCAAGCCAAACCAAGACACGTTCAAAATTTCCATCTGTTTGGAGTAGTCGCACCAAAGAAGAGGCGAATGATTGCCGAAAACTGTATTGTTCAAAACAATGGCCAAGTCTCACCAGTGTTGCCCAGAACCCTGTAATGGACAGGGCTTGAGGCTTTCGGATCAGGTTGAGTTGATGTACCAGGCATTGAACCTGGAATCCACACACACGGTCATGACCCTGTTGAGATCGCAGAGATGCCAAGAGCTGGCGCTCAAGCTTCCATGAGGCTTGATTGGCTTGGAGCGCGTCACCTACCATCACTTCTGTCCGAAACACTCGAGGGTGCGGGGTCACATCGTGGAATGAAACACCAAATTTCCCTAGCAAACTTCCAATTCCAGCTCCACATACAATCGACATAGCTGTGGAGGCGGCGTGAATGTTCCCACATTGAGGAGATGAAAGAACCAACATTGGAGTGGGAATATTGGTGGAGACCCACAATTCATCCTTTCCTGCTGGGCTCATTCGAACATGGACAGCTTGGACTGTGTTGCACACAGTGTGAATGGTACTGCGCAAGCCAGCACCCTTCATTCGTGTGTCTGTGTCATCAGCAATGACCGCATTGATGATGTGCTCTACTGGCTTTGGCTGACCAGCACTATCGGTGAATAGCCCTTTCACTAGTTCAACAATGAACTGCACCAAACTAAAAACACATCTTCCCCGTTCTGATCCAATTTTCTGGTAGTCTTGCTCCTTGGAAATGCCTGGACTGAACAACCTGCGTGTAAAGTACTTGCTTTGCAATATCGAAGCCCTGGTTTGTGCCTGTGTTTGCCCACTGTCAACCACGCCCGCATCAACTGCATGAAACTGCTTACGAACTCTAGCCTGTGCAGCAGCCTCTCGGGCTTTCGCTGTACGCTGACTGCGACGCAGCCTGCGAAGCTCCTCATCTGATGATTGGCCTTCTGGCTTTTGCTCACTGGTGTCCCAAAGATCGCTGAAAGGCATGGCGCAGAGTGATGACTTGATGATGACTCGAAAAACAAGTCCAAAGAACAACAACCCCAACAACATTCAACCAGTCACCTACATGAATCTCAACACACTTAGTTCTGGTCTAGTCGTCTTGTCTTGTTTGCATTGACCGCCTACCATACTGGGACCATACCTTACTTACCATACCATAACTCGACCATGACTCCTGACTAGTTCAAAGTCTCTTCTACATGACTGTTAGAATTCCTGTGAAACCTAAACCATCTGTCTATTGGAGCCTAACTGGCACAGGCTGACAGTACTCTGGCAGTGGAGCATTATCTGACTGTGAAGGTGAGATGACGCCAACCACTGGAATCGGGCCTCGTACACGTCGAAGAACGGATCATGTGATCCATCAGGCACAGTGAACTTGTGGGTCACTCCCATAACCTGCGCAAAGGAAAGTGGGTGACAGGATTCTTCATACTTTGCATGCTCATGGACGTCTGGAACTGTCAGAGTCAGGGTCCAGAGTGGGTACAGTGAAGTTCAGTCAGCTAAACACAGTCTTTTTTCAAAACGTAATGGGCGACTCCTGTGGCTAACTGACTTCTTCAACCCTCTCTGGCCTCCTCCATCAAGACAATTGGAGGTTTGGCCTGACCTTGGAATAGACTGTCAGTGGACAAACCATCAAATCAGTGCCATAGCTCATGTACCTCTGGTAGCACAGTGGCTATTACACGCAGGCAGTTTGCATATAATACAGTCACAGTTTCACAGAACAATACTTCTTCAGACTTGGCGTCTTGGTTTTTGCAACAACCAATTGTATGTTTGGACCTGACCTGACCTCCACCGTCTCAAAAAGAAAGTATGCCATGAATGATGTGCCACTAATAAGTCCAGCTATTCATGAAGTCGCTGCTGATCATTTCCCAATATTGTAGTATTTCAGTACTTTGAAGTATTGGCTCTGAATTCTCAACTTCTGGCTCTGACAGGAAAGTGAAGAAGGACCAATGGTTTTGTCACTGCTTCAGTATGGGCTGGTGGTGCCCCAAACAATTGAGGCAAGCTGCGAATGAACTTGGCCCCAAGCAAGAACACCGCGCCCTCAACGCTTAAGAAGGGATTGCCAGATTTCTTGCGCTTGCTGTTGAGCACGCTGTAGGGAGGGCACGGAGGCCCCCAAAGAAACATCCAAGGCGTCTCCTGACAATCGATTACACAATTGCCACACTGCCAACCAATACCAAACTGGGAGGACAGTCCAGTCCAGTCCATCATCAACACAATCACTGACATGGGACATGGCCATGGACCATGGGTTTAAAACGACTGTACCAACCAAACTCTTAGATTCAGGTCTGCTGACTGAACACCAAAGGCTACTACTTTTTGACTTTGCCTTGATAGTTGATAGTCTGAAGCCTGAAACCTCGTAACATCTCACAACACATGACTCACAGCTAGGCTTGCACCACGACCCAGTCCGTCTCGAAGTGGCAATTGTCAGCATGGATGTGACAGTGTCCAGAACCAGCGAGGGCAGTGGCGAGGTCACTGTAGGCGTGCTGAACTCAGGAATGCAGGAAAAGGCAAAGTGTCACACTCTTTAAAGACAAGAAACTCATTTGGACATTTGTCAAGCTAGTTACGTGCAGCCAGCCATACAGCGCTGGCAACTTCACTGTCAGTTGCCTGTCTGTCAACAACAGCAGAAAAGATGCAACCGGATCAGAACCACACGGGATTGGAAGTTTGCGCAACAACAACCAGATAACCAACAATCATTGCCAATGTTCAGAATCCCTCACTTCTGATGGGAACCGGAACCACTATAAGCTGAGATACGGAGTGTTGTGTCAAAATTGCGCATCAGGAACTGCCTTTTGAAGGGCTCAATCTCGAACGCAGCTGAAGTCACACATTGACATCCAAGAACTCCACAAATGTCACGCCTTAGTCAGGCACAGCGGCACACTGTCACTGTCACAGTTAGCTTAGCTTGGCTATCTAAGTGCCCTTTTGCCACTCATATTGGCCCTTGGCCAAACCTAGGCCTAAATTTACTGGACCATGTGGCATGTGGATTTGTACTGTACAGTCCAGTGCAGTTCTGTAGTTGATTCCACATTGGAAAAATAATGTGAACGTGTTGAAACGGACACCACAAGGAAGTGAACACAGCTGAAGTGAATTAAACCAAGTAACATTGCATATGTACCTGTTCCCGCACCAGCACAGCCCTCCAAAATAGTCAGCCTGGGCCCGTGGGGAAAGTAGGATTGCACAACTCTGTGTCGGAATGTGGTGGCGCAAAATCAAATAAAATGCTATGGTCGGATACTTGGAGTTGAACATGAATCTGGTAATCTGAGCTCAACTGAACTGCATGAACAAAATATGGAATACCGATACGGTATCCGGTATCGACGATATGATATGATATGATATGATATGATATGACAATACAGTCAGTAATGTGAACAGACAGTCTAGACTCTAGACTTTAGACTGTATTGCCGTTGCCTGTATTGCCTACTGCTTTTAAATGCCTTTGTACAATAGGCAGCTGATATATTATTTGATTTGATTGAGAAATGAACCTCTTGTCTATCAGGGGGCACCATGTGGGGGACACTCAAGACCACTAGAGCTGAGTGACTTCTTTGGCAACTGGTTCCTCAGTTGTGGCAAGCCCAATGCCTTGCAGAACGTCTCAGCCCAGTTGAGATGGTCTGGCGCAGCCCCACGATCCTCCAAATCATCTTCCACATAGGCCCTTAGGTTGACATAGACGGTAGACAGTAGACGGTAGTAATTATAGTCAGTCAGCAGATCTAGGTCTAAACGTCTAAAACTGCCAAGGAGGTGGCTACTTTCCTGGTCCCCTTTTTTGGCCTGGTACCTGGTGCAAAAAATGGCTAGCTGACTAGCTCAACTCTGACTCTGATGGCCTAAACCGGAACTCTGACTTCAACCATGTGTCGGAGGTGGAGTTCTCACAGCAGGCCCCAGTTCAGCAGGCACCATGACAGGCAATGCCACTGCCCACTGCCCAATTGGAAAAATGTCAAAAAAGGAGAGGAGGGAATGACATTTCCTTTTTGATAAAGCATGCAGCATGCCTCAGGCCTCAGTAGTAGTTGTAGTTGCCATATAGATCATACGTATAGTTTAGTTAGGACGGTTGATTGTTCTTGTCTCTAGTAGCACTAGTGACTAGTGAAAGACTTTGAACGATGAACCAATACAGCAGCCCCACCCAACCTTGCACTTGGGCCAGTTTGGCGACCACAAAGCGAGCGACAAATAAATTTAACTGAGTCTCAACCTGGTTTGGACTCATCTTTGGCTGGCGCTGGATCTGCGTTTGCTTGCTGCAGCTGCTCTTGGTGTTGTTTTTGCTATGGGAGGAGGGGGTGGAAGTGGCATGGGCAGTGAATATGGTGCTGTTCTAGGTGGTGCTGGTGGTGGTGGAGGAGGGGGTGGCAATGGCACTCGTTGGCGAATGCCTGGTGGAAGTGGGGGTGGGGCTAAGCGTGGAGGTACTGGTGGTGGTTTGGGGATTCTCAGTGCTATCGCTGGTTGCGTTGCTTTTGGCAAGGCTTGCTTTGGTGGGGGTGCCGGTGGGGTAGGCAAAGAGTGAACTGTGTTTTTTCTCTTCACTCGGATTCGCCTCACCACCTTTATCTTCACACGACGCCTTTTCGCCATGTTTGGTTTGGCACAACAGCTTTGAACTTCACAGGTGCTTGAGCAGCACAAAGGCAATCAAAGTGAAACAAGAAAAGCAATGATCAATAGGGTAGTGGTTTCCTGGTTTGCAAGACACATTCACGGACATCTGTTGAATTCCTTCACTACTTAGACAGTTAGTCTATTTAGTTTGCCTCCTATTTCTCTTCTTGCTTCGGAAGCCTTCATGTACACCATAGCCCCAAGTGTTGACATGGAGTGCAAACATAATAAATCATAATCACTGTCATAGTCCATATAACTGTTAAAGGGTTTATATATAGTTCCAGGTGATTTATAAATAGTTCCAGGGGATTTATAAATAGTTCCAAGACCCCATGTCTCTCTGCACAGTAACCATTGATTAAAGAGGCCCACCCAGGCTCTAAGGTATATAGATATTAAATGTCCAAAAGTTATTCCTTCAGATATGACATTTCCCTCAAACTGCCACATGTTTGAGGTCCAACCCTAGTTGTGAGGGTCAAAGCCTTTGGGTACAGTGAATCGAGCCTTACGACAGTTTCTTGAACTGGATGACTGGGGCGGGACGAACTATCCCTGGGAGTAGCTTAACTCAGTGTGAAATAAAGAGCCAGCCAGTACATGATGAAAGGATGGTGAAAAGATATGAAAAGTGTTGGTGCTTCTAGCTGTATGGGATTCTGCTTGCCTGATTTAGGTGTGGTTGTCATGACCCATGCCATCACACTGCAGCGCTTTTTGCACACACTTAGAGAGAGAGAGAGAGAGCAAGTGCACAATTTCAGAGAATGACTCAACGAATGCAGTAGCACTTGAATGCATGAGCCCCCTTTAGTGCAGAAACAACGTAGACGGCTTTGGCTTTACGTAGGTTCATAAAGACTCAAAGTGCAGGTACAAGAGTTGGCGTCCCAACTGTTGAAACATTAGTTTCTAGAAGCTACTAGGGGCTTCTGGCATCGATACTGGGAGCAAGGACGCTACGAACGGGGCTCCTGGCCGTACTACTAGGAGCAAGTAGCTACTAGTAACAAGGGCTTAAAAAAACAAACAGAAGTTCGGCGGACCTGTAGGTGACCCACACACGCACAGGATGTGACACACGCACACACACGGACGGGGAGGCCAACTCATCCGCAGTGCAGGCACTTGGAATGAAATGTGCATGCGAAGCACGCTATGGAAGGGGGGCAGGCTTGGCACCTTTCATGACCTTCACGTCATTGGTTTCAATAACTCCTCAAAACGTGAGTGTCCTTACACATGGTCATCGCGTGAAGCATGCACTCCCCCTTCGGCTTCACTACCGATCATAGCTCCTCGAACTCTATCAGTATCCACATCGTCCACATCTTGCTGCTGCTCTTGGAGTAGAATTTCTGGCTCAGCGACCTCCTTTCTCCTGCGCGAAGAGTGTCTCATGCGCTTCAGCGCTCTGAAGGTCGTCATAGCCTGAGCGGTCGTCATAGCCTGAGCGCTGTTTGTGGGGCAGCGGGGCGTCCAACCCACAGTGCTATAGATGGCCTTTTGCAATCTTTTACACCCTTGACTGGACTAGAAGGATACTCCCAAGTGAACAACCAATAGCTAGTGGTACCAAATCGACCCTTCTGATATATCTAAAAAGACATCATTGGTCAAACTTTGCTTTGGCCTTTCCTCACACTGCTGAATCTCCCTGAATCGTAGATGTCACTTGACCCGTGGAGCATGGTGTCCATCAAAGCCCTGCTGGTGTCAATGTGGGTGTGTATTCTACTAGGGAGGCCTCCAAGTTCGACCCGCTGAAAGGTTCGCAAAATAGATCAGTCTACCCAGCCAGGGCCAGGGGATTCCCAGATTTCTACCTACACATCCATGGTAGGTTGCACCGATTCCAAGCTGGCTGAAACAGTGGATGAGATCGTGCTGAGTGGACCATGCTGCCGTCTTGGAAATCAGAAAAGGTCTTTTTAAAGACAAACATGTTTTTTCAGATTATTTGTGCAGTGCTACGTGTTTTGTCTCAAATACTTTACAATTTCTCCTTTGATGCAATTTTCTCCACTTATATTTTTGTGGGTCTCATCAGCAGCAGCGTGCTTGCCTTGGTCCCATCACGGCGGCAAGCAGCTGTATCACCACAGAAATGCAAACACGATTATTGAGCGCATGTTTTACATGTTTTCCAATCCGCATATGCATCATATGAAAACATGTGTTGAGCAGCCCTTCAAGAAGTACGCTTGCGCACTTTGAGTAGCATGTTTCTAATCAAACATACTCTTACTTGGACTGCTTAGCATACATCCAGCATAGAGCTGATGCTTGTTTCTTGCAGAACCCTTCTTTAATTGCTGCTCTTCTCTCAACTTTGGCCAAGTCTCTTTCACTGGCCCCTTTCTTGGTTAAGCTAAACGGTTAAACTGATCGCATGTAAACAAACAAACGGTTGCTTAAAACAGAGTAATAACATAAGCACACAACACAAACAATAACAGACAAAGCTCAAAATGCGCATGTATGCGCTCGGTTTCCAGCTTGTGCAAATGCATTCTTCTGAGCAGACTTGACTGGACCCCAGGCTCTTTTGCTCCCAAAGCTCTTCTTTGATCAACGCGTGCTGGTTGTTCCCAATCAGGTCCATGTTGATGTCCACGCTGGATAGCCCATCTCATCGATAGCCCATCTGCTCGGCTGGTTGTTCCCACCCTTCCCTCCTCCGTGACCGTACCCAACGGAGGCCCTCAGGTCTTCACGGTTCCACCTCGGAGCCCAGCAGCAGCCGCTCTGGGTCTCTGCACCTCATCGCTCTTTCGCTCCAACGAAGGTTTACATCCATTGCTTCGAACTGCATGCCTAGACCGTCCGCGCAGGGCGTACACCTCTCCACATCTATCCTTTTTTAGCTGGGCTCACCAACTGCATGCGAAGCAGAAGCAAGGTGTTGTGAGTCGTGAGCTATGGAAATGGGTTTGCTGGTTTGACACCTTTCAAGTCATTGGTGTCAACTACTCAACAGAATGTGTGTGCCCTTACAAATTATTGAAAAGAACATGTTTTGGTCCCTCAATCACAGGTGACTCACATCACAAGGTTTGGTTTGATGAATTCTTCATCCAGGCAAGTCCTCACTCGTGATGTGATTTAGGGCCACACCTCGACCCCGATCCCGAACGTACATCCCCGGGCGTACTTGTCTCACGGACATTCGTGCTGATCTGCATACAAATGGATCATAATGGATCAGAGTTTTAAGCCATTTTATGGCAAACATGTGCCGTTTGACCATCAATTAGGCAAGAGGCCGCATGCGCCTCGAAATGCTGCTGCTGCTGCTGCTGGAACACGAGTGCGTCAATCGGATCTTCCACTGGAAAGACGCTGATTTGTTGATTGGTTGCAAAAAACCGATGAATCGACTTCGACATGGGCCAACCCCAAATGGACAGTTACCTCTTCCCCGCTTTCTTCCGCGCCTGTGACCCAGGACCAGATCATTCGCTTCGGAGGGCAAACCGATCCGTCCCTGCCGTGGCCGGAGAAATTGCATGAGGAGAACTCCACGGAAAAGCGCCTTGGTTCCAAGTCCACCAGCGGTTAACCATTGAACTCTAAAAGCGGTCTTTACCGGAGCCGTGTGTTTTTTTGTTGCCCGCTCCGCCGCCTGCGCCCCCCCTCCCAAGTGAGGGAGCAAGGCAGTAAGGTTTTTAGCTACTTGTTAAGCTACTACATATGGACGCAGGATAGCGATCGCACTAGTGATTTGGTTCCTATAGTAGGGAAACTTAGTATCCAAACTGTACGTTCGTGCTGACTTTGACGGGTTCCAGTACTTTGAGGGGTCTTGGGATGAACCATATTTGACCGAGAAAACTGGTCTCAGTTGGGTGGATGCCACTTGCAACACTTTCGGCAAGCTTGGTGCTTTAATGGGATTAAGACAAGAACGCACATGTTGGTTGAATGTGGAAGGAAGAAAGACGCTCTCAGACCAGTTCAGGGGCTAGACTGTTTTGAACTCTTTGGTTTGGTGTGGCACATCGCATTTCAGAGTGAGTCAGCCCGCGTCAGCATGTACCTATACCTGTTTGCGCTGTTTGGGGGCGTGCATCCTGTGGGAAACATACGGAAACAGAAGCAGCTGATTTGTGTGGAGCTGCATTGTATGGAAGACATGTATTGAAAGCAATGTCTCATGCTTTGCAGGCAGAGCTTTCCAATAGACCCATTTATTCTCAGAAATGAGTGGACATTGTGGATGAGAATGCTCAAAGTAACAATTAGAAGGCTAGAAGGCAGAAGCCGCCACCTGCACATATCCCATCAATTTGAGCAGTTTGAGCTTTCTCAATGTTTTTTAAACATCACCTTGTCCGACGGTGGCCCGCTTCTAGAAGGTGATGGCAAGGTCCTCGTCAGTGGCGAGCACTATATAGATGTATTCGTGATAAACTGATCATGAGTTCCTACAACAGGGTGAATCGGTCATGTTTTGCAGCATGGGCGGCGGTTTGATAAACTGAAGAACCATGACCCGAGAACAATGAGATTGCACGGATTTAGGCTCAGATCTGCTGGGTTTGGTTTTCCAACACTTGGAGTCAACATCCCAATTTTGAGAATTTCTCAAGTTGAATGGTCAAGCAGCAGATTCGTTGGAGTTGGACCTGTGTCTATATACCCAAAATCTCAAAGCCTTGGGTATGACTATACGGTATGACGGTCCAAAACACCTGCTTTTCATGACTGCCTCAGTTCTGAGGATGATTCAAAAGACGTGACCTGGCTGACGGTCGCTGCGAGAATGCATAGCGACCGACCGGTTGCGACTCTGAGTAATAGTAATGGCCTCGAACCTAATAAAGATGGCCTTCACATGAGCACCGCAAGAAACCTCCCAAGATGAACTAAGTAAAGGCCTTGTCATATGGAACTTGGGCGTAAGCAAAAACCTGAAGAGCGTAAGGTTGCGTAAGGGAGTTGTGAGACATGCATGTTGCGTAAGCTTGCCATATGGTTGTGTTTTCATTAGTAGATTCTTAGCACACACTTGTCAAGAAAGGAACTGTATGGACCATGAGAGCTTTGAAACCCTTGGGAACTGACATTTGTGCGCACTGTGTTTCAGGTTCGCGTAAGCTCCGCGTAAGGTTCGCGTAAGCCAACTTTTCATTTGCCTACAGCAGCCAGTAAGTAGATGCTAGTGATCCTTTGCTTCCTCTGCTTCGGAGTCTTAGTGATCATGTGTTTGTCGCCCGCTCACCTGCAAACAGGAGCCTTCGCGTAAGCATTTCCCTTTGGAGTATGGTTCTCATCTGTGAAAATGCAGATGCGCAAGATCTGCGTAAGGTCTTCTTCAACATCCGTGGCGCGTAAGCTCACATTGTGGTCGCGTAAGAAAGGCGTAAGCAGGAGCGTAAGAACGTTATGCGACATAGGGGTTTAATCATACGTATTTTGCAGAGCTCACATGCCTTCACCCATCGGTTTAGGAGCTCTTTGGGGTGAGACGATGCAGAGGAGCACTCGGGTTTAGCCGAGCAACGTTTGAGCCCTGCGGGTTGGCTTCGATGAGTGCTAGCTTGGGGGTATTGACCTTGGGGGCGACTCCGGTGTGAAGTGTCGGTGGAGACGATACGACGGTGGAGACGACAGGAACTGCACCACACGGAAGAGAACTCACCGGCCAAGTGCAGGCCTTCACGGATCATCCGATCCATTCTTCTCTCCGTTCTCTCAGGATTCGGGGATCGCTGGAAAAGTTGATGGCTGGCAGCAAGACGTCCAAGGGCGGCACTGAGAGTGATGTGACGCTTGTCCGGACTCATCCCTCGACGCGCATTTCGAGTGCGAAAGTGGCCGCATGATGCCGCATGCATCCATAGGAATGAGCGACTTAGGAACAAGTGCATCCTTTTCCGGATTCCATGCATGTTTTGTTGATGTTTGTTGCAGGGTCTTTGGGGATGGCTATATAAATGACTTGAGGGTGGCGACGGTCGACGGTCGACGAAACACCACTCAAAAGCCAGACTAGCCAGAGGGGAATCAAGAGTTGGTTTCCACGTCCCTGCGGGCAGGTTTTGACAGCAAACTTGTTTCTGCAAGCCCGCAACATCATGGGATTACTTCACTTTCCTGGTGCGAAGGGTCTTTGGGTTGAAAAGCCGCTGCACTTCGCGGGTCGTGACCAGTGGACCCCGGCGGGTCAAACCGGCGAGCGAGTCTGACGGCAAAACCAGGACCAATCGAACTCAGGGGGGGCACCGAGAGCTGTGGTCCTTGGACTTCGTCTCCTCCAAATGTCCAGACATGTCCGGACATCCCGCCAAAGGTCCCACAAAAATGGTTGCATCTCTGAACCCTATAGCATGAAGTTTGGATCCAGTTGCTTTGTTGGGTTCCAATGAGGGCTGGTGTCCTATTTGGGAGAGACGGACGGTGTCCGGATCCGGAGACCGTCCGGATGATCGAGCCACACACACACGGCCCAGGCAGAGCAGCACACACCACAGCACCACCAACGCGAGTGACTAGTCGACTGGTGACGCATTTGAGTCCCTCGGCCCAGCACCTGCAATGTCGCCGTTTCCTCATGTGTTGAAACGTCAGTCATGGAGCTTTTGTCTTTATCAGCTGTTTTCTATGACGACATATGACAGCTAGGTATCTTATATGTTGTAACATACTTATATAAAACTTATATACGTTGTAGAACATGTATAGAATACATATGTAATGATAGATATGTTTTTATTTTCTATGAATATATTGACGTATACAATCAGAATACTATGTGACCCAACATAGCCTTTTTAAGTGCCTTTTCAGTCATTCTTTGTGGACACAGAGGGAACTAAGATTTTGGCTCTGATGTAGCCAGCCCAGTTCCTGCTTTTCAAGCGCATGGGTTGGCATGGAGCAGAGTCTGAAGGGTGCTTTCAGCCGCATTTCAAGAAGGTTTGGAGCAGTTGGAGGTCTGCTTGAAAGAGAGGATTCTGATGGAACATGTGATTGAACATGTGTATACAGCACAACTGTGCGGCAGTTCTTTTTTTTATCCCCAGTGAAGAGTATTTATCAACCACCCATGCATGTCCCATCCCCTGTGTTTGCTTTATCGTCACCGCCCAGCCACCAGTCAGCCATGGGGGTTGAGCTGAGAGTGGATGGTAGATGAACATGCGCAGGCGATTGGAGAAGAAATTCTCAACCACCTTTGCTACAGCAACAATTTGATAACATTGAGTTTATTGTTGGATGCCAAGTTTCAAGTGCAAGATTTTTTGCTTCCTTCAACACAACGAAGAAGAAACCCAGTGATTTCATGCGATTTATTTGTAATTTACGGTCAACCATTGTTTCCCGGGGGAATGAAGCTTCTTGACAGGTACGGACAACGGGGCAAATAGACTCGAAGCATAGATAAGCACAGATTCGATTTTAATTCCCAACTGCTTCCGTTTTGGGTCTTTGTATATCGAATGCATGTCATGAGGGCACCAGCAGTTGTTCTTTTATACTGGTTCCTGATGCTTCATTCCCTCACACTTGTGGCTATTTGCAGCAACTCTGAGCGCCAAGTTGTTCCCAATCCCTTGACCAAGTCTAAGTGGTGTTCCACGACAAGCTGGATGGAGCGGGCGATCTTTGGAAGTCTGGGTCCAATATGGTCCAATGGTTCTCCGGGAAGTCTGGTGTGCGACAAGCTGAACGGTCTTATCCACCAATTCAGCATGGAACATTGATGCTTCAAATCTTTAGCAAAACGGCTGCCATTTCAAAGGCCTAAGGCCTGTCAATTTCATCGTCAGCCTGTTTGTAAGAACTCCCACATTGACATGGAAGTGGAAACAGATGGAAGAAAGGCCACTTGCAACAAAACATTGAGTTCGTTTGGCGGCCAGGTTCCACGTCCATGCTAGTATTGGCAGATGTTTGTTCAGGAGAACCGGGGTAACTCGTGCCAACGGCGAGTCCACCTGCTCTTCTGTGGGACACTGGTGTCCACGTGGGAAGCAGAGGTGTGTGAACTTTGGAAAGCCACGGTTGACCATGAAAAGCGAGAGATTTAGTTGGGCAGCTTTTCTGTGCGTGAGCTATAAGTTATCCTGAGAGTGCAGGTTTCTTCTCGAAGAGAGGTGCTTGATCACGCACATCTGGAGAAAAGGGTCCTTAGTCTGTTAGTTTGTTTTCGAGGAATTGGCTGAGAGTCACTTTCCTGTCTGCTTTCCGCTTCACCAAGGGTGCGCTCGCTTCGGCTCGTTTTTTGTGGCGGGTGGGCCTGGTGGGGCGTTTGTTCCATCCGTCTTGCTGAACGGGTCGAGTCTGTGTGATCGACATGCTTCTTTCATGGATTAGTAAGGGACGAGGCGGCCTTGGGATTTGATAGCAGAGGTTACTCTTGCAGCACTTTGCATGTTTGGAAGCAGCTCAAATTCTTGTTTTTTTTCTGTTTTGTCAGCTTCATGCAGAAATGGTGCCACTAGTGGCATAGAACTTGGATTACACACAAGTGACATAGGATGGTTTGTATGTTCAGCAGTGTCTTCTCTCGTTTGACCTACCATCAATTGTCAGAAGTGTTTGTTCACTGAGTCAAAGCCGCTTTAGGACAAGGATGTCCAATGCCCTTGGAGACCTTCAGTTGAGAAGGTGGACGTTCAGAAAGCAATGGTTACAATATGTACATCACATAGTATCATATGCATGTATAATATATATATATATGTCAATAGGGATGAGGTCCCAGTATAGTTGCTATACAGGTACATGCCATATACTTTTGGCTCAAGTGCCCAACCAGGTAAAAAGGAGCTTTAGCGCGCGAGCTTCATGTCAACCTAAGAGCTAGAACGGGGCCAGGGCACACCTTTCCATCCGTTCGCAGGTTATCAGCCGTATCCAGACTCCTTTGAGCTGGGTACGAGCTACGGCCTTACACAACACCATCTAAACGCACACGCATCGGATAGATCAGTTACCCTCAGTCACTGAAGATGGACCAATCCGACGCCAGCACTGCATCTTTTGGAGCAGCTGCTGCGGCCGCAGATCGGATGAGTGCATCCCACAACTCTAGTCCAGGTACGATTGAAGCGGAGACTCTGACAGTGGTGAGAGAAGTTGCGACAGGTAGAGCACGAAGTCGTTCCCCGTCAGCACAATCGACACCACCGGGGGGGACACCGAGGTCAGGCCGTAGCCCTAGGGAGACAAGGAGGAGGACTGACACCGGAGCAGTGAGAGTGTTAGCATTGGAGGATGGGTCAACTGTACCAGTACCGTCGGACAGCGAAGCTGGAGATGGAGCAAGGGCAAGCACTGACAACCTACAACTAGCACGGGCCGATGGAGACCTCAATGCGAAGTGTGCACAACTACTTGCCGAAGTGCATATGTTGAACCACCAAAACGCATGGATGGTCGAATGTGAGCAGAGACAGAACCAAATCATACAATACGAGACCGAAGTCCACGAAGTAGTGATGGCACACCTCGAAGAATGTTATGTCGAAGGATATGGAAATCAACGAAGAATCAACCAACTTACCGAGTCCAGAGACTGTTTGCTCTCAGCAGCACACGACCTGCAATATCAGATGGACATTGATCGTGTGGCAATGCGGGATCGTCTCACCCAGTTAGGGGAGTACGCTGATCGCAACAGCGCAGAGATGGTTAGTCAAGTTGTGAACATCGGCACGGAAGAGATCCAGGCTATATCGGCCGAAAGAGATCGAGCCATAACCGAGGTCATGACTACAATCGCAGATGCTGAGAACGTCAAGGACCTGTGCAGGCAGGAGTTAGTTGGAATACAAAGGCAGAGTGCCAGGAACAAACACGAATATGCTGAAGAGATGAAGATGAGGGAAGCAATGTATACAAGCAAGATCAAATGGTTATCAGAAGAGAATGAGGAGCTCAACAACCGATCTAATAATCAGGACAATTTCATCATGACCATCAGGGAGCAATTGAAGAAGGCGAACGAGGAGTTGACACAGGCGAGGACTCAAGGATCCGATCGACCGTCTCAACCATCCAACACCGAACTCAAGAAAGCCGAAGTCAAGGTGAACATGTTGGAAGAAGACATTCTACGTAAAGAGAGGATGCTGAAACGTCTTCAGGAAGAATTGATCGAATCAAGCGCAAGTGAAGCACAACTGAAGGTCGCACTGAAGTTGAAACCACCAGACATGGGATCAGAACCCAATGTGGAGAACGAGATGATGATCAAGCTTAGAGCGGAACTTGGACGTACCGAAAAGTCATTAAGGTCCGAGGAGAAAGAGGCAATGGAGTACTACGAAGGTATGATGCAGAACCAACAGGACATGATGGAATTCGAAGCGCATGCAGCACGGCTCAGAGATGAGAGGAATAAGTACCGGAGGAGGTACGA
Organism: Durusdinium trenchii; assembly: GCA_963970005.1. Lineage (NCBI taxonomy): Eukaryota > Dinophyceae > Suessiales > Symbiodiniaceae > Durusdinium > Durusdinium trenchii. The sequence continues at coordinate 1,022,621 of CAXAMN010021851.1, read as the reverse complement.
AGAGGAGCGCTTGAATGCTGAGCATGCAGCCGCAACCGAACATGGTGCCGCCTCATCCTCTAGCTCGGGTGGCTCCAAGATATCTCGGAAGGAACACGAGAAGATCAACATCCCTGCATGGCCCAAGATACACGACCTGGAGGTTTGGAAATCCCAGGTTGTAGCGGCAGTCGTGACGGCATCGGGCGACGAAAGACAAGAAGACTGGATCCAGTGGCTCTCGGATGCCTTCAGATCACCGTATGACCCATTTCTGCTCGAGACATCAGGCGAAGCAAGATTCGCTAGCATAGACGCTAAGCTAGGTATCACCCTACATACGATCATCCACGCAGCAGGTGAGAGATCTCATGACGTACAACTGAAGGTGAGGCAGATGATGCAGAGACGTGCGAGAGGCACAACTCCTGGAATGGTCAAGGGACGAGAAATGTTAGCGTTGATCGTCGATAGCTTCCGGAGTGCCGACAACGTCGATGTGATGTATGCATCCAAGCACTTATTCGATCTAAAGTTCCCTGGGGATAGTCAACTATCCAGATTCCTTGGACAGTGGGATGAGATCATATCAGGCATGGATGCGGATGACATGCTTCCTGACAAAGCACTCCGCAACCTGCTTTGGGACAAGATTAAGGATTCCAAAGTTATGGCGTTAGACTTGTCCGTGTACGACAACATGTTGGATAAGGACCCGGATAAGACCTATCAGAAGTTACGAGAAATCATGGCGAAGTGGATACGGAAATCAATCGAGACCACAAACAAGAAAGAAAGGGAAAAAGCTTTTGGGAACCTCGTGAAAGCCACACCAGCGGCGGAGAAGAAGGACCCTAAAGCGAAACCCAAGAATACCAAGGCCGATCCACCGAAGCATGACGCCGCTCCAGTACTTCCTCAGGCTAATCCGAAGGACCACAACAAGAAGGACAAGAAGCAGGATCGTGGAAGGTCAGCCACGAAGAGCCCAAAAGGGGATCGTGGCAGGTCAGCGACTCCAGCAGATACGTCCAAGATAGGATGCGCCTTCCACTTCCATGGGAAAAACGGATGTTCTAGAGGAGACAAATGCAAGTTTAGTCACCGTGAGAAGCACAAAAGTTCTCCTAAGAAACCAGAAAGCCTCAAGGGTGACAGATCAAAGAGTCCTGGTGGCAGGAGCAGTAGCCCTAAGCCAATGAAGGATCAGGTCTGGAATTGGCAGAAAGGATCGTGCAAGTTCGGGGACAAATGTCGACGTCAGCATCACGCTGCTCCTGCTACAAAACAAGAGGCTAAAGGCAAAGCCAAGCCCAAACCGGCTGCGCCAGCCTTCATGCTTTGCGGAGACATCGAGAGTGATGGCGAGGACGTGCAACCCGCACTTCCCAACGTACAACAAGGTAAGCTGGCGCTTCGCTTTAAAGTCAGATTCGATGACCGGGCGAATGTGACCACGTTTACCTGCGATCCTGGTAACGAGCTAAACACCCGTCCCCTCAGGAAGAAGAAGAGTGAGGTGCAGAAGGTGGATACCGAGCTCATTTCGTCGTTGAGAGCCCTCAGAGTGAGCAATATAGCTGCGCGAGTAGCGCATGCCAAGGGCAAGATGATGGAGCTATTCTCTGCTGAACACATTGCCAAGGCATGGATACAAACCACTCAAGATGAAGGAATCGAGGTGAACGTCGACCTGTCTGATTTCAACACCAGCGAGGTAGTAAGGAAGGATTATGTCAACTACACGATACCAGGAGACACGATGTTCATGGCCGTGGAGAGGTACGATGGACCACCAATACGCTTCATCATGGACACGGGATGTGGACACGATTTGATCTCAAGAGAGAAAGTCAATGCCATGGGCCTTACCACCAAGGAAGGACCCAAATCCGTGAGTTTCATGACAGCGAATGGTGTAACTAGTACATCAGAGATGGTGGACATCAATGTGGACGAGCTACCCATGAAGTCCGAGGCACACGTGTTGGAGAGCACACCATCAGTCTTTTCCATCGGGAAACGGTGCATGGAACAAGGGTACTCATTCATATGGCCGGCAAACCAATTGCCATACCTCATCGACCAGAACGCGAACAAGATTCCGCTATCGGTGCATGACAACATACCCTACATCAAGGTGAATGATAATGACGGGAGATGTTTACCAAGACCAGACGGCTTGGCTACGATACTTCATCGCATACTGTCAGGTGTGGGGCATGAGGACGAGGCCACAGCAGGTCAGGAGACACAACAAGAGGAACCTCCGCCTAAGAAACCACGGAGACGGAGGAGAAAGAAGAAAGATAACCAGAAAGATCGGAATGGCGAATCTGATATCAATCCAGCTGTTGCAGGCGTCGAAGGAGAACCAGAGGAACACGGTGATGACAGGTATTCTCCTGAAGAGGAATATGACGGGGAAGACCCGAGATTCGATCGTGATCACGATGGTCAACCTGAAGAAGCCGGAGGCGACGAGCGTGGAGGTGATGCGGATTCTGAACGAGAGGAGAGTGACATTGGTGAAGATGAAGAGGGACTATTGGAAGTCGACGTGGTTGACGGGGAGGCTAGATTATCAAAACCAGGAGTGCTGAAGAATGAGGCGAAATCCATATTGCACTTGATGACGCACCGATACAAGAACCCATACTGCAAGTCATGTGTGAGAGCAAAGATGAAGCACTACAAGACTAGCAAGGGAGCTTTCAAACGGAAATTGAAAGCATTCGGTGACCTTATCACTTTCGATCTCATGAACACTCAGAAGATGGCGAGAGATGGGATCATGCCGGATAAGGATGTATTGGTGATTCGAGATCGATTCACTGGTGTGATATGGGGCTATCCATTGAAAGCAAGCAATAGTGACGAAGTGGTGCAGGCGATGAAGCACTATATCGGTAAGAGAAAGGTCACCAACGCTTACTCGGATGATGCGCCACAATTTGAAGCAGCACTCAGGGAGCTCCGGATTCCACTAGACCAGTCGCTTCCAGGACATCCCCAGAACAATTCACTCGCCGAAAGAAATAATCAGTTCATGATGCTTACCACATCGACATGCCTACTAGAAGCTGAACTACCACCATGTTTTTGGCCATTTGCAGTGGAGTGCGTAAGCCATTTGTTGAACATCGAGAAGCTGAGCGATGGCAGCAGTGCATGGTTGAAGTTGCACAAGAGCGAATTCCCAGGCATGGTGATACCACTCGGGGCGAAGGTGTTCTTCAAACCTAGTGACGCGAGAGAAAGGGACCAGGATCACAAGTTCGACCCCAAGAGCATACCTGGCATCTTCGCAGGGTACGTTATGGGGACCGGGATGAACTGGTCGAGGAAATACAAAGTATGGGCTATAAGCGATTTCGCACAACAGAATCTAGGCTATGATGCCGAGAGACCGTTGAGGAAATTAATTACTCCTCACATCACCGAGAAGATCTTCCAAGACGACGGAATAGAATTCCCTTTGAAGAAAGAGTATGAGAGGTTGAACAGCACTCTCGAAGGAATGAAAGTCCTGAAGGAGAGAGCCGGTTCTCCAGATGCACCTACCAATCCCGAGTTACCCGACCCCGACGACAGTGACGATCAAGACGGTGACGATGATGCGCCTGATCCACCAGGCGGGGATCTGAAGTCAAGAGCTAGCGACATTGACGCGATCGAGGATGAGAAAACGGAGGAGCTCGCAGAGAAGAAGAAAGAGGACTACTCCGATCCCGATCACTACTCCGTTGGGGGGGCCAGGTGATAACATAATTTACTTGAACAACGACGGCGAACACGTCAAGATCGCAAAGGACGGTCGTCTATATAGAGTCGGATCGGATGGAAGGCGACTCTTCCACAACTCACCAAGACCCAAGGACTACCTTACACCTGAAGAATGGCAGAAGCTATCGGTGAAAGATAGAGCTATAGCCAAGAAGGCCGGGAAACATGTAGACAGGGTCGTGGATAGATTGTCGAAGAAAGCAAAAGGGCTTGGGAGCAGTACGGATAAGAAGGAGGACGAAGAGCCTGATGAACTCTTGAAGGACCTGGAAGACGTCAAGAAGGGTGATGATGGAGATAGTGAAAAGAAGTCCAAGAAAGACAAGAAGGATAAGAAAATCAAGAAGGACAAGAAGTCCAAGAAAGAAAAGAAGTCTAAGGGCGAGGAAGAGAAGGGCGAAGGTGGACCAAGCTTGGCTATGCCTACTACCTTTATGGAGTGGGACACTGATGATGATGAGGACCCATGGTCACCTAAATCCTTTACATCCGAGTCCACGTGTGTCCCCACAGTGATGAAGAATTCCTCACCGATTGGGACGAGAGTGCCATGTGGGAGGACAGCGATGACAATCTTGCTATGGCGGCTTGGAAGACGGAGAACGTCTACAATCCACTGAACGGTCAGATATGTTGTTGCATCACTGGTGATCCCATTGACAACGATATAGTTGATGAACCATTTCCGACGATGCCATGTGTAGTGCGTGATACGCAACATCGCCCAAAACTTATGGGCAATAGGTTGTTTAACGCGGTGGTATCAAGACCCGTGAGCCGTGCTGAGATCTTATCCAATAAGAAGGCAATGCAATCTATGTTGGATGAGTGGGGCGGGCTCTGGGATGAGGAAACATTCGACGGGTCGTGGCTGAGAGAATATGATGAGATCGTGGCAACCTCCAAGAAGAAAGGGGAAGAAGTTCACTTAGCAAGAGTACATGGAATATGTGTGGAAAAGAACTACCAACTGCCTGATGATGACCCGAAGAGGAAGTTCAAAGGGCGAGGGGTTCTACTCGGAGATCAAGTGAAGAACCAGAACTTCGAGGCAGCGTTGTTCCAAGATCTTGGAAACTCTCCAGCTACATTCGAAGCTGCTCGATGGGCCGATTTCTACGGTTGCCTGGAAGGTAATGATGTGCAGATGGCAGATGCCATTCGAGCATATATCCAAGCATTATTGGGCGGTGTACCGTGTTGGGCTGAACTCCCGTGGGAAGCATGGCCCCAGCACTTGCAAGAGGAGATCACCAGAAGGGGTCTCAAACGCCCTATGTGTCGTGTGAACAAAGCATTATACGGACATCCAGATTCTGGAACGATGTGGGAGCAACGTTGCGACGAATCTGTACGTGCATTGGAGTTCAAACCCGTCGGACCAGAATGGCCGTCGATGTATTACCACGAAAAGCTAGACTTGCTGTTAGTGATATATGTGGACGACTTGAAGTTGGCAGGGCCCAAGGAGAACTTGAAGAAAGGTTGGGACCTACTCCGCTCCAAGCTGCGCATTGAACCGGAAACCGAGGTCGGGTTGTATTTAGGATGTGTTTTGTCGAAAGGCGAAGATAAATTGGCCGATGGTTCCAAAGTTACTACAATGACATATGATATGAGCGCTCTGCTCAAAATGAGTGTGGTCAAATACCTCGACATAGTAGGTAAGGACACAGTATTGAAGAAAGTTGCAACGCCGATGTTACCGGATGTCACAAAGGATCATCCATCGAGAGCACCATGCAGTACCCAAAAGGGACTTGCTGTCACATGCACATGGTGTGGTACTTGCTTCTCGCCTGACCAGGCAGCTTCCAAGGCCAGGTCAACGGACGATGACGTCAAGTCCGATGCGAAGGAGCAACCTCGTGGTACCCTAGCGCCTCATGCTGCTAGTCTCCTAATGAAACTGTTGTACGCTGCTAGAATAGCACGTTTCGACCTGTTACGGGCCATCAATGTGCTGGCTCGCAATGTGACAAAATGGACAGTTGCCGATGATGCTAAATTGCACCACCTGATGTGTTACGTGCATCATTCAGCCGATCAGAAAATGGTAGGTTGGGTCGGTGACTCCAAAGCAGACCTGTCGTTAGCCCTATTTGCAGATGCGGACTACGCAGGATGTGGTCAATCGTTGAAGTCGACTTCCGGTGCACACATGCATGTCCAAGGCAAACGAACTCGTTTCCCGTTGGCAGGAGGTAGCAAACGTCAAGGGTGCGTTAGCCACTCCACCCCGGAGGCTGAGATTGTAGCGGCGGATTACGCATTGAGGACACTTGGAATCCCGAGCATCAGTGCATGGGAGACTTTGATGAGGACGCCACCAAGAATAGTCTTTTATGACGATAATCAAGCGATGATCAATGTTATGAGGAGTGGGAGGAACCCCACGATGCGTCACATGGAGCGCACTCATGGTATTTCCATCACTTGGTTGTATGAGATGTTCAAGCGTGACTATCTGTTGCTCGTATATGAGGTTACTGCTCGTATGGCTGCCGATATCCACACTAAAGGGTTCGATGATGCCAACTCATGGAAACATGCGTGCATGCTGATCAATATACTGAGCGACGATGGTCTGCGCAGCCAAGCGTTGCTCGACTTGATGAAGCCAACTCACGATGGGTTGTCTTACGCCAAGCAGCTCCAGAAAGACCGTCACAGTAAGGTGCCAACATATCCTTACACCACCATTCTGGTTGTCCCGCCACAGCTGTATCAGCCGGGACTTTCGAGCAAAGAGGGACTGCAAGAGATCCCTGGATGCGACCCCTACGTTATGGTTCGTACTCCCAAGCTGTACAGGCTGCGCCCACCACGGGCTCCCCCTGATATGGCATACCTTCGCAGCACTTGGATCTTGCAGGACGCGCAATGGCAACAGATCGAGGACAAGGTTGACCCTAACTTAGAACCCGTTCGGTTTGACCGCTGGGTAGAACGTGCGTTCTTTCAGTTTCATCCCTTGTCTTCTCCGTTACCCGAAACGTCCGCTCCTGCGTCTGGTCACTTCAACGCTGCGACCCTTCCACGTCTTTTGTTTAGCTTGCGTCCGCTTGTCCAATGTCGCGAGTTGCAACAGACTCTCCGTGATTCGTCCTTGTACTTGTCGATTCATCACTGCTCGACCTCCGCACTACATGTGCTCAACGCCCTGACACGCCTTGTGCATGGGGGGAATGCGGGGTCTGGGGGGTCTTCGATGATTTTCGACAATTTTGTTTCGGATCCTGAAGAGCAAGAGCACTCAGTTCACGATCATTGGGAGGTAGACGAAGAAGCTAGAACGCTAACAAGAATACACTCGTCTCCTAGGAGAAAGGCGTTCTGCCCGGGTGACGCGCCATCTTGTCCAGTCGACATGTCACGGATCAAAGACGATAGGACGACTTACCGTCAAGGAAGTCAGTTCGAGTCATCAGATTTTGAGGACTGTGTCAAGGACTATTGGCGGCACTCAGGTGGAGGTACACATACCAAAACGCACCTCCGATGGATAGGCAAGACTGTGTTCACCCTTAGGGGAAACGACGCTGAATCGGAAAACGAGGAAACTCAGCCGGCTGCAATAGCATTATGTAGCACCCCAAAGCGTATGAAAACGATCCCATTGAAGGATATCATTGTCCCAACGTTCGTCTCCGTTAGCAAAGCCAAGAGCGAGGAGAGCAAAGAGCACAGAATAGCTGATGTCAACTTGAGGCGACATGATGGGGAGATTGCATATCGGTACCAGTTCGTGTTGTGTGAAGAAGATGACAACCTAGCCGCCCGCGACGAGCAGATGGTAATTGATCTGTACGACATAGGTAAGGAACCCGCATTCGTCCTACTGTGTTCAGAGGAATGTAATCACTTCACCCATTTAGCGGCGAAGCACGATTGCACCATCGTCACTGTATCTCAGAGCGATGACCTCACTTCACCATACGGAATTGCACGTGCGCTCGCAGCAGTACGTTCGGAAAAGGATGCAGTAATGTTTGCAGGACCCTGTACAGGCGGATCAGCATGGTCGAGATACAACGCTAAAGTCAGCGATGCGATAGCTAAATCTATAGAGCTTAAGCGAGCGCTATACTGGGACCTTTGGGAACGTTTTGAAACTGTTATGACTCGTGTTTTGAGGATCGGAGCCGCCGCACTGTTTGAACTACCAAGATACTGTGCCTACTGGAAAGACCAAAGGGTTCAACGTTTGTTGAGCGGCACTGATTGCGACTGTCATGTGTTTGATGGATGCATGTACGGGTTAGGTGCTGAGTTCAATGATTCGCACTCCAACAAGAAATTCATCAAGAAACCTTGGAAGATTGTATCATGGAATCTTGAGTTCGGCGACCAGCTCAGCAGAACATGTGACAAGAGCCATAGCCATAGGGATTGTGCAGGTAAGTACACTAAAACTACACAATTATATAATAAGAAGATAGTCGGCATCATCCTGAAGACCGTGACCAAGAGGGTCGCTGAATTCCAGAAGTCTGAGAAGATGATGCATGCCGCTCCGTGCCTTATGATTCGAGCCTCGGGTAGTTCCTTCAACGAACGATCAGTGTGTGATGCAACATCAAACGAGACTGTATACACATGTGATGAGCATGGGATACAAATATCACACGTACGACGGATCGAACCACATGGCATTCACGATTTTCTGGACCGTTGTGTTTGTTTGTGTGACCACAGCACAGCTTCACCCGTACGCTTCAGCGACGTGGCTATGGCTTCTGTTGGTGGTGTCATGAACTATAACAGCAACACGGGCGGCTACCCGACTTTCATCATCAAGATCCTCGATGGCCTGGTTGAGATGAAGGAGAGAGGGCAGATCACCCTGCCTCCAAGGATGTCGAGGAGTACGCATGGGTTGGATGTGGTTGAAGCATGGATTGCCGTCGGCATTCCTCCGCTCGTCCCGTTATCCATCAACTATGCAATGTCCAGGACAAAATCCGACGACACCAAATTCTTGACCGCTTCACTGAAGAAGTTAGTGGGCTACATGAACGAGGACGAGAAGAAAGAGACTACAGGCGACCTGGCAAGACGCTATAAGCTATCCATGGCCACCATTAAGGGGCGCTTCGGGAACGATGCGAATGGGGTTTTCAGCAACCTTTCTCGCTACCTTGTGGAGCCTGAGGAGATTGGGGTGATCGATGACTTATGGGACGACGTCCGCGCCTTCATCAACAACGGCAGACTCAGTGACACCATGGTTGCCTACCAGCAATGGAGGAACCTATCCGGGTCGGCCAGTGAGAGCATGAACATGCGTGAAGCCGCGGATCCGTCAGATCACGTCTATGCTACCCGCCTTGAGAGTTACTACACGATCTTCAGCTCGATCTTCCATCACACCTCTGACAAACTCACCAGTCGAAACGCGAGGGAGAAGGTACAAGAGCTGATAGATGCGGTGAACAGAGAAGTCCGCAACATGGCACTGGCAATAAGGGTCCACAACTCGGACAGCACATTGGACAAGATCCACGTGATCGATGTGCTCGAGGACCTGATTGCCAGGAAGAGAGGACTGCCGAAGTACAGGTCGGCGGCTCAGAACCATATGGAGACCTTTCTAGGCTCCATGAGTGTTATGGTGCAGTACCTTGACAACTGCAAGCCTCTGGTAGCCACGATAATACCAGAAGAACTCAGATTCATGAGGGAGAAAGTCATGCCGATGATCAATCAGTGGATCCCGGTTGAACCCACAATGTTTCGAGTTCAGTACAACGCAGCTGCAGCGGAGAGCGGGAGGCAAAATGAGTACAACCGACGGAGCAGCGCCTTCAAATCCTACACCGAATACATCGAGGAAATGAAGAAGAAAATCGAGGACAAAATTATCCCCTCGTTGCCATTTTGGAACATGCAGGAAAGCGAAGGTCCTGAGCCTCCTGACGTTGCTCATAGACCAAAGTGGTGCCCGCCGCTTCAGATATACGGTGACTTTACTAGGCCGACGGCCAAACCAATGCCTCGCGCACCAAGACCTCCTCCACCGTCGTCGTCATTTGAACAGCAGAACTTTTCGGAACGTCCTTCCGACAGTTCAACTGGGCATGGGCCGGCGTCCCACAAGCGGTGGGGAAGGACAGGTGGATCAACATCCACTGGTGCGGCATCAAGGGACATCTCAGTCACTACGTGGTTTAGAATGCCGTTTCCGGTGGGGTCAGACAAGCACTACGTATTTGGGAAAGACTATTTTTCGCGAGACATGAAGGTCTACGCAATGGTCAGCGCCAATCAGGTGCCATCCGGGCACACCGTAGAAGGTCCCTGTACCGTTAACGGACAGATGACATGGTTGCAGTACTTACGAAGGTTGACGTCGTATTTGATGTTCTGGCATGGGGGGTACCAAGAGACGGTGATCGATCGGAACTACCACAAAGAAGACGCCCACTGGTTCGCTCAATATACCAACATCTACGACTCAACACAAGTGTCACTTGCTGGAGGACTACCATCTCCGAGAACGCTATACAACCTTTGTTACCCAATGGAAGCCAAGGTGAGTGACGAAGCGGAATTGGAGCTAAGGATGCGTGAAACATTGAAGGGCTTCATCCCAAGTGTCACGTGTCAGCCAGCGTCTCGCACCATCGACGGTGGGAGTGTGCACTGTGAGTTCATCGGCGCCATGAAGACCAGTAAGGTGATTCTGATGTCTGACTTCGAGTACATCACCAAATCGAATTCCGGGAAACAGACAGTGTTCGCCCAGAGCTTATTGTCACTTGGATGGGATAAGGTCATCAACATGTCATGTACGCCTGAGTACAAGAAGGGAGTGGTGACGGATATAGAATTCCTGGTTTGCAGTTTGGTTCCTCAATTTGGGTCTCTTTGGCGCCCAAGACATGTTTGGGTCCATGCGTTTGCACTGGGGGGCATGTGTTTGCTTTTAGGCTGTCTTTAGTTGGCTGTGACTTCTCGGGGTGCCTCCGCGCAACATGCCAGGGGTGGATGAGGGTCACAGCCCACACGCGCAGTTTTCCAGGCTTCCATTTGGCAGCAAAGCAAGCGCGAGGGTGCTGAATATGTTTGCTTTGGTACTCAAACCTGCGCCTTGTTTACCTCAACCACCGTACTTGTAGCGTCTCTGTAGTTTCGTCCTCGCTAAACTTCTCTCGGTGAGACGTCCTTGCCTTTGGGCTTGGCGGCGGGCTAGTTTAAAGCGTTTCTCACTGTATGTTTGAGCTTGCGGTTCTGTTTTTGAATGTGTTTTGCGCCTTTGAAACGTGTAAACTTATGACGAAACAGTCCTTGATGCGCATTAGCGGTTTTGCTTTTGTGAGTTCCACAAAAGAGCAGCAAACAGTGTTTCATTTTTGGTGGTGTCACCAAACACACAATGTCAAGCAAACTTTTGTAGGCCGTCCGTGCTTGCTGCACACAACTCTTTTAAGTTTCTGTTGCCAAGCAAAAGGCTCAATCCAACAGAGGCACTAGTAAAGAAGTGAAAGAAAACCCAGACCTATTCGTGCTTCTGCAGGCCAGGAACAAACACAGCAACCAACAGGACCACTCAACAGCAAGTCTTCCCCACACGCAAACGCAACAGAAGCTCAGATGTTTTTGTAATAGACGCTTCGAGCGCCATGACTAGTTCTTGCAGCTGGGTCTTTATAAGCTGTCAAGAGGATTGGGTCTCTGAACGTTCGGATCGATGGCATTTAGCATTTTGCAAGGCCAGGATGACTCCATTTCAATCAGAAAGTTTTTGCAGAAGACAAGCGGAGCATTCGACTCTTCGTGACTCTTTTGAAAGCGTTGCTACAGAGAATAGGCCTTGGTTTGTCCGCTGCATTGCCTTGGTGAGCCCGGACCTCCCATTTCAAGATGACCTTTCGCCAGGTTGGTCAGATGGGGCCATGAAACTCAAAGAAGTGATGTTTGGGGGGCAACAAGACGCTTTCGCTTTGAAAGTGCACAAAGTTTTTTGCATTCCACCCTGGGAGAACAAGCCATGTTTAAAACATGTAGCTTTCCCCCGCAGACACGCCAAACGATCCAAGCAAGAACGTTGGAGTGAAGCCTGGGTTGGGTCTGAGAACCGTAGCCACAAGAAAGCTTTAGTGTATCGAATTCTTGGATGGGAGCTTCAAGGTGTGGAAGCCTCGCACGATGCAGTAGCATCGCTCTATGTTTACAGGCCTCTGCGCCAGGAACTCGGCTTCCAGATGTTGCAGGATGCTGTTGCTGCAGAGCCGGTCCCAGTAGAAAACCTGAAGGGTTTGCCTGTGTTGTGCTTGCCATCGCCTCTGGCGTTTGCAGTTTCGTGCGGTTTGTGTGACCAAGTGCCCATGCTAGCCCGGTGGACGCATCCTTTTTTCCCAACATTGTCAGAAGGGTTGCCTCAAGCTTGGCTGAATTCTCTTTCTGAGCTTGTTTTAGGGGCTGGAAGCTTTGTTGCCGAAGAGAAGCTCCTGTCTTACTCAGCTGGGGAAAAACTGTTGGCATATCTGAGGAAAATGGGCTCTCAGGTCCTCGCCAGTGTGCTGGATGAGGACATTGCGTCAGGCATACGGGCAGAAGTCATTGAGCACCTGCAAGCCTTAAAAAACCATTTGTACGCATTGGAGGTTGCCAAAGCCCCACAAGTCAAGAACCTCGCTTGTTTGAAGTTTCCTTCAGACTCCTTTGTTCAGCAAATTCTTGCCAGCCTGGATTTGCGCAATAGAGCAAAACTCCAACAGCATGCTACAAGATTCGTGCAAATGCTGCCCGAAGCATTGAAACCATACCTTCAAGCTTGGACCTCAACCAAGATTGCCAGCGGAACAACACTCCACAGAGGGCAGTTAATGTTGGATGTCGGCTTAGAATTGTTCCACCGCGAGCGGCTTCTCGATGCAGGGAAAGTTTACAAGTATGCCTGGGGAGATTCTACAGACAAATGGGGTTTGGAGATTTACAACGCCCGTTACAAATGGGTGAAACAGTCTGATTGTGTGCACCTTGCTAGAGCTTTTCGCTTTCTGTGCGCTCATCCATTTGAAGAGGATATGAGCGTGGATGTGTTGGGAAAACGACGGGAGTGTTCAACGAGGCTGTTCCAATCAATCCACCTCCACACTCTCACTCCGCAGCTTTTAGGTGACAAGAAAACAAGTCTGGTTGACAAAGTGTCAGCCCACGTCCATGCAAGTGCTTTGGAAAGCCTTAACCTCGAAGGCCTGGATGAAAACTTTTCCAGTCATGTTGCATGGTGTAGCGACCAAGGTGTGGAGGCGGGCCTGCCTAACTTCCACGTGATGCATTCAGAAAAGGTTTTGCCGCTGTGGCTGCAGCAAGCGAGGGTTGATGCGCAAACTGAAAGTGATTTTTATGAAGAAGGTGCAAACTTCGAGCCGGAAGCCGATTGCAAAAAGCCTACCCCCCTTATGCCTAACGCAGTCCAAATCCCTGGAGTTTGCCACGCTGTGCACAACTCAACTTTGGGGCTGGATGCTGCTTTCAAAGGTTTTAGCGAATTCTTGGACAAGTTGAAACGCCTTTACTCCTTTCTGGGCAACCGTTTGAGATGCGAACGTTTTGTTGAGGTGGTCATGCGGGGGTCCCTTCATTATGAACACGCCAAAAAACTGTTCTCGAGAAGCTTGACGTCCATATACACAGAGCGGTGGAATGTTCTTGCAATTTGTTTGGAAGAGTCCTTACCCCTTTTCCTCTTCCTTCGCGCTCATTGGGATGAGGCTCGATTTGCAGACAAGGTTGACCCTGACCCTTCGGCCAAAGACGGATGGGCGCCGAAGAATGTCACAAACATCCTTAGGGACAATTATTTCCTATCCTTTTGGCGGATGCAATTGAGTTTGCGAACATGCTTGCTTGATTTCCAGTCATGGGCTGAAGGTTGCAGTTGCCATGGTGGCATGGCCTTTGGTGACAACACAGCTCTTGCCAGCAAACCAGTTTGGAAGCTTGAGCAACTGCTCCAGTCTGAAATCGAATGCCCGCGTGATGTTGCTTGTCGTTGCCCGATGGCTGGATGCCAGGCCCCCTTTTTCGCTTCCAATTGTTTGTTGAGCTTGGAGAATTTTCTCAACAAAAGAAGTGCTGATTTTCTTGTTGATTGCGAAGAGCGCTTGAGCACAGAGGAGTGGTCAAATTTGCTGTCAGAGTGGCAGCATGGAACATCTGTTCTGCTTGAGCAGCTGCGTGCCAGGCTCGACTTCTTTTCGCACCTACCTTGGATTCTCTTTGCAGGGGCTCATCCTGTGCCTTCCATGGCCAGGCAAGGTCTTCGGCGCGCTGAAGAATTGTGGAAGGCTTTGCCTCCTGATGTGAAAGTGCAGCAGCATGTTCATGTGCAAAATCTGTTTGGTGGTCATGACAGTGTCTTGAATGCAGAGTTTGACGCCTTTCTTGCTTCAGACAAGGCCCTGGAAGAGTACCCTCGCTTGGAAGAGTTCTTGGCGCCGTTTACTTTTGTCCAGGTGGCTGAAAGGTTGATTAAAGCTGCTCACAAGGATTTAGGCCAAACTAGGCCCAAGAACTTTAGCATGACCACCTTGTCTCTGAACATGCGAATGCCTGAAGTACACAAAGTTCTTTCCATGGAACATGCAGCTTTTTCACATCTGGTTGAATCATTGAGCAACGCTCGTCGACTTCGACAGTTTGGCGACATGTTTCCATGCCATCGCAATCACCCAGACCTGATTCAGTTGAGTAGGTGCAGGGCCAGCGATAAACATGCTGCGTTTGTAAGACAAGTGCTGTACAGGGACCTGCGTATGCAATATTCAGAAAACCAAGAAGCAGTTGCTGTTCACGAGAAGGAGGCCAAAGAGTTAGAGCGTGCTCGCGCCAAGCACAACGGCAAATCTCCAAAGGTGACAGAAGAGTTGCTGGTTGCTGGCTTAGCTTGCGATTGCATTCGGAACCTTGCTTGGGAAACACCAGGCACCGTTTTTTCGCTAAAGGAGCCAGGCAGTGACTTAGACGGGAAGGTTAAGCTTTTTTCTCCAGTCCTTTTGCAGCCTTCCCTGTTGAAGCAGCCATCGCATGCCCCAGGGACCCTGAAAGGTTATCAGCGCAATGATGTTGTTGTGACAGTGTTCGCAAACCAAGGCACTGCCCAAGCACCGATTGTGTCCGCCATTGTTCTTGGCAAGACAGAAACTCTGTCCTTGAATCTGCTTGTGCAATCTTTGGGCGTTGATGTTTTCCTTGGAGGCCTCAGCTGTTGGACCAAGAGCGGTGAAGTGAAATATGTCTTGCCACTCATGGGCGGTAAAGTCTCAAATGTTTTGCGCAAAATGGTTGAGTGCGGCGCCTTGCCGCAAGCTTCCACAAGCTTTGTGCCTTGTCAAAGTGACTCGTTTGCCATCGAGATTCTCGATACTCATGGCTTTGTTGTTGAGAGAGGTGGTGGCTACGGCCTGACTGTAGTTGCGCTAAGGCGCATGGATTTTTTGAGGTCGCTGTCATCGCCTCATTGCCTTGCTTCATCAGAGGGCTTGTCTCTGGCTGACATGTCAGAGTTGCAGCTGCTCATGCGAATGCGTTCTGAAGGTTGGCGTTGGTCACTCAAGCCAGCAAAAAAGCAGCGAGAGTTGGCTTTTGTTGTTGGACAGGAGCGTGTTTGGTTCACTGCTGGAGTGACTGTCTCCCGTTGGTACATGATGTGCTTGCTTGATGCTGAGAGATTGAAGCGCAACGGTGTGTGTGAACTTCCGCATGGGTTGCCCAGTGAAGCTTATGAGTTGATTTTTGGCGGCGCTCTTCCCTCCGAAGCTGTTCGGACATGTGCGCAAAACAAACGCAAAAGGCAACCCTCGGACACTTTGGTTGCCGATGTTGAACTTGAAGAGCAAGCAGGGGCAAGTGCCCCAGAGGTTGCTGTTCTTTCTCCAGAACCACCCTCGCCTGAAGTTTGCGAGCAGAGTGATAGTGAGAGTGGAGTTGGGGACATTGCAACTGTGGCTGACAATGCTTTGCCGCCGCCGCCTGTGTGTCCCACTCATGACCATATATTGGAGGGGGTTGAAGCAGAAGAGCAAATCCAAGCCCTTGCACCCCCCCCACCCTCCTCCTGTGGCCAGCTCAAGTTCAAGTGCTTTAGCTACTAGTTCCAAGGAAACCGTGCTGGTTGAAGATGCTTTGCAAGTTGCTCGTGTGGCCAAGTATGGTCATTTCAGTTTTTCTGTGAAGCAGCCTCACTCTTCTCCACCTTTCGGAGGGGTTGAAGCATCTTGCCGATACCATAAGAAAAGCGAGGTCACTGGCTGTAAGCGATTCTTGCGCTTTGCAGACAGTTCGGCCGAGTCTCGCAAGACCACGATTCTTTTGCTGAAGCATTGGTGTAATAGCGCACCACGATTTAATAGACAAAGAGATCACCTTCGGATGCCTTTGAGTCCTGAGGATTTGCCTGCAGAGGTGATAGTGCAAGGGCAAGAGCTCACAGGGGAGGCACCGTCTTCCGTGAAGACGGATGAACAACTTGATGCAGAGGAGCTAGAGAGAGCCATTGAAAAACCAAAGCCAAAGAAACTTGACAAGAAGCCTGCAAAAGCCAAGACCAAAAAAGAAAGTTCGAAACCGAAAGCCAAACCGAAAGCAAAAAACAAGAGTGCCAGCAAAGCCAAAGCTAAAAGTTCCAGTAGGCAGAAAGAGAAGCAGGAAAGTGAACGATCAGATTCAGATTCAACTTCATCCTCGTCGTCCTCAAGCTCGTCCTCGAGTTCTTCGGGGTCAGACTAACTTTTCTTTCAGGCCGGGGCCTTCCAAAACTGGTTGAGAAGCAAGATGTTGTTTAGATTTCCAAAGCCTGGTTGTTTCTTGCGCGTGTCGTGAAGCAAGACGAGCTCAGATTTTCTCCAGGCCCTCGATCGTCAAGCCCCTTGCCAAGGGCTTGAAGCTATCCTCAAAATTAGTCTCGCCCAGGCTGGATCCTGGGTGGTTGTTGGTTGCTAGAGCTCTTCAAAGAGAGTTGATAGACATTTGGTTTTGCTTCGTGCGCCGGACATCAAGTGCGTCCCAGCTCAGGGCATCAATATCAAAAAATTACCCTGGCAAGGGATAATTTTTTGGTTGTAGAGTTGTAGATTGTGGTGGGACGCCAAGTTTTGGGCTCCGTTTTGGGGGCGATTAGGTTTATATATTTCAATTACAGCGCCCCATATACATAGGACCATACATAGATCCCTTCGTTCCCAAAACGGAGCCCCAAGCAAAAGGAACATTTTGCACACAAGGCATCGAAAAGGGCTTGGCCCATTCAAGACATTGTTTCTTTGTTGCTGCTCAACCTCTTGCGCGGCCGTCTTGGAGAAATTTTGTGGCAGGCTATGGGCTGCGCTTCAGCTCAGCTGGTTTTGGCTTCTGGAGAACACTGCCCAAGGCGAGACTGGCCATAGCAGCTGTCTTTTTGAGCTTCGAGGTAGGTTGACAGGGCAACTCTCTGGGTTTTGTTGTCTTTCTACCTTTGAGTGCGCACTTAAGAGTCAAAAAAGAAAAACTTAGAGGCCAAGCTGCCCTAAATCTCCGACGCTGCAACAAGAGCTGTTTTCTTGATTTTCCTGTCCACTTCTGTGACTTCTGTGTGAGTGGGTGAGCCCCGCGAACACCCGCGAACACGCGCGACACATGCGCGAACACGCGCGACACATGCGCGAACGCCCGCGACACATGCGCGAACACCCGCGACACGTGCGCGAACGCCCGCGAAGACCCGCGAACATCCGCGACACCTGCGCGACTGCCCAAAGATCTTAAAAAGGTGCCCTTGTCCACAAACACGCAGAAGCCATCGCAAATGCAACATTTCTGACCACGTGCGTTGCAAATGCCCCCTGTACCCCACAAAGCTTCATGTTCAAACCATTTTTGGGCCTGACATTACAATTTCTCGCCAAAGCAGAAACCTTGGCACGAAAACGCCTGGAATGCTCACCAGTGAACAACAAAGCGACCCAAAGTCTATATCCTCAACGCCCATACTGTTTTCGCAGACGCTGAACTTTTCTCCAGACCACAGGTGTATTCATTCCTCTTTTTTTCTCCCACAGCCTCTACATCCTGTCCTAGTTGCAAACTTTTTGCGCAGAAGTTCTTGTTTTCCTTTTCTGCCAAGTTTGTGTGTATGCAAACTCTGTGTGATATGCGGTTTGTTCTAGAGCTCAAGCGAAGTTTTTGCGCTTCGAGTTTTTCTAGATTCCAGCGATTGCCTTAAATAGACATATGTCTGACAGAGTAGAAGCCACAGCTTTGGGTGAGTGTGAGCCACCTGCCAAGCGCCATCGTTGTGAGCGGAGGGGCACTGACCGGTGGGAGGGCGAGGAAAGTGAGCATTTCTTGGAAGAGCTCCTGAATTGGCCCCAGCTGGCCAAAGACGGTTTTGAGTTTCTTTTTGATATGCACTGGAACATGGCCCCGAACTTGCAGTTCTGGTTTGATCAGCAGTCAACTGTCAATGGGCCAAAGCTGTTTGTAACCACGCACTACACTGGCTTGGGGACAGTAGAGCACTGCATGCAGAGGCTTGTCAACGCCCACAACTCTGCTCCAGTGGTGTTCTACTCCGCTCACGAAATTTGTGATGATACCCGGGCAGTGCTGATGGAGGCAAAGCACCGCCCAAACCATGTGTTTGGGGACCTCACCCACCAGTTTCCCAGCGATGTTGTGAAACACATGGAGATGGTTGTCAAAGTGCTGCGAGACAGGGCTACTACTCAAATGAAGGCAGCAGGCACCCCAGCTGCTGCAAAGAAGATTTGGGAAGAGACCAGTCATCGATGCATGCTCAAATTGCTGACAGTTGCTCGGGAAACTGTCCAGGCAAAAAAGGCGTGCCAGAATGGGTATTGCTATGTCCATGACAATTTTTGCCCTTTGTGGCCAGAGACCAATGACACAGACTTGGTGCTGGAGGGCGCCGGCAATTCATGTGTCAGCTTCTCTCCACAGGGTAGTGGGGGTTTGTGGCTTCATGAGTCTGCTATTGTCGCAGCGATATGGATGGTGCAGACTGAGGCTCGGAAGGTTGACATGGTACTCCAAGAGTGCAGCAGTCGCTTCAACACAAAGGAAGCTTTCCAGAGCGCTTTCCCACCAGAAAAGGGTTGGAAGACGACTGTGCTGAAATTGAAATGTGAGGATGTTGGGATGCCGATGGTGAGATGGCGGAACTACAGTTGGACCATCAGGGGCCCAAGGTTGCGCCTGACATGGGACTTCACCCGAGATGACTTCTTGAAGGTGTGCCAGACACCTGTCCAAGTTGACGGCCATGACTTTTTCTGTGCCCCGCAAGACCTTGTGCAAGATCACCTGCGACGCCAAGTTTTGACTTTGAGAGGGACTTTGCAGGGTCATTATGCTCAGGCCTTGCCTTTCACTGCTGGCTTGGACGTTGGCGCCAAGGTGCGCTTGCTGTCGTACCAAAACCTTCTAGGGAGCTTGGACAACGCCGAGTTCGTTGACAAGGGCATGTATGGGGTAGTGGATCTTAGCCAGAACTGCTGTGTCCGACAAAAGTTGAGCAAGATCCTGCCTTCCTTTTTGACCCACAGCCGCCTTTGGTCGCAATGGAAGGGCCGAGAGATGATTCCACTCGAGATGATGCTTGCGATGGGGTGGCCGGTGGAAGGCTTGGTGCAGAACTTGGGTGAGGACGACACTGGTTGTCCTTGGTCCATGGCTTATCTTGGATCAGTGAAATCAAGCCTGATTGCGAAGGTGACTGGCAACCAGATGCACGCCCGAGTGCTTGGTTTGTTCATGGCCTTTTGCCTTTCTGTCACTGAAGTGACGTCTCAGTGATCGCGTGAGAGAATCTATGTAGCTTGGGTTGATGCATGGCCTGTCTGACTTCTTGTGATTGTTTCCCAGAATCTTTATCTTTCCAGTTAGTTTACGCACAGACTCTGTTGGCAGGCTATGTTCTCACTACACCGCAAACACATGCCTTTGGGGATGGCAGAAAAGAATCTCACTGTCAGGGAAATAGGATGACACATGTTCCTTTTATCTCATTTCATTTTGCTGGTTTCTTTTCGCAAGTGGTTTGCTAATACTCTCGGTGTGCGCAAGACGCAAGAAGGCTTGCAAATTCATCTTCTGTCAATTACCAGCTGCCTTCTCAGGCAATTCTTCTGCGGGGCCTGCGCGGGCCCTGAGCCATTCCTCTTCTTTTTGCGCGCCTGGACCAATGCACAGATGTTGCACTGAAGAGTGTTTCCTCAATTTCACTAACTTTCAACGCCTAGTGGAAATAGAGTTGCAGGGATTCTTCTCAATGCTTTTTGTGAATGCATTGCGCGCGGATGATTGTCAGAGAGCACATTTTTCAATCACCACTGTCCTTCTGTTTGTAGTCCAGCCCTGGTTGAACATGGATGTTGAGTCATGCGCTCTTGACTCTGTGGACGCGGACATCCTCCTGTTGATGAGCCAGGCAAAGGA
The DNA here is from genome assembly GCA_963970005.1 of Durusdinium trenchii. Taxonomy (NCBI): domain Eukaryota; class Dinophyceae; order Suessiales; family Symbiodiniaceae; genus Durusdinium; species Durusdinium trenchii. The sequence goes on along the minus strand of CAXAMN010021851.1, from coordinate 1,002,413 downwards.
GAAACAAGATGCCAACACAGGCCGTGGTAAGAAGCGGAAAGCCGGGTCAGGGCCAGATGGAGAAGGCCAGGAGCAGCAGTCTGAGGCTGCTCCCAAGAAGCGTGCAAAGTGCGCGCGGCATTGCAAGGGATGCAAGCAAAAGATTGCTGCTGAGGACTGCGCTCCTAACTTCCCAGGGTGTTGGAAGTGCAAGCGGGCCCTCGACAACATCTACAAGTTGGCGACCAAGCAGGGCAAAGAAGCTGTCGAGTTTGTGAAAAAACAAAGAGAGGATCCAGACCTTTGCTTCAACATGGTCCAGAGCTATTTGGAGTTGTGCCCGGAATGCTGCGATATGGGGGGCGCCAAGAACAAGAAGCGAGGCACTTGGTCTTTGGCCAAATACCGCGAGCGTACTGTTGCTGCAAGTGGCTTTGTGAAGGACGCAGTGGGTGAGATGATGCACAAGAGGCTGTACACAGAGTTTGCCATGACAGTCAGGGGGGGGGAGGAAGACTGAGGAGCAAATTGCTGCTACATGGTCTGAGTGGGAACAAAGGGCTCTTGCAAAAGACCCAGAGCTGTTCTTTGACTATGGTGGAGAGAATGGAGCGCTTCGAATTTGGGTCAAGACAGCTGACCAGCTCTCCTTCCGCTCTAGCTTCATGCAGGAAAAAGAAGCTGTCGTGGAGGTCGAGCAGAAAAAGAATGCGACTCAAGCTGATGTGGATCGCATGAAGGCAAAATCTATGAGCAACCATGACCCAATCGCTGACCAAATCCAGATTTGCCAGGCTCTTGTGCGACACGGTGACGCAGCCTTTCAGGGCAACGATGGGTTCCTGGTGGATGTCATGGACCTGGCAAAGACGTGTGAGGCCAAAGCTGCTTCTGAAGAAGCAGAGGGGCCAGCCAAGAAGGGTGATGAGGAAGAGGCGAATGGCTCGTCACCAGAGAAGCCAGCAAAGCCTTGGGTTGACCGGGACCGTGTTATTTCTGCCACAGTCAGATCATCCACCACGCAAATCAACCTTTTCAAGACCAAACTTGAGAAGGGTCTGAAGGACCACAAGGCAAGCTTGGAGGAGCACAAGTCCAACCCAGATGCGGTCTTCCAGAAGAACTTTGCTGGTGAAATCAAGATCCTAGCCAACCGTGTGGAAGCCCTTACCATCATTTTGGACACGCCCTCAGCTTGAAGTCCGAAACGCGCGCATGCTTCACTTGCAGCCATCATTTTTCAACATTATAGTTTTGCTCAAGATAGAGTTATAGAACTAAGGACCCCAACGGGGATGAAAACACGGTCAAGAGCTACATTGGGAGGTTCGACGCTGCTTTGCCAGAACTAGGTGAGCTGGACAGCAATCCAGTTGAGCTTGGGCGAGCCCCTCCTTGTGAGCTCTATGCTTCCCTCAAGCCATTCACTGCTTTGGAGGGCGCTGTCAAGAATTACCAGCGTTGCACGCAGCCTGCCCACGTGAAGGACTAGTTTGACTGAACGGCTTTGTGTTCCAGTGGCTGTTGTTGAATGCCTTCTGAATGTTTGTTTGCCACACCAAAGCCAAGAAGGCATTGATGTGCAGAGCCCAGGCCCCAAGCCAAAGTTAGCTAGCCCCGCTGACAAACCCCAGCTGAGTGGTCTTGGTCGGGGTTATCTCCATTGGTCCACAGGCATGCATGGTGTTTGGGATAGTCGATATGAGTTGCGGCGTCAGGGGTTATTTATTGGATGTTCAACTTCCCGGTTCATGATCACCTCTTTGTTTTTCCTTTGCGACGACATCATGTGCAGGAAGTGACAGCCGAGATTGTGGCAATCCGAGCTCCTATGACCCAGCTTCTGGCAGCTACATCCAGGGCTGACAAGGCGGTCAAGAGTGCTGTGGAGCAGTTGAAAAAGCAAACCGCAAAGCAGCAAGCTGACGCGAGCAAGCCAAAGAAAGCAGCAGGCCAAGCAGCTGCCCAAGTGCCCGTGTTTGACCAAGGAGTGGCTGGCGCCACTGCTGTTCAACGTGTGGCTGCAGACTGCAGCTTTGACATGTCCAAGCCCTTCAGCTTGGATTGCTCTTCTTGGGTGAGTGAGCTTATGAAGGATGGTGCGAAGTGCAGGCAATGTGTGGACTCCTTTAGGGATTCCTTCAACGATGCCCGCAAGAAATCCAAGGGGGCCAGAGTCTCGAAAGCTGTTGAGGACAGTGAAGTGCTAGCGGCTCTACAGAGTAAAGTTGATGACCTCTTCCTGAAGTCTGGGCGTGTGGTTGCCCGGGACTCAATGACTAAGCAGTTGCAGGATGCCTTGCAGGTGAGCCTCTTTGGCATTGATGCTAGCTATGACAAAGTGAGTGGTGAATTCCTTGGCTGCGCAGTGGCGCGCTTGTCTGTAGAAGGCACGCGGACTGTGGTCATGACTGAAGTGTTGCAGTTGCAAGGGTTCATGCAAAGGAAGGGCATTGCTGGGTTGACAACCCTAGCAAAGATGTCAGCTTTCTTCCGCGCCATGAATGTGGCGATGATCCAGGACTATCAGAAAGAGTGTGTGTTGTGGTCTTGCACTATGGGCCCTGGCGATTTCTTGTATGTCCCCTATGGATTTGTCCAGGCCGAGTTGGTCCAGCAACCGACAGTTGGCGTCCGCGTGCCTTTGGTCTGCAAGCATTCAGCGCATGAGAACTCAAGTTTGTGCCTCTCAAAAAGGAAAGCAGATTGTGAGCGCCAACTTGCTGAGAAGGGAGACAGTGGTGGTGCCAGTGCAGCGGCTGGGGTGGACGCCGCAAAGCTCAAACAAGAGATAGCTCTTTTGTCCGACTTGTCTACAGCCATAGCTAGCTGAGCCTTCTACTAAGTCTCAGGGATGAAGGGTGAATGGAACCGGCTGACAGGCGGCTGGGAGGGCCATTCTGAAACCTTTCTTTTTCTAGAGCGAGGGCCGTGTGGAAGAAAAGAACACCTTTGTGAGACTTTGTGCATTTTTTAGTTTTCCTCTCACACTCCAGCGCGTACAGTAGCAGACATGGGTTGTATTGTTTCTGTGTGTGTTTCATGCGCAGCCTCTCAGAAATGTCCCAGACTTAAACGCTCAGATTCGATGTTTCAGTTCACCTCTGTGCTCAGGCCAACTTTAGCTTGAGATTCGGGGACCACTTGTCTCACCAAGATTCCAAAGGCACAGAACCATCACCTTGCAGCAAAGAGCTGGCTGCCAAATTCTTACGACAGAAGTTCCACTGCCTTTTTGTTTTTGTTGTTTAAAAACATTCGCACGCCAGTGTGATGCGCTACTGAATCTCTAAAAGTTTGTGAGCAGCCAACAAAGCTCGCCCCAAAGAGTGAGGTGCTGCTTGATGTGGCGGAGAGCAAATGCTCCTTTTGGAAGCCGTCCATTTTTTGTCAGACAAAGGGCGCAGAATGTCTGTAGTGGGCACACCCAGGAGCTTTTCAATCTGTTGAATTGAGCTGCCTGTTACTGTGCTTCGTTCTCATCCTTGTTGCTTCCACTCCCCTTCACTCCTCTTGTGAATGACATCCCTCCCAGCGCATTTTGCACTTAACAGGTTCTCGCATAGAGCAAGGTTTTTCTCAGACTTGATTCTGCAGTCTTTTGACCCGTGTCTACAAACCAAACAAGCAAAAATCTAGAGTTGATGTTTGCAAACTGCATCGGTGTTTTCATGGGAAACTCTTTCGTGGACACAGTGCCCTTACACCCTTTTAAGGGGTTCTACGAACCCGCAGGCTCAAGCGCCGCCAAGGCACAGGCCTAAGTTGCTGGTTGCGCAGTCATGTGTGTAGGAGTGTGCTTATGTCCACGGCTTCTCGTTGGATAATTCGTTTGCGCAAAATTCATTTGAACGCTGCGTCCAGTATCACTGCGCCAAACGCACCGCTCTGGATGTGATTTGTATGGTAGCGTAGCCTTGGGTGATTCTTGCAACTGTGTGCATCTCGCTTGGTGCTGTACAGGCCTTTGGGCCAGTTTCCCCAGAAAAGCAGGGACCAAACTGCAACCGCGGAATTTCATAGTGACGGATCCATATGGCTTCATCGACTTCGTTCGTGATCGAATTGATGATGTCAAACGCCATGAACCCACCTCCATCCATGTGTGGTTGTCGTTGAGCCATCTAGTGACTGCGGGCGAGAAGGGGACATACAAGACTGTGATTGTTCCCACGGACTTCGTTCCAAGACTCAGGGATGTGATCATCAAGCTTGACGCATGCTGCCAACTACCTACCTTCGTGAGGATTTGCGCAGACGTGGAGTTTCACCATGCCGTCGGTTCGTTCGGCAAAATCGCCAACATGATCAAGGACGAGCTGTCGCTGAATGGCATGATGTCCACAACGTCGGACAGATTCTGGCGAGCCATTTCGGTCGCCGGAGGCGGTCACCCCTACTCTATGAAGTCTGGAACCTCTTTGGTCCACGCTGTCATGGAAAAGTATTTGTTCAGAGAAAAGATGCTCGCTTCTTGCTTTATGGCACCGGATCCCTTGACCGAAGCGAATAGCCTCCATGATCCCAACTTGGAACACGTGTTGCAGGACAAAGAGAGGTTGTATCAGTACTTGTTCGGAGATTCCGTAAGAGGAAGCCACGCATATCAGTCCACTGCGGGGCCTTCAGGTGAGAATGAGTCTGAGCGGAGGAAGAGGGAGAAGGTAAGGAGAGAGAACAAAATGCCATGGATGGATGAGTACTGGGGAGTCCTTCAGCCAGAACCAATATACTCGAGGACTCAAAGATGGTACGTCATTGATGACTTCAAGGAGGGTGAGGAAATTTGCTGCGATTACTGTCTGGTCTGCCATCCCATAGACTCCGATTTGAAAGACGATTGCTATGCAGAATGCATCAACGGAGCGGCGAATCGATGCCGTGGGATGTCCGCAGAAGACTACGTCCAGAAGCGATTCCATGCATGTGCGCGATTGCTTCACAACTTCGGCATGGGGCAAACGGTATCCTCTCCCACCGTCATGATCTCCGAGATGAACCCGCACGAAGACCTGATGAAGTTCTTACACGAGGCGATGATCATACTTAATGAGAATCCAGGTTTCCAGAAGGAGATCTCGTTCTTCGGGGGGATCAGGTTGTCATCAACTACGACGGAGAACTTCTTCAAAACGAGGAGAGGGCCCAGCATCCATGTGGAAAAGCAGATAGTCGGCAGCGCCAAGTACTACCAGGGATCCTATGACCTTGGCAACGTGTGCTACACCAAATACCTCAAGACCATACTGGAGCCCGATGTATTCCGCGATATATTCGGAGATGATCCCACGGAGGAACGGGTAGGTGATATGGTGGAAGCGCTGCTGGGCATGTTAGAAATTGCTCAACTCTTCAGACACCTGTTCTTGGGATGGGGTGACATCGAAGCTTTGAGGACGGGATTAGAAGAATCCATCAAACGTGTCACTGCATCGCTGTACGACAGGACAACGTATGAGAACCGAAAGCGATCGACAATCAGAACCTTGGACCCGCACTCTGATGAGGCGGCAAACGTGGCACTGATTCTCGTTCGCATGAGGACCATGCCGCCTCCTGAATTCGACATCGACCACTTCTTCGAAATTGGGAAAGAACCAGAACAGGGAGCGGAGGCTACTGACCAGCCCGAGGCCGAAGGTGTCGATATGGAGACTGAATGTGAACAGGAGAAGGAGGAGCAAGACGTTGACATGTCCGATCCGAAGACATCAATACTGCAAGCCATCGACGAGTTCGAGAAGAAGATCGGGCAAGCAGAATTCTGCATCCACTGCATGAAGTCGGGACACACAACTCTCAATTGCGAGAAGACCCCTTCATCTTCACCTACGGTCACCTCAGTGTTGAGTGATTGGAAGAAGAGAGTGAAGGGGGAGGTTGCACCCGACGATGTACCATCTGGACATCCGACCGAAGAGCCTAAGAAGAAGAAGCAGAAAGCATCGCCTACTCCAGATAGGAAGGTCGACAGCGAGTTCAGGCGAAAAGAGATGTTGAAAGCAAGAGTCGTGACAATGTTCGACCATGACGGACTCACCTTGATCGAAAGTGCTGATGGAGTCGAAGGAGGGACACATTCCTACAATGGGCGGAAGCTTGCGGAAGCAGGCCCCAGGGATATGAGGGTGGTGTACGAATTTGTAGAGAAGGCATTTGTGCACTCCAGTTCCCTCACACCAAAGGCATGTCATCACTTCTATCCCCTACCAACACGGAGGGAGAAGGGATACAAGCCGATCGACCCCATGACGATGATCGGGAAGGTAGAATTAGTACCGATCAACGGAGTCACTTTCGCTGCACAGAACTCCGACTACGGCAACCACAAGTATCCGACTCCAGACTGTCGAGTACCTGAATACAGCCAAGCGAGCCAGGCCCTGAGTCGCCGATTGGGGGCGAAGTTGAGACATCGAATTGGACGCCAGTTCAGGACAGGAGGAAGACTCACACCAATCAAATGCGATGAAGGCGCATGGGTGTCATGGGAAGACCTGTTAGGTGATAACGCAGTTTGGGAAGACGGTTATCACTATGGCAACATAGACATCGTGACCAAGAAGGCGCGTTTGGAGAAGTACTTCGACCAGAACTATGAGTGTTTCCGCATAACCAAGAGGGTCAGATTCCAAATGCTGGCAGTCCGCGTTCACCCTGACGAACTCAATGACCCTGATGACCCGATGGAGAAGGAATGGATTGACGAACTCAAGGGCATGGGAATCTCTAAAGGAAGACTCCACCATAGCGATGGATGGTGCTTTCCCGTGGCCGTAAGAGCAACCTCGGCACACTCAACGGACGGCGGAGGTTATGACGTTACCATTAACATCGACCACATTGGATCGAGAATGACCAACGACATGGCCCTATCTATGGTGACTGCATTTCACGCTACCAATCTTGGAGCGCTGACTTCAATCATGCGACGAGGGCTAGTGCCAGGAGGTCTCGGTTCATCGGGAAGGGATTCTACCCACTTCACATGTTTTCCGCCATGGGCCTGGGAGCAGGGCTACAAGGGAAAACCTTGGCTAGGTCGTAAGGTCGCATTGAGTGATCGCCCAGTGGTTCTCTACATTCCGGTGTGGAAGCTGCAGGAGTACGGACTTCTCATCTCAGCGACTGGATCTCTATTAGTTGAGAACGTCGTTCCCTTCGATGAGGTTAAAGGGGCATGGTTGCAATGCGACAATGCGGAACCCGGACAGCCTGAGGAGATCGAATGGATCCGGTTACTCAATAGAGAACCCGACCCTGGAAGCTACCTTGTTCTGGAGTCCAAATACGGAAACCCGATCATGATTCCACGCTACCAAAAGCTTGAGAGTTTAGCGGTTGAAGTTCAGGACGACACCTACTCCGAGGACGACGCCAAAATCTCAAAGCTGTTGGGTATGATCGAGGAGAGTGGTGTCTACCCAGAATATGATAGCACCGAGTGGCAGGAAATCTTTGAGGAGATCGTGTACCGCCGGGCAATGAAAGACTACGACTCGAGACCGTGTCCTAACTGTCTTGGCGAAGTCGATGTGCGATTGACGATATGTCCACACTGTGTAGCGGTTTTGATTGCAAATGGGAAGCTCACGCATGTAGTACCCAAGGAGACAAGGGACCGCAATCAACGATCACCTCCGAAAGATGTCCCAGCCAGTTCTTCCGGTGAAACAACTTCTGCTGCAGGTGCAAACATCGATGAAGTCATCAAGAACGCACGCAAGACAGCCGAAGAGGTCATTGAGGTCGAGGAATCCGAAGGAGAGGAAGAGGAGGAAGTTCCTATCATTTTGAAGGAACGACCGGACGAAGCTGGAGGCGAACCCGAATATCGGGAGGTCCCTCAAGATGGATACGGGAATGAACTTCCACAGCCTTTCCCCTTCGCAATTGACGAATTGCCGCAAGAAGCTGCGATCCCCATCGACCACAACTTTGCCGTCACACAGCAATTTGATCTGAGGTTGATGAAGTTGATCAAGAGCTTGGCCAACGCAACATTCGACATCAACTGCTTTGAAAGTCGTGAAGATGTACTGCGGATGTTCGACCACGGGCAGCGGCATGATACTCCGCACAATAGATGGCCGATAGTACCGAATGATCCGGATACTGGGTTTCCAAGACGTCTCCAGAGAGCCGAGGTCGTAGGCATGAGCAGATGGACCGACGACGTGTATGCAGCAGAAGCGTGGCAGATCTATGAATTCCACGCCCACGTTGTTCACCCGATGATGATCACTGCAATCCGCTGCGGGCTTAGCCACAAATACCTCAAAGAGGTCGGCAGCACTCGGCGTGACATGAGTGATCCAAAGGCTCGAAAGTCTGAGACCCAGGATGAGATCATCGAGAAACTGGCGTTCATCTCAAATTTCATCAGACGCTTGATTAAGAAGACCTTCGGGGCGAGCCGATATAGTTACTACCAGAAACCAGGTGACGAAAGTGCCGCTCCATACAAATTCATCGACATTAGTCCTGCCATCAAATCGGAGAGGAAGAATGTCACGAAGGAGATCCTCGTTGCGTGCCGCTACTATGGCATAGAGGTATCCGATGTCCAGGAAAGGAAATTGAAGTCCTTCGAGGAGCAGATCCGAAGGGGAAACCCAAGGAACGTTGAGCTCATCAAGGACTACATTGGCTTTGTCGGCGCTGACTACATGCGACAAATCACGAATGGTTGAGCATTGGGGTCATACCGACATGCCACTTCCGGTACTTCAAGTACTGAGGGGTCTTGGGTAATTCATGATGACCGTTTTGGCATCATGGGAGTGAGAGAGGATTGTGTTTCACACCGTTGGTAATCGCATGATACCATAGGTAGGTGCACGTTTTCCGCTTGTAGCTCCATTGCCTGTTTGATCCAAATTTCAAGCGAATGCAAGATCTCTTGCTAATTCAGTTCAATAGGACATACTGGTTGACCTCCAATACACTTTTGAGAACGTGATTCGTTCTCCGGTTTTTTTACATCCACTCATCTCCCTTCCCCGTCGAAGTACGGATGTGGGGGGTGTCAATAGGGATGAGGTCCCAGTATAGTTGCTATACAGGTACATGCCATATACTTTTGGCTCAAGTGCCCAACCAGGTAAAAAGGAGCTTTAGCGCGCGAGCTTCATGTCAACCTAAGAGCTAGAACGGGGCCAGGGCACACCTTTCCATCCGTTCGCAATATATCTATATATCTATATTATACAGTCGTATTGTATATAATATAGTAATATATATATATATTGTATATATGGTACCGGTACCAGTGGTGTACCCTGAATGTATTGGGAAGCCAGTGGTATACCCTTTTTGGAGACACCCAAGCTTGAAGGCTACAGTAAATCAGACCAGCTGTCGTTCTCCTCGCAGAAATGACCCACAGCCTCTCCAAGCGGACATGCTTGGACGCAGCCGGCAGGGCAAAACAACTGGCGGACGTTTCGATGGGTTCTCCTGCGAACGGGTGACCATGCAGTTCGGCGCCCTAAAGGGGCTCAGCCAATTTCAAGTAGGACACACAGGCTCAGAAATGAGATCCTTCCAGGGATCCAAGGTGGATACCCACCCAACAGAAAGGCACAGCGCCTTCTCGGGGTCCTGAGAAGTTCTGGAACAGCAGGGGGAAAGGTGCATGTAAGACGCATGATGAAGCATGATCAGTTGGAGATTTTCGCAAAGATTAAGGAACCTGGATCAGAAGATATTGGGACAGTCTGAACCCAAAGCCATGAACCGGGAATGATCAGGGTTCCAAAATGTTTCAAAGGCTACAAACATGCATGGCAAGACGGCGATCATTGTTATCCGTCAGATTCCAGGGGCTGACACCAGGTTGCAAAGAAGGAACTCAACCAGTTTGTTTTCACCCCCTGCCCTGCTCCAGTTGCAGGCATTGTCAAACCAGGGATTTTCTCTTCACTAGATGATCTGTGGGTAAACAATCCCTCATTCAAAACAGTGACTTGCCCTGGACGAAACATGGAATTGACACTCCCCCCTGTTTGGAATTTGGAAATGGATGAACATGGTCTTCCTTTTGGGGCCATGCCATCCACGTGGGCCCATGTTAGTTCCAGGGAGTGTACACTTTTTGTGATGACTTACCGAGTTGATGGCTCCGGAAGTGACCCTCGTTGGCGAGTTGATGAAACATGATGAAACTTTTTGGGGATCTCGATGGCAGGGACTGACCCCGTCGGTAAAAGGTGTGTCATGTCCCCTGAATTCAATTAGAACGGACATTAAAAAAGACCAGCGAGGAACTGCGGATTTGATGTTGATGCATGTTCCTGCTACCTTTTCCATCATGTCAACGGTATTCAGGCAATAGACAATTGTTTAAACACATTCAAACCTTCATGAGGTTGATTTTGGCAAACCAAGATCAATACCTTTCTCAACGTCCTTGGCATTGGTGAGGCCATCCTTTTTTGTCCTTCCCTCGATGGCCTTGCCTTTTTCGCGTACACACCGGTGGTTGACAGTACTCTCGCTTGCCAATGTTGATGAACGACGAACCTTTCGTCCTTACCTTGCTAGCTAGTAAGAATAGTTTACATGTTTTTTCTTGGGGGGATATATGATATATGATATATATATACACATGAACTCCCGTACGACCACGATCGACTGTCACTATGAGTGGTGATGAAGCCAATGTTTAAAGCGGCAAACACATGTTTTCTGGCCTGTGATACCTGAATTCATTGCGCTGAACGGTGCCAGGCAGCTGTTCGGAACGATGGTTGTTTAAACGGAGGGTCGACCGGAGCACTTGAACTTGATCTTGGAAGCAACATGCCGTTATATGTTATATGTGTTTTTCAGTTGTGCTTGGAGGGTCCAATGGTCCAAAAGGCCATTAAAGAAGGTCCCATTAAAGTTTTCACTACGATTACCAAGATAATATTTGACCATTGATGGCCGGTTCTGAAAGAATCCCGGAGAAGTTGAATGCCTCGGACCAGGTGCCTCCTGGTTCCACCGTCGTGCCTCCTGTGGATACGACTGATCCAACTTTGTTTGTTTGAGTTTGATTGTTGATGCTGACAATTCAATGGACACATGTGTATATAATTGTATATATATAGCATTGCGCGGGGAGGGAAGGCCCAGAAAATACGAACGGAGCTGCGAAGCTGTGAGAAGCTGCGAAGCCGCGAAGCTGCGAGATCCCCCTTCGCGAGACCCGCCTCGCGAGACCTCCTTCGCGAGACCCCCCTTCGCGAGACCC
>CAXAMN010021851.1:970492-991185 GCA_963970005.1 Durusdinium trenchii | reverse complement strand
ACCCGCCTCGCGAGACCTCCTTCGCGAGACCCCCCTTCGCGAGACCCCCCTTCGCGAGACCCCCCTTCGCGAGACCCCCCTTCGCGAGACCCTCCTTCGCGAGACCCCCCTTCGCGAGACCTCCTTCGCGAGACCCCCCTCGCGACAGCGCCACAGCGCCACTCGCATTCGCACCGGGCCTCCCCAACCTCTGATATATAGAGTAATATATGTGCCATACGTGATTATACATGCTATCTAACATGGTATCCGTGTGTATACTCATGATGTCGTATAGTATAGTTAAAATAGGTTGAATTGGCCTTGCTGGAGATGAATGCTGTAGGCCATATGAGGATTCTGTTCTCACGCGTGACATGTGAAGTACAACGTTTTCGACCTACAGCTAAATATTGAGGATGGTCAAATTTGCACTAGTCAGGGGTTTGATCGTTGAAGCCGGCAACACATGATTGACCCGCCATGAGAGCCATCTCAGTTTGCTCCGACTCCGCCCCACTCTGCCCGGAACAACCTTGAATCGGGATGAAGCTCAGATGACTTGATGTCATAGGACATGCAGGGTTGGCAGGGGTGGAAGAGGAAAGTAGTGACTTGGTGGGGCCCTTCACTTGAGCTTAGGTAGTTTATATATTTCTCTCTATATATATGTGTATTATTATATAGTTAACTATTATATACATAATTGAATTTAATTAGTTGTACAAACAGAATTCGATGGCCGGTAATAAGAGGAACTGGGGATAGGTGATGATGGGTAGCTGGAAGTACTGGGTAAGAACACTATATATAAATAAATATGCCTTATGCTGTGCTGCATATGTTTTCAGCTGAGTGCTGTGGAACACCTTCATCACATTCAGCCTCTAGGAGAAAAGTGCATCCAGGACATGCGTTTCGGTGTTGACCTAAGGCAGCGCACTACTGCCCCCAAAAGCCATATATACTCCTCCAAAGGGGCATTAAGCAGAAGGAGCAGCTTAAGTTTGCCCAAACATCTAGGAACCACATCATTAAGCGCGGGCGCTTCCGTGCCCAGGTGCCTAGTACTGCAGTTTCCGATCGCTCAGTAGCGACTCCCTATTTGTTACCTTGCTTATGTTAGCTCAAGCTTTTGTGTTTGGAAGCCATCGCTAGTAGGTTGAAGGCCATCGCAATTAGGCTGGAGGCCATCGCTTCTAGGTTGGAGGCCATTTCATTGAGGTTTTTCGTCCAACAGAGCCTCTGATTTGTCACCCTGTGCTTCACTCACGGAGCCTGCCACGGAGCCGACCTGCTCGGGGTCGAAGACACGCCCGTGGCCAGACACGGCGTGGCAGCCCATCCCGTCTCCCAGGTGTGTCTAGAACCTACCCAGTCAGTGTCAGTGGACAACCTTTAGTTTTTTTGGGCATTGGTTTCCTCACTATAGATAGAACAGGCGAAAACATGTTACAAAGAAACTGAGGGAGGCAGAGAATGAGAAAAGTCAAGCGTACGTGAGGTGCACACACGCCCAAAGATTCTTACGCTGTTTTCCTGCTTTGCCTTTGCTTTCACCTTGCAATCGTGACCTGCTCAATTTGAGCGATAGTACGGGTAGTGTGTGTGTGTGTGTGCCAGCCATCTACGACGTGAATCCTTCTAAAGAGTGTAGTGTAGCTGAGAAACGGTGTTTTGTAAAAAATCGTTGTGTAAGAAATCCCAACGGCCAACTACGGCTTTGTCCATCGACGGCTTGGTGTGTCGAAATGACCCTTCCAGACGATAGATGATCCAAGACGATCCTAGAGATGCCACTTATAATCCATGATTATGGTGTCTAAGACCAACATCTCTTGAATCCCACCCGTTTTCGTGGCCAATCATTTTGTTTTGTAGTCCTATAGTCAGTGACAACAGTGACGCAGGTCCAAATCGCAGTTGGGAATACAGCGAACCGGTGGACAAAAGGACGACTTGACAGGTGGTATTATTGTTTTGAGGGGACCCAAGTAGTCAGCTGTCAGTTTCCAGAAGGGGATTGGAAGCATAATTAGGAGTCAATATTCAATAGTAACTGTCCAGCTCTTTGTTTTCTTGACAATCCCTGTGTGTCCAGCTCTTTGTTTTCTTGACAATCCCTGGTGCCTTCTGCTGCAGGAGAACTCTTTCCATTCAGCATTTGTTGCCCTTGAAACAGAGCCAGATGGGGATTGTAGGGCAATGTACCCACATTGTGAGACTGTCAACTTCAAGGATCAAACATGATCAATCTACTTCTTGAGGTTCAGTGTTTGGGGTGGGTGACAGGGTCGGGTCATGGTCTGGTCTCACTGCAGATTGTTGGATTCACCAGTTGACCCTCCCGGGGGTTCCGTTCCGTGAAAGAGATGAGTTTCTGAAGGTTCGAGGGTGCTGAAGGGCAGGAGTCTCGTGAATTTGCTGCAACATAGATGTGTCATCTTGCCTTCCATGCGACTGGCGCTTGCAGCTTAGAGACACCAAATTTCTTTGAGCAATCACACACGAGAAGCTGGTTCCTTTGCATCTAAACAAGCTCATAACAGATTGCTTGTGACGTAGTCGACGTACAATTGGTGGATGATGGTTGATCGCTTCTCGCGGCTTGTCCTTTGCCAGTGGATGGCTTCTATGTTGCGTTTGGTCTTAATTGGCTGGAGCATGCTGGAGCGCATTTTGCGCCGATACGGCTTCAGGCGACCAGATTTTAAGGGCACAGCTGGACATGTTGACAGTGTGAAAGGAATATTTGGATCTTCTCTCTGGCCACTGTCCCTCCAATGTACAGTATATTGTACCATTGGCCAAAAAGATAATTCTTACTGCTGTTGTGTATATTTGTCATGGACATGGCCAAGCTCACAAAGTCATAAGCATGTACAACCATCGCGCACGTTGTGTTTCACAATAGATTGACAGAATTCATCTTGAGGACAACACGAGTTTCTTTGCATCAGCTAGAATTGTGGGGATGACCACATTGCGGGATTTGTGGTATGTGTTTAGTTGCACCTTGGCTCTGCAGTCTAACAGTGCTCTATCTTGGTTTTCGTCCGAAGTCAATTCTTGATGCTCAGCCATTGTTGTGTTGCTGTGCCACATTTCAGAGAATCTTGGAGCAGCCACAAAAGCTCTATATACAGAGATGTGTGGAAGTGAAGTGAACAAGAACTACACATAGTGGTGAACGCCATGCATTTTCCATGAGTGATAGAGTCATAGAGTTTCCGTCCCCTATAACTCGATATAATTCACATTGAGATGGAAAGTACTTTTGGTCACAATTGATCCTGCACTACGAGAAAGCAGGAACACCACGGAATTTACAGTAGTCAGGTTATTCTTCCTGCTCTTGATGTCCCTGAGAACTTAGTCAGATGAGGATGTGTTCTTATATGATGGTTCATCATATGGTGACCATGCTGCCGGGCAGGGCGGAGTGTGTTCCCTAATGCGTCATCCGGACGTCTCCCAGACATCAAGAGATAGCTGCTTCTGCAAGAGGTGGTGATGATCCCCTGCACAAGATGTTGATCTCCCAGCCAGCCTCTTCAAAGTTCTGCTTTTTGGGGTGTCTAAGCAACCTCGCAACTGCAAGGTGGGTTAAGTTGAAGAACCAGTTGAAAGCCTTTCATGTCTCAAGGCATGCCTTGCAAATTCCGCCGAATGACGAGTTTCCTATGTCCTTCAGAGCCCGTTTCATTAGGGCCCCGAGAAGTACAGTTTCTACATTCAAATCCCAGCCGTTGCTCTTGCAGGAAATGCCACATCCATCCACATCCATTCTTTTTGGTCCGTATGTTTGTAGCAGGGCCGGCTCCACTTCACTCTCCATCCAATTCCTCCACATCGAACTTATAACACCTCCACTCTGGTGATGTTGGTGGCGGATTGGGACAGAAAGAACAGCTAAAATGCATTAAATGCCACATAATGCCACCCAACAACTCGGGCTCCGAACAAAAACCTCAAAAACTGCTGACACGATGTAATAATACTATAAAGTTAAGGTAAGATGAGAGTGAACTGATTAGGGATGGTCGGGCGATGGTAATAGATCCCCCAGGTGACTTCTCATATTGCTCTTCTCATTTTGCAGTGAGGTGAACACCATCATTGGTCATTAAGCTTTCAAACCCAGATTGGCAGGGGAGATTTTTCTTTGAGATATTGATATATATATATATATATACCAAACAGAAGGCTCCATTCTAGTTTCATTTTGTGGCAGTGATCGACCGCCACGTTCACCGTACATCGCAAGGAAGGGCCCTCTGTCACGGAGGGGACCGGCGTTGAAGCATGTGTCGAGCAAAAGATGAAGTTGCCCTACCGGTCACGTCGATAGAGACGCAACATGCTGAGATCGGGATGGTTAAAAGGAGGGTGGTCAGGGATTAAACCAAAACACCAACACCAGGAGGGGAAACTCAGGAAGTGCCCGCAGCTTGTGGCCCCCTCGAATAACAACTGTCGAATAACAACTGTGGGCCGCATGTCTACACAGCGGTTCTTGCTGGTGTTATGTTCTTTTAAATTCACAAGTGTTTTCTCAATGTTAGATATGGATGAAAAGAAACAGTCGTGTAACATGGCTGTTATTTGCCATCCTGGATCTTTGCGTACCCATCCGGGTTTGTTGCTGCAGTTTACAGTTTCAATCCCTTCAACTATGGAATTTATATCGAATCTAATCTATCTATTAACATTTAATACATTTTTTTGTTGGCTCAAGACCGCCCATTTTAAAGGGGGCCTGCCTGGCCTGTGTGATCCTGTCAGAGTCCCGTGCCATCCGACACCGCATCGATCGTGGGCACCATGGCGGACGAGACCAACCAAATGCAGGAAGTCTCGGAGGACCGTGTGAAGTCCGGAGCGTTTTCTGAGAAGAGGGGTGAATCAAAACACAGCCCAGATGGAGATCCTTGAGTATGAAGCATCTCTATGCTACAATGATGGGGTGTATGCAAATATTGTAGGGAATACGGCAACCTCATGCCTCATGCTTCGACCCTGAAATCCCTTTGTCAGCTGTAATCATGTTTATCCTAGTCAACCTACATGAGGTGTCGACCTTTCTAGGCCACGCAGTAGTTTTTTTTGTTGTACACTGATTTGATTTGTAGAGTCTCTTGTATAAACATCTCCACTACTCAGTGGACCAGCAGTATTTCTATCGACCTGACAAGGGGCAGATACAAGTGCGATCTCCTGACATCCACCAAGTCCTTTGTGTTCGCCCTTCGCCTGATCATGGTAAAACTTGCTTCCGCACCTGACAAGCTACGCATCTATATCCAACGTTCCCCTAACTCAAAGGGCATTTGACTTGACGATTACCCCAACTCAAGGGGGCCCTCTTGAGTACCAGACCCAGCGACCACCGTGACCTTAGAGAAAGGCTCCATTAGCAACCGCAGAGGTGGCACACTGTGGCGATGGGTCAAAACCTGGAGCTTGCAAACACCCAGGTCCATTACCAGGTCCCAGGTCCATTCGATTGGTCAAGGTCTCCCGCCATGACGAATAGCCATTGACCAGTTTTCACAGATCTCTCCATGATTCTGGGTGGACTTGCACAGAGCAAACATATGCAAACACAGAATCATGACAGTGATGTATAAGTACGTATGTACAAGAATTGGGTTTAGGGTTCAGGGTTTAGTTATAAGTATTAGTATTGGTTAGTTATAGTGTTTGTACCAGACTAGTACAGGAACCAGTCTTCGAACCACCTCGGCTGGTTCTCTGACTAGTTCCTGTACTATAGTACCAGTCCAGTACCAGTACTGGCCAGTACTAGTAGTAGTCTGATTAGTACCATTACCAGTTACGAGAAAGCCTGTATTACAGCTTTGGGATGGTTAGTTTGGGGCTCCACCCATCCACTGATCTCTGGTGAAAGCCCGCACAACCTGCCCTCGCTTTCACCGCAACTACGCCACGACCGCAGGAAGGTGTGACGGAGTTTCAACCCGTCAGCGAGGGAGGCGAGAGCCGCGAAGAGACGGAGACGGATCTGATGCTCAGCCGTGAATGTGAATGAATTGTCATTTGCGCACGGGTTTGGTATGTAGTTGGTGTGCAGGATTTTTGGAATACACACTCATGGGACTGCCATGTTTGTACCTACATGTGGTTTCCGGGGTCAATGTATAGATATAGTTATATATATATATATGTAAGTATTCCATACATGGAGTGTTTGGGTGCTGTGCTGTCCATAGCCATATGGTTGTGTAGTAGGGAGACCTCCCAACCCTTGGGTGGGTCAGTATGTAATTTGGGATCTCCCTGGCCAAAGTGGCCCGATATGACAACTTTTCCAGAACAAGTCCTAAGTCATGTAGAGGTGTGAAAAATTCGCCATTTCAGTGGCAAACGTTCATGGCACATAGGCCAGTTTGGCGACAACCTCTGACAGATTGTTGGTGACAACGTCTGACATCTCTGATTTTGAGTTTTTTTCCAGCTTCAGCTTCATGACATATGACTCCGTGACCCTAAGGCAAATCCTCATGACTTAGCCGCAAAACATCCGAGCTTTTTTCCACATTTCCTTTGTCATTTCACCCTAGTATAATGGCCTTTAAAAGCAGGTGGTAGGCCTTGAGCTCATGTCAATCACTGGGTTTGGTTACTTTGTTGATGGATTCTAGTTGTATATAACTTGCAAGTCTTGCAAATCTTTCTTATTCCAATGCACACCCATTTGGTATTGCGATTTACAAATCCCAGCAACTGTCACTCAAAGAGTCGTAACATCCACAGTTTGGGGCGGTGCACGTCGTGTGTGCGAAATTCTGAAAGAACCTTCCGGACCAACTCTAAACCGTCCGGAGGATAGTTGGAACCTCGAAAAGGGATACGGGATACACAAAGAATCTCCATTGGACATGTGATTTTAAATATTTTAAGTTGCTCAGTGCTTGGGCCAACTGAGGATTGACTTTGACAACCTTTCAGATGGCGAAGGTGCCACACATCATCGCTCCGGTGGATGATCAGTGGTGTTGTATGTGTCCAGTGTCTATAGTCCTTTAAGCATCTTCAGACAACACGGAAATCATGTCTTTCCCATTGAAGAGATTCTGCATATTTCTGCATGTATTTCTTCCTGAACATTGTGGGTGTCTTAGATAACAGAATCCAGCCATTGGATGGTGATTTGATTGAACAAACTGAGAATCCAGACTCACAGCTGGTAGAGCTGAAGCAAAGAGGACCTTGAACTGGATCTTGAATCTTCGTGCACTGGGGATTCATGGCTAGCCCCCATCCTCAGGAAGTTCTTTCACCTGAAACAAGAACATCAAAAGCAATCCTCATGTCATGGACCAAGATCTTCATTTGCCCAACTTTTGGTTGATGATGGTTGATGCTTCTCGCCCTTTTTCGAGACCAAACGTGTACGCTTTGGTCGGTTCAAAGAGAATCTTGGCGAGATGTATTCAACGCGATTTGGAGCTACCATGCCCGAGTCGACCCTCCCTCTAGCAGTGCGACTCATGCACAACAGTCGCAGTCGTCGTGGTAATGGTATATAGCATGTTTGATCAAATTACCATATAGTAAGTAGGAAGACATGTAGTGAGGTACCTGGACCCTCTCGTTTTGTCACACTGCAGAGTTCCCCAATTCGGCATTCACTCTTCACTGGCTAGCCAGTGTCCTTCACCACGTGCCAACCACCCACCGTGTCCTTCACCCCGGCGCTTGACAAGGGAAGACGGAGAAAGACAAGCTGAGTGCGGAGGACGTGATGAAAGAGATTCTCGAGCTGTCGGGAGCCCTGGCCACCAGTGAGTTCAGCGCTGCTCTGCGCTCTGCCTGTGCGTGTGTGTGTCGTTCGGGTGGGACGGGTGGGGTGGGAGGTTCAGGCAATGGTGGATCGGTATAGAGGTATATATATAGAGGAAGGGAGTCTTTGACATCTTGAGGCGCAAATAGGAATGAGTGAATGAGTTTGGTTCGCTTCTGGAACTCTAAGAATTAGAACTGGTGTCGAGTTGTGGGATTAGGTGTGTGTGTGTGTGTGTGTTGGTGTTTGTTCAAAAACGGTTTCAGGAAGCGAAGAAGTGTTTCCGACTTCGGAAGCCCTTTCTGGGCCACAAATATGGTCAGCTCAACTGGGGAGCTGCTGTTGTCCAGCCAAGGCCAGCAAATCCAAAGGTCTTGCTTGCTGAAGGCTGTCAGAAAAAGAATCCTTGTCACCCATGAATTCTTGTTGAGCTACCCGTTACAGGCCATTTGACACTTCCGCTGTTTTTGCAATTGTGTCTTGCGAGACAACAAGATAAATGTTTAGAAACTCGCCATTGTCACACTGGGATCGGAATCACTCTCCTCGATGCTTCCTTGGTCGAGGTGGCCGGTTGCTCCGCACAAAACAAAGATACAAAGCAGTTTCAAGTCTCAGGGCAAACTGCTGGAAAGGGTGAGCCAAACTGCCACCAATTGGGGCGTGCCCCTCTTCAGGCAACATGTGTTTTATTTGGTCGCGTGACTATGCCGTATGTATGTTCAGGGAGTTTACATGCCACCTCCATGCCTTTTGACTTGTCACTCTTCTTGGGCGCAAACGTTCTACTTCTTCATAGTGCCATTCCCAGCTCTCTACGATCCATTACCTTGCTATTGCCTGTGTATTTTATCACAAGCTCTTAGGGTTGGTGTTGCTGTGGACAATAACAACAGATGCTTTTACTAATTGCCGAGATGCCTTGCTTACCTTTGCTAAGACTTAGAATAGGCACCGCTTTTTAAGTAGCAATCGCCGCACTTTTCTATTGTTGTTTTTTCATGGTTTTTCCGCACAAAACAGCACAGCTACACCCTGCAAGATTAATATGGATCCTGAACACCACTGGGTTGTAGAGGAAAAGAGTCTTCCAAAGGTCCATTTCCAGGTTCCATCCATTCTCTGGGTGTCAAGCTGGCATCATCCTCTGCGCAGCGGTGTCAAGCTCGCGGGTTTTCTTTGTGGAACAGAGGTCGCAAACCGAGCTGGTCGTGTTGAGCAAGTCTTGGGATATGTTTATGGCTGCCTTGGGCGGCGAGCGTGAGACGGTGGGCGACGCCATCTTTGGGGCGCTGAGCGATCGCTTGATTTGTATCAAGGCCGCTGGGATCGACACGACGTGGCGCGGTTTGGGACGTGCTGTGCCAGGGTTTGACGTGCGCCGTTTGGGCCAAAAAGGGGATGACCCACTGGAACCCAGCTGTGCTGTGCCAATCCGAATTTGGACCCAATGGGAGAGATCCGCTACTGAGTTATTTGCTGGGGATAGGTTGCTGTGGGTGGTCTGTGTTTGGGAAGGAGGGAGGAAGGGAGGGAGGTCAAACCATCCACAAATTAGTTGGTGCGGTAAAGACTATAGGGGCAACACATGACACAACAATGAGTCTAGTATTCCCGGGGTCAGCCAACCCCGAATGATAGATTTGGACCATCTAAGGTGCCTCCATCAGAGGTCTTGGATGGTCTTGAGAAGCACTTTAAACTGTTCATTCTAGTTGTTCTCAGGAGCCTTTCTTCCGTTCATTGCACTGCTCATTCCTCACCTAGTTGTAGTGATTTCCCCCCGAGACGCTCCGGATCAGAGTAAACCTTGGGTCACCGTCTCACGCGATTCTTAGCAAAGGATGTTTGGGAGTTTTGCCTGATCCATGTTTGTGTTATTTTTCCCGTATGAAGGCCACCATAATAATTGATATTAATTGTTCGACCAACTTTTAGGGCTCAAGAACACCCAGGGGCACAGACCCACCAAAACAAACCAAAGCAAGTAGAATCGCCATGAATCACCTAACTAACTATTCTAAACTTCTCCCTTTTCGCCACTTTCGCCACTTTTCGTTCCATGGAAAGCTTTTTTTCGCAGGAAGCCTTCAAGGGCCGTCCCCGAGCGATCATCTCCTTGAACCTGTTCAACGGCTTCCGGCTGCTCTGCGACAAAGCATCGAATCCACAGGACAGAGGACGTGAGGACGTCCCACCCGTCGACGTCCCAAGGAGTGTCTGCTGGCGCTTGGAAGCCGACACGGTCGACCCTTTCAACCAGCAAAAGCTAGCAAGGCTTGGCGAGATGGCATTCAAAGAGTGGACAATAAAACCAACCTCCACCCCAACATCCTGGAACACGTGTTTAGTGTCAAATCCAAACAGAAGATTCGACTCAGCGGTGAGACATCCAAATCATCGTTGTGTTCGCACCCACCTCGGGCCGCGACTCGCATTGAAACACGCCCACCTCACCACCTCATTCGGCTCCATCTCGCGCTCGAGAGCACGCCTGGACTCATCCGCCAGGACCTGAAAGTCCAGGTCGAAACCTTGGCGTTCAAGCCACTCGGCGTCTTCCCGGCCTTTCGGTCGCTGGTGGGATCGATGTTTTCGCTTCGCGCAAGCGGGTCAAGGAAGCTCGAAGTGACCGACCGAGTGACCTGGTATAGGGGGGCGTCCTGTGAAAAGGCCTGTGAAAAGGACCGAAATCCCATGAACATCGTGAAGGACGGTCACCTGCAAAGGTTCTGTGTCTTTGTTCTTGTTTGGCCGCAGATTCGACTTGTTTCTGGAACCGCAAGGTAATTGTGGAATATGGTGGAGAGAGTGGACCTTCTCAGGGTAGAGCGGAATCGGTTTCAGAAATCGAAAAGAGCCCCGGGTGAAACAGATCCGAGCGGGTGGTTTTCGAGACGGCGAGACTCGGCGAGACATCTTTGTTTTCCGTCGTGAGTGAAGCTAAGCAATTACGGGTGTAGATGCATGATAGGTCCGATAGGTCAATTTTGAAATACTTCCCTTGAATTACGATGAATTGCAAGGGTTTCACATGGGCTTCACATGGTTTCACCATGTTCCACCTATTGTTCGTATTGTTTATATAATCTTGTTTATACCATGTTTATAAACCAATAAAGCTTGAAGGCACCAAAGCACCTGGAACAACTTTCCCAGGTGTTTCCTTTGCTCGCCGCGTGATATCTCGAGGCATTTGGGCAACGAGATCACTCAGCAACGCGTGGATGGCGTCACCGAAGCCTTTTTGGAGTTGGTGCAGCAGAACGTACCTCAGCTTCCTCCAGGCCCTGTCCTCGACGGCCCCGACGGATGGCCCTAATTCGCATCGACGGGAAATCGCTACTGATGGCCTGCGGAGGTGGACTGGACTTGTGCTAGACTTTCAACGAATCGTTGGGAACTGGAGTCCAGCGCAAGTCCAGTCCACGTCCACATCCATTGCCTAGTGGGCCATCCGTAGCAACTTTCCGGGAATTAACGTACGAAGAAGCAAAATCACCACCCCCTTAGGCACTGAAAACAGGGGGTCCTTTTTCTTGCACCTATTTGTAACTTACTGTTTTTTAGGGGGTGATAAATGTAACGAACCCCCCCGGTCCAGTTTCATAACTTTTGCAGGGGGGGTTGCTGGACATTACCAAAACGGATAGCAAAGGCATGGAAGGTTGCTTCGTTTGTCGAGTCTATTCGAAAGCTTCAAAGTTGCATTATGCCCCCCTCCCCCACAAAAGACATTCGCTGACTGGAGATCCCTGGGCAACTCTGGGGGAAACACTGAGAGAGGAGACAGACAAATAAAGGGACGAAGGGGGGAAAACAATGTAACTTGCATTTATTGAGGTTAAGGTACCCCCTTTGAATATAGATTAAATAAATGTATAATATAACTTAGTAGAAAGTTTGGATGTGAGAAGGGCATGCCCATATTAATCTTAAGGATATATCTTAAGACGGGCATACGAAATTTTCTTTCAAGAGAACATGTAAGCTGGGAGCCTGGGAAAAGCAAAAATTGGGGAGAGCACCAGTGAATCTAATCTAGAGAAACAACAGCTAGAAAGAAGATAAACCTTAAGAAGGACATACCTACCTACTTTCAAGAGAAAATGCAAGCTGGGAACCTGAGATAAGCCAAAATTGGATTGATAGAGAAACAACATTTGCTAAGAAAATACACTTTAAGAAGGGCATACCTAAAAAGAAAAACGTTAGCTGGGAACCTGGGATAAGCCAACATTAACATGTAACATGTCTGTGCAATCTGTGCATGCACACGTCATATGGCCCATACGTCCCATAATTGTAAATTACATGTTTGTTTAGGCCATTTTCAGGCATGTTGGCAACTGGAACATGCAATATTACAAGTTGTACGTCTTGCCTGGAACATGTCTTACATTTTCCAGGTACCAACATGGAAAATGTAAGTTAGAATAAGAAGGTCGCCCCCTCATGGGGGTGGGGATGAAGCCAATTGGTTGTACACACGGAGTCTTGGTTCTTGTACACGCATGTAGACGCCCTCTGTAGTTGAAGAACTTGGTTGAACCTGGTCCCCCAAAGTCATTACAGCCAAAGACCTACCAGCGATATCCAGTGATAAGCCTTTCACAAGTTCCAAAGACCTAAAGAAGGATTCAACATGATTCCAAAAACCTAGAAATATGAAGTAGAGCCCGTTCTTATTGAAATGTGAGGTCCATAGTCCGCACTTCTCCCGCACTTCAGACCATCAGTGCTTGGATCGCCTCACGGCTCGGGCTCGGTCCACGACGTCGGGTCGAGACCCGTCTGTGCACGTTCTCTTTTCAGACCATCGATGTGCAATGATAAGACCGAAAAAACAAAGTCCCTGCACTTTCAGCCTCTCAAAAGGCTTGTCAAGCAACATGAATTTGACACGATTCTTTGAATGTTTGCTCATACATAGGCATACAGGATATGCATCCCAAAATGGATCCAGTATTGACCCGAATACGTCCTTGAACAACAAAAACAGCTTTTTGTGAGGGTTGGTCAAAAGGCCCAGGATGGGTCTCGGACGGTCAGGGGTTCTTTTTCTGGCACTCAGTATGCCGTATGCAGGCTCAATCAATGCGTGGCAAAAGATGCTGACCTACACGGGATCTTGCTGCAGGCGGATGACTTAATGGGTTTGTGTGAGCTTTGACATGATTATACGCCCCAGGGCTCCAACCACATCCTTTGAAACCCTCCAAGACGACCCCAAACACAATCTCAGCAGGCGGTGCCTGATGTTGGACCAAATTCTGGAACCTGAGTGACGGTATTTCCGAAGATAATGTTCTGGATGGTCAGGTGATGGAGTGATGTTTTGCAGTTGTGATCAAAGGCGTCAAAGGGCCTGCGACCCATTGCACGAAGCAGCGCCCGTGACCCATTGGGGTTCCCCAGCTATTTCTGACAGAGATCGCCTTGGCCTTATGTCATAAGGACGACAGGAATGGAACCCTAACAAAACGGTTATATAATAATGTTATATATATATATATATGCCGTATGCCTTGTAATCTGTAATGGCCTATTTTTTACCGGTCTGTGCGGCCGGTGCTGCTCTTTGCTGCAGGTATATCAGTGCAACCTACACTGATCGGTTGAAGATCATCAAGGCCCTCTCTAGAAGTTCCGCTCTCTGTCCATTTGGAGACGTGTTTTTTTGCTGCTTGCCGACTGATCCTAAATCCACTTTTCGTTTTCGGTGCTAAAGCCTGCAATATTACTCCCAATACTTGCAGCGTCTTACAGCAGAAGTGGCATGTCAATCATATCAATCCGATTGCCAGTAGCAGTAGCAGTCCAAAACAAATTATCACACCTTTCAGCAAACGCCTTTTCTGACTATCATCATCCAGCTGTGATGGGCTTATACCTGCAATCTTGTGGTTGTATTGTGCTGTGCATTATTTTTCTCGGTAGTTCAACAAACCTTTATTTAGGTCTGTGAACCACAACAAACATCCACAACCAAACTTCAGACATGGAAGAGAACTTTTTAGACCTTCGGAGAGTCCTGACTTGGGTCTCTACTAACATCTACTAACCGTCGTGACTGCATAAGTTGCCAAAAAATGCTAAACCGGCAAAAACTAGTTATTTTGGCTCTTTTGCACATTTTGAGGCCTTGTTTTTGGGCAGTTTGACTGACGAAGAAAGACGACAAACCAGGTAAGCCCTGAAATGCAGTTCAGTCTCAGGGAGGAAAACCCCAATCTTCCTATCCCAGACCAACCATGTTTGCCATATATTAAATATTATCATTATCAAATATCAAATTTTCCTTACATTGGGGTGGTGCTTTGGGGGATCAATGGGGCGCCATTTCTTCCAGTCCCATGGATGGTCTGGGTATCTATCTCCAAGTCTCACAGTGATTCCCCGTTCTTCAATAAAACAGTCGCCAGGACGACTGGGACGTCATCCAAAATGCCCAAGAGGCGGAGCATGAGGGCGAGGAATCGGTCACACGCTCCTTCGCGGGCATGTGCACCTTCAGCAGCGAAGTCATCGGACAACAGATCGAAGGCGAGGTCGATGACGTGGATTCTGGTTCCAAACAGGACACACTCCTTAGGGCTCCAAGGACCTTCTGAGAAGGTGTCCAAAATCCCTTCTGAGGGTCCAAAATGACTAGGGTTTGGAGGGTCCAAATACCTTCGTGAGGAGGTACTTGGAGCCTTAGGGACTGTTTGTACCAGCAGCATCACTGCCAGGTCACAACCTGCCACTTTGGGTCGTCTCCATTTCAGCCTCCCAAACTCGGAGACAATAGGTCTCCTGTTGGAGGGCGCTGGTAGTGTTACATTGATCGGAAAGGGATCCCCCAAAGTTTTCCTGTGGCTTTAGGACTTTAGTGTTCTGAACCCTCCATTCTGGCCATACCCATATATGAGCAACGTCATAAACCTCTATGAAATAATTTTGGTAGGACTTAAGATTATGAGTCTTTGCGAAAGGAAAACTGCAGTTGGGGAAAGCTTGGCGAAAGGTTTGGAGAAAGGCTCTGAATTTTCGATGAATGGATTTTGTTGCGAAAGGGTTGGCGAAGAGGTTTTCAGTACAAAGCAAGTCATCCAAAGATTCCTGATAACCAGGCGAAAGGTTGGCGCAAGGTTTGCGAAGATGTGGCGAAAGCAGTGGTTGCAGATTAGGAATGATTCCCTTTGCTGATACTTTTCTTAGATGTACGTAGCAGAAACTCGGCGAAAGGGTTAGCTAAAGAGGTTGTGGGGTCAAGTGGGTTGGCGAAAGCAAAACATGCAGCCGCGAAAGCGTTGCGAAGGGATTGGCGAAAGGTTGTTATAAGATGTTATAAGTTATAATCTTAATAGCAGTTCCGGATGGTTTTTGACACCGCTCATATACTTCTTCCAGTTCCATGCCAACATCGAATGCCCTCACGAAGGAAACGCTCGCTCCTCGGGTCACTCACCGCCGGTCGCGAAGTCCTCGGCAGGGTGGATGGAAGAGCTCTTAGGGGTCTTCACTGACGCTCGGCAGTGGCGGAAGTGCAGTAAACAAGCGGTGCCGGTGCCCGACTCTCGCCAATGTTGGGATTCATCCATATGCTCAAGAATCTGAGAGAAAGCGATCCCATGTTACTCGTAACAAGTGACAACCGAACAACAATGTTCGGTTGTCACTTTCAGATTAACGAGAACCAGAACATGGTGACTCCGCCCCAAATGGACCAGTGACCACCGAACATGGTGACAACTCACCCGATTACACTCCAAAGAGTTCTACGGCTCCAACCATTTTTTTAATGGCCAAGGGGTAAAGAATACTGCCGATATACTCATTATTACGTGTTGATAATAATCAAAGATTGGAGATGATTAGCATGTTTGCTGAGAAACAGCGGAATGTGCAGAATGCCAATTCAATTGTTGTGTTTTTGATCCCCCCCGCATTAGAATTGATCCCGGAACTGTCGTTGATTGCAGGGTCGAACGCACGAAGCGAGCGACGTTGTAGCAGCTGGTAAACAAGTAAACAAGCAGAACCAGTTTAGATCGGCCTGCAACCCAACCATCATCATCCACTGTTTCTGGTATGGGATATTTAGTACGCTTAATCCACGGTTTCTGGTACTGGTTGTTTATAAGTTCAATCATCCAGTTATTTATTATATATATATATACATTATATACCCCGGCCCAGGATGTATTGATCTAACGTAAGCGGATTGATGCACTGCGAGATAGTTCACAGGACAAGAACATTTGCAACATTCTGCGTAACAAGAGCGAAAGCAAAGACGCAAACACACCTGCCAGCAGTCATGCTGCAAACGACAAGTCGGCCGAAAAGGAACGCGCCTGGCGCGTCTCCCCCAAGCATCCCCAAGCCGGGATCATCGATAGGGGTCAATCAATGTAACTAGTAATAGCTATTCCAGTCCCATGGATGGAGTGTCATAACGGTCATAACATCTCAGATCTGGTCCTCGTTATTAGTAGCTTCTAACTACTAAAAGCGGTGTCCTTGTTTATAGGGAGCTACTACTAGTAATGCTCTTGTTCCTAGTAGTAATGCCCTTGTTACTAGTAGCGGTGCCATTGTTACTAGTAGCTTCTTGTTCCTAGTAGTAATGCCAGGAGCTACTAGTAGCTTCTTGCTCTTAGTAGCAAGGCCAGGAGCCCCTAGTAGCATCCTTGCTCCTAGTAGCGGTGCCCTTGTTACGGTCCAACCTCAGGTCTTGGTCGAAAGGATTGCCAACCCTTCTCACCTCATGGAGGCCGAACGGCCGACTCGGGATGGACCGGCCGACGACGAAGCACCGGTCGGTGCAACGCTGAACCAACGACATGGCTCGGATGGAATGAGACCTAAAGGGCCATGCTGTTTGGAGTATTGACAATGAAGAAAAACCGTGCTTTTGCTGAAGTGGTTAGAACATGGCTGAGGTGAAGTTTCTCACGGAGTGACTTATAATTATACTTCTTGGGCTCCTAGGGTCCTAGACTTCATACAACTTCATACTTCAACTTTGGCAGGTCAACGTCTGCTGCAGTTCCTCCGCATCATGCGGTGGAACTGCAGCTCCGGTGGCGGTTGGCGTTCCACCTGGGACCGGAAGAGCTGCTGAAGCCACCGTTGGATCCCATCGTTTTGGGCTCCAACTATCTACCTCCGTTGAGAAAGGTGGTTGAGGTGGGTGTGAGAGGGGTCCATCCCTACCTTTTGAGGAGGGGTACGAGCCTTAGGAGATCGTTTTGGGTGGACTGTGCATCCCCCTACTCTGGTCAGACGGGCTGCGGGCTGCCTTCTCACACTCCGTCCATGGTGTTCGATGGTGTTCGAGCCACCAGTGGCCATGCTGTGAGTAGCCCTACTATGCCCTACTCGCCTTACTCCTCCAGGTCCCGCGCGTCCACGGGGGGGCAGTGCATCGATCTAAAGGTTCTTGCATGTGTTTTTTTGGGTGCGGAAAGCTGCTTCTTGGACTTGTTATTTGTTTGTTTATAATGAATCACTACATCTAAGCAGGGCAGTGTCCCGGATCTTTGTACCTGCCCACCCCAGAGCAGAAGCATGAACTTCATTTGGACTTGGAATCACGAGACGCATCAGCCGAATTGGCATCCGTCCCTGTAGGAATGCGAGCTGCTGGCGATCAGCATGATTAGCAAAGCCAAGGACGGTGAGGTTGTTCGGTTCTGCGGAGGGCAACGGCGTTCCAGCTGGCCAAACATGTGCCAACGGTGCTGATGGAATCCGTTTGCACTAAGGCTAAGGCAGTACCAGTCCGATGAACATCTATGAACACATATAATGAACATATACTTGTTTTTGCAGAGGCCATTCAACATTCATTCATTCTACCATATTCTACCACCTTCACCCAGACCGAAGAGTCCAAACTCAGCACAAAACTCAACCACTACAACGACCCATCAGGAGCAGTTGAACGTCGTGCGTTTGCATGAAATTCAATTGACATTCTGGTATATGTTCTTGATTCCAACATCTAGTATGTAGATGTTGGAATTAAGAACATGTTTGCCATGTCTTATGGTATGTGTAGTCAATGTAATCCTGTTTGGCTTAGCACCTTGAGCTTAGCGCCCTGCTCAGTGCCGACCAGATCCGCACGTATCGGAGCTTGACCCGGTCGAGCTGCAGTCGGTTTTAGAGAAAAGAACGATCGTTTGTTCCACCATATCTTGACTTATTGGCACCTATTATAGCTTGACATGCTTGGTCTCGTGACACGTCGATGATGCGTGATGTTCAACAAAACAGATTTGTTTCAAGCCTATATCAGACTTTGTTTCTATTCAGGAGCCCACTCCGGAGCCGGTTGTAAACTTGGACTTTGCGGAATCTCTCTCATCCACCGATCTAGATGACTCGGTGTGGACACATTTGCCGTGAGAAAAAAATGTGCAATTAAACAGCCGCACAGGGAGATATCTCAACCAGAAACCAGGAAGGATATCAACATCCGCTGGGTTTTGCAAATCTTCCATTCTGCTAGTGGGGTTGGGGTGCAGCATGGTTCAGCTTCTTTCTGACTGAGTGACAAACAGAAATTCGGTGTTTAAGCCATGAGTCACAGGGACTTTGCGAGAATGGAGGATCCAGTTCCGTTGTACATTGCTTCGACCTTGGTCCATTCAAAAAGCAATGTATGTTTTCACGGCCAATCCTTTTGGGGGCCAATCTCTACCCGTGGAAGACTCGTTGTTTGACCAACATCGACTGGTGAAGGGTGAGAGGAGCTAGCAAACCAGCTGGTCAATAAAACCATATAAAACCTCCCCCATGTGGAGATTCTAGAATGACGTGCAATATATATATATATAAATAACTATATAATATATATATATATGTCGTATAGAACCATCATGAACCATCTCTCTCTATATATATATATATACATATATATACGCAAACAACAAGTCAACATGTGTTTTTCTTCAGCCCCCGGGCCCCCCGGGCCCACCATTCAGGACATCCAATTTGAGAAATTCAAACCCGTGATGTTGGCGGCTCTTCGGTCTTTGTTCCTTGGTGAAGGGTCCAAACGCTCAAGGGAGCAGTGGACTGGAAGGGGTTGCCAGTGTTGCTTAGATTACGTTAGATTGCGGGATATTGCGGGGCAACTATGCTCTTGACGGGATAACTTATGCAACACTTCGCCCCCGAGCTAAAGCTCTTTGCCCCGGACGCAACGCGAGTCATGCATGCGATGGCCGAACGACGAAGCGCCTCCGCATCGACGACGAAGGCACACCGAGACGACGCATGAGAGCCCGTCTTGTTTTGTTTGTTGATCCCCGTAGTCAAACATTCTTGCCTGCGAACGTAAAAAGAAGAATGAACTTTGAAACCCACCATTGGCCCATCATGTTCCTTTTTCGGATCTGGACCCACTCACTCCCGGAACTGGCTTAACATAACAGCAAGGACACCGACGGAATGCATGCATGTCCCAATGTTGGCTTTCCATGCATGCCCGCCTTCTTCGGCCGCTATCTCGCAAGGCTTCCCAAGACTTGGAGCATGAGCCATGAGACGGCTTGGGAGTGGCTTTGGGCCACCATCAGCCACAACTTGAACGAGTCCACTCAAAAGGTGAGGAGCTCCGGGTGACGAATCTTGAGGGCCGTTTGGTGGAGGAAGAAAGATTACTTTAGCGTCCCTCAACTTCTGTAGATTGGACAAATAAATGCATATAAATGCATCATAATGCATCTAACATCATCTAACAAGTTGAACATGTGCAAAAGTTACCCAGCAAACTACCATGTCATGTGATGCTGAGACTCGCCTTTCCAGAACAACAAAACCTCTTATAAAAGACCTCTTGACTGCTCGTCGCGCGCCAGGCCCGTGCCTTCAAGTCTTACAATGCTCAGCTGTTTGCATCTTTGAAGGAAGAGTTGCTTGACTGCAAGAGGGATCGGGGGACTGATGCATTGGGTTCGGCGGAAAGTTACGTGGGTGCACTTATATAGCAAAGTTACTCATTAAGAATTCCATAGAATTCCATGTTCTTGGGAGGAAGAGATTATCAAGGTTCTCCAGAGGGGGTGTGACAGACCTAAACCGCCTCTTGTGTCTTGGTCACCGCCGGTCAGTCGACCATCCGCCCGGACCGGGGCTGAACCGGGCCACCTTTCATCCGCCTCTTCCAGGCAGTTGGATATCTTTCGCAACGATCTTTACACGGACTTCTTTGCCAAGTGTGCGGCGAGCCAGGACATCTTCAAGCAGTCGGGATCCTCAGGACGATGGCAAACATGGCGTCGAAGCCGCAGTTTCTGAGGGACGAAGTCAGAGAGGTGAAGTTCAGACTCGTTTGGGGACTCAGACCCTCCCATCAATGTCCAGTGTCACATCTGAAGGGTGTTCAGACTTGGCGAAGAGTTACCCACAGTTCTTTTGAACCTCATTGGACCGGATGTGCGAAGTGTTCCAAAACACATTCACATACGGTTCCATTCACCTGCAGTTTTGTTCCTACCGGACTGTCTCGGTCTGGTTGTTTTGAGCATCGCATCCTCAGCGGTCAACGACAGGTCTCAGCGCCCGCAGGTCCCAAACCAGACTTCACTACATCGCGGATCGGGTGCTGCAGTCGTCCTACGAGATGTTCCACACGCCCAAAGATGAAGCTCCAACCGCAATTGGAGTGGAGTCACACCTAATACTGATATTATGAGGACCACGAATTCAGGGGCCTGCACGTCAGCATTGGTGTCCGTGTTGTGATTTGACGCTGTGTTTTCTCAGTACTTAGTATCTGCACAAATTATAGCGAGGACAAACGAGGCAACGAGGTGGCTTAGGGAGAATTAACGAGGACAATCTTAATTTCGTTCCATGAATTAAGAAACTGACGAGGTAGCCTCGGATGGTTCCGGTTCAAGTTGGA
>CAXAMN010021851.1:957020-970482 GCA_963970005.1 Durusdinium trenchii | reverse complement strand
ACTGACGAGGTAGCCTCGGATGGTTCCGGTTCAAGTTGGAGGTGGTTCAAAAAAAACCTTTTGGGGCTTCAATAAGTTGCCTTTGCTTGGCTCTGAACGTCAAAGTGTTTGAATGGAATAATAACTGTTCAAGGCCCAGAAAGTTTTTTTTCATTTCCCAGGGCCAAAGGCATCTTCACTTTTGGACCAAAAGACGAGAAGGCACATGGAAACCTGTGCCCCAACCGGAACCTGTGCGGATCGCTAGCTGACGAGGTATGGGCAGGAATAACTTTTTCCATCGGGAAAAGTTTATTTTTCACAGTACATTATATATAATTGTACGAACATATACATTATCTATGGTCCGGAGGCCTGCAAATCCATTTCTGCAGGCATTTGCAGGCCCGCGCTCTGGTGCGCTCTGAATTCGCTGTCCAAGAGTTGAGGTCCACAGATTGGGGTGATCCCACCCCGTCGGGCCCAAAAACCATTGCATATAAGAGTCCGTATACATGACGGTAGCACTTGGTCACCAGTATGGGGCCCTACATGGTCGTTGGGATCCCATATCCTACATGGGCTGTGAATTGTTTCAGTCAGCGGCCTTGCAAGGATCCAAGAGGCAAAATTGTCGATGGATTTCTATTTATTGGAAACTGTTTCGATTGAGTATACTACTCTATACTACTCCAGGATCTCAGGAGGCAAGTGCCACACCTAAAATGCTTTGTACAAACTTCTAGAGCCTAATGGACTTCGAGGCGTTGATTTCCAGGAACCGTGTTGGGGACAGTGGGATGGCCCCATTCAGAGCTTATAGATCTTTAGTGGGAACAAAGGTGCAAAAGCAAAAGGGTCAAAATAGCAAGCCAAAAGGGAGTTGCAACCCGGACAGAGGAAAGGTGCAGTTCTCCTCAATGGATAGCACATCACATGGTGGTATATCAAAGTTTGGAGCTCAGTAGCTTAACATACCCTCTGACTCACTAACATGGAAGTGTAAAATTGTCCCTTGGAATGCTACAGTACTTTCCTCTACCAACAGGAGGTTTTCCACTTCCATGTTAGTGGTCCGAGTATCGATGAGTGTAGCTTGCTTTCCTATAGCAAACCTCTAGGGTTCCAACCAGCCGTAGAAAGCCCTGGGCGAGGACCGTAGGACCGTAGGGAGTAGCCACCTCCCAAATTAGTCCCAAGCGCTTTGATCCCCGGCAAAATTTCCTCTACAAATTGTGTCAACCCCTGTATTGGAAACGAATTGGTCGTGTGAATTTTACAGGGGATCCGCTTGGTCAGAATTTCAAAGGAGTGTTTCTCTTTGAGACAGACATTGGCCGGCCCGACAGAGCTGTCGAAATCCCAGAGAAGCTGGCCCGACAGAATGGCCTGAGTAGATTCTAGATGGTTCATCTAGAACCATTGTATGCCCTAGAACCATTGCGACCCATACAACCATTGCGACCCATAGAACCATGTGCGAGCCGTCCATCGGATTGAATCACCGGTATCACCGGTCACCCGGTGACGGTCACGGGGTCCGCACCCCTTCGCGCCATAACGGGCCCTCGAGGAAATGGTGGACGATCTCTCCGGCTTGGGGTTACGACATGTAGGCGCCGGCTCGTCGGACTCGTGTGTGTGTGTGTTTTGTTTTGTTAAGCGCCAGGATGCGCCAGGGTTTCAGGGTTTTAGCTGTTTGTTTTACTTTAGTTTGTTCAGTGCAGAAGAAAGAGGATCCCTAACTGAGACTGAGGATCCCTACTGGACTCAAACTACACAGAGGATCGAGATCCTGAAAGATAGTCCCCACTGCAGCTTTGTGGCGTTTTCCTTTACTGATATCTTTGCTTCGACTGCGGATCGAATTCGGAAGTCCATTTGACGCGCTAGGTGTGCAACAGTTCAACACTGTCTTGAGATCAGATTTTCCTGTCGTTTTACAGCCAGAATTAGATCTATGAAGAACGACAGTCCTGAGCAATTGTGGAGAACACTGCATAGAAATATTAGAAATTAGCCCTTGGCGTACCACCCGAAGCCATGAAGGTTTTTGCATTACCCTCCTGGTAGTCACTCTCGCCGGATCTTCAGACACAGCATGACATAGCGTAGAATCTTAGAACCTCGAGCCATGACACCGGTCACCTGGCTGACCTGGCTACCCGGTTGTACCCTGCAGATCCCTGCACTACTGGTGGATTTGTTCCTGTTCAACGTCCTGTTGGGCACCTGCTTCTGCATGACTCTGCATGGCTTGGAGCCCATGGACGAGGTCACGGTGTCGAAGTCGTAAGTATTCGTAAGTGCGTTGACACACGCAGGTCCAGTGCACATCCTTCAGGTTCATCGTGTTTTTCCGGACACAGCATCGAAGAACAACCGCAGGGTATGGTGTCCCCATCGAGCTCTTTGCGCCCTTCACGGACTCCTGTGTGGCTGTGGTGAAGGATTTGGTCGCGAGGATGCCCAAAGGTGTGCCTTGGATGAGACGGGAGGGGGGGTCCACAGCGAAGATGGGAGGTGCCGTCGAGTCGAGAAAGCAGTCGCACTAGAGTCTAATAAGAGGACAGACATGCTCTAACTACTGTTCCCCACCTGCAAAGGTGAGGGTTGCTAGGTTTTCTCAGAGATGTCCACCGCTCCTCCCTCCTCCTCCCAATCCTCCTGCTCCTCTTCAACCGCGAGTGGTAGCAGTGACAGCACCGCCGATCGCAGTGGGCACCACCAGGCCTCAACAGATACAATGCAAATTGTTCAAAATTCCAGATAGTATGCAAGAAAAGATGCCAGATAGAATGCCAGATAGAATGCCATGGGGCAGGCAGTTATGCAGTTTTACATGTTAAATCAGGTGATTATGATTGTACCAGTTTCAACGTCCAAGGGCTCGGGTGGTGGAAAGTCCATGAGTCTTGCACCAGAATTGGACACAGAGCCCACCATCCTAGTCATGCCTGTGCATTGTGTAGGCTGCCTGGCCATTTCGAATTTTGAATCTGAGTACAGTAAGGCTTTGATATTTAGACCTTTCGAATCCTCAGTGTTGCCAGAAGTTTGTTCCACTTTTCCCAATTATGAATGTAGCCGAGTCGACCCCGTTCAAACTAGCAGCTAGAGGAACCTACTCGCGCAAAAACTGATCTTTGGTCACCAGCCAGTTCACTCGATTCCATCAAAACGTATTCCCCAACAAGTCACATCCCCAAACAGCACAACTCCGCTCCAATCTTCGCTCCGCCGGCGGCGCACAAAGGAGTCCACCAAGAAGATCTCGTGCACCATCGTTGGAATGCACGAGGCTGAGGCGGGGAAGTGGCTGGTTGTGGGAGGCATTGGATGGTGGTTGGTGGTTGGATGGGAGGAGTATATATAGACCAAAGGCAACTTGTAGATATCTCACACTACGGAAACCACGTGTCACGTGATGCGGCATTTTGCTTGAAAGAGATCCATGTGGATAGGGGCCGCGGCATTGGTCGCGTGTGAGGATTCTTGGTGCTGCGGAGTGACTTGGAGCTTGAAACCCCTTTTCCTCCTCTCAGGCAGAGAAGAAGACATGGCCCTGAAATGATTCTTCACGGGGAGGGACACGTTGAGCTTCCATGTTTCGGTAGGATCCACATGCACACCTTCTGAGAAGGATCCTGTCAACACACCTGATACATTCTGATACTGTATATCCCCAACCTCCCTTCCCGGAGGGCATGTGTTATACACGCTGACCTTTAAGCCTGGTCATGCATCCTCCGGCCTTGACACGGTTGGAAGGCCTGATGTCCCAGCCCCCCTCATGTTGAGTCACATGAGTGACGCGTGCCTCACTTGACACTGCCCTGTGCACAAAGAAACGCAAAGCATCGCAACATGGGGGGAGTCATCGTGGTGCGTATGGGGATGGGTCAACAACTAGCCTGGTCCACCATGTAAGCCGGTTTCACGACCGGCACCAGGTAGGTCAACCGGTCGGTGACGCTCGTGCCTAGTTCTCCACAGCCACATAGGCACACTGATCATGTTTGGGCGGAATCGGTCCAGAATGAGCCATGAGATGGTCATGAGCAGTATAGCGCTGGCGAAGCCAGCAGAGTCCAACCACCCAGCCCACCGTGGACGACCCGGCCAGGCTTTGAAGGTATGTTAGGTAGGCTTTGCTGGCGCCCCTTCCCTCAGCGCCCTCAGGGGCCCTCAAGGCCCTCTTCCCCACACTCCTGGCCTGTTTGGACTTCCATGGTCCAATTCTTATGTTTGGATCCTGTCAGGCTGCTTCGGGACTTGACAATTGGTCCTATACCCGACCATCCATGGGACTGGAAGAGTTGCTTATTTAATCTTACAATGGATAGATCTACACCATTGTAAACCTGTGTAGAACTTGTACAACTCTAGCTACAACCCCAATAGATGCTTTGGAAGCTCAAAGCCGCAGCGGGTCTTGGGGCCTCGGTGTTCGGCCCTCCCGAGCTGCGAGATGAACCGCGAGGAACGTGACGTGCCCGAACACATGATGGTGGAGGGCTTCCGGTGGTCCATTGGCACCTGGGTCAAACTCTGGTGGATGGGGGCAATGCCGGAGATCTTCAACGAGCTGCAGACGAATTCGGAGGTCAGACGTCCAATGACCTCACACATGGTATCAAAGGCTTGGTAGATGAAGGTGTCCTCTGAAGTAGTGGCAGACTTGAACAGTGAGTAGTTCATAACCAGCGGCTACGGATGTAAATCAACTCAACTAATCTGTGCCATTAAATGTTGTATACAGACAAACACCATCGGGCGTGTGACTATGGATACGGTGCTTGTCCGATTCCCATCAAGTGTCTACTCGGTGGTTTATTAGAGATTCCAACAGTTTTGGCGCAAACTGCCCCGTGGGTCAACTTTGGCTATACATTTACTAGCGCAATCTCACAACGCCCGTGGAACTTCCAACGCAACCACATCCGACAATGTTTGTGCAGGACTTGGCAATATGTTCAGTTCCACTCTTGCAGATTAACATTACTCTCAAAACCACTGGGTTGTAGAGGAAAATGGTCTGCAGGGATTTTCTGTGTCCCTGTTAGTCTGCAAGGGAGTAATGGAGATGTTCTCATTGGACCACCATCTTGTAGGAGCAAATCATTTTCACATCTTGAACCTTCCTTCAGATTCGACTTCCATTTTCTGCTTCACGAGGCCTGGTGGCGCGCTTGCTGATGCGCATCATCACTGAGGGCTCCACCGCAGTGATGTCCGGCCACCCGTGAACTCCTTCAGCGAAATCGTTTCCCCGGGAGACAACTCGGAGAGCCTCCACGACCCCCTGGTTGTTGGTTTAGAAAAGAGCGGACATCCGTGTTCCTTTCCAACAGAGCGTGTCATGGTTAAATCCACGGTCCAGCCAGACTGTCAGCACCAATCTGCAAGCGCAAGTTTCCTTTCGTGATTGCTGAACAACAACAAAAGGTGGTCCGTTCGATACTAGGGGCATTGGCGGTTAAGAAACATTGCGGTTCGACGGTCTTCTATTCTGTTCGATTTCACGTTTCCCCCTGAAAAGGGCTACTCATGAGTTCCGAGGAGCTCATCGAAACGGTCAAGGACATGTTTGCATCTCCGTGATTTTCGTCTTTCAGATTTCAGGCAGGCCATCTACCAGGACAGTGCCAAGCTTCTCCGACATGCGCTGCAAGAAGCGCCCCGTGTTCCTAGGGCTTAAGGAGGATGAGGGACATTTTGGGCCTCAAGTGGATCACAGAATTCAATTGAGTGCGCAAGGGCTTCTGGGCAGAGTGAAATCCATGCATGCTTGCTGCTTAAAGTGAAATTGTGGGGTACCTTGTGGGGAAGTGATATCAACTTCACAGTATGCTTCCAGCATGAACATAGGTAACTGGTCACCAAGTGGACTTCAAGATCATAATTAATCATAATTATATATAAATATATTATATTAAACATATATATATAGATATTGTATGTCAAGGTTAACTTGGTTTAACTGTGTACATGTAATTGATCATAATTGTACATTGACATATTGTTCAGGATTGTTTCAGGTATTGTTAATGTAGTTGATTCAGTCCCGGATTCACTGGGTTAATGACTTAAACTAGTGCCAAATCAGTTCTTGGGTGACCTGTAACTGGGGTAACAGTAATCTAGGAACCAAATCATTAGTGCAAGCGCTATCCTACATCCAGTCAGTAGGAGCATGCGCCCCACTCCCTTGCTTAGGCGCCTGCTTAATTAAGGAGGCAGGGCATAGCGGGCAAACAAACAACAAGAGGACGAACCCAAATGATCAAGTGAGGTTTTGGGGGGACGGCTCAGCTCGTTTTTGGGCACCGGACTGGGGGTACTCAGACGACTCAGACAGTGCGACTCTGAAACAGCACCAAAGTCGACATCGGATCCGGGAGTCGTTACTATCGATCCTATAAGTCGTTACAATTGAATTCACAACCAAACTAATACTCTTGGGCAACCCTTCCTATTCCTATTGACCCAACCCGACTTGTCACGCACTGGTCAAGTAGTCGACGCTTTGATGACTTCGAAGCACAATGCTCATACGGATGTCATTTCGCCGCATGAAGCGCAATGGTCCCACACAGTTGAACAGACCGTCCATGTTCATTGGAACTTCCCGCCCCCACCGACCAAGACCACACCGACCAGATAGTATTAACCCCCCAACTCACAAATTGAGTGTGCTGCCTTGTTTTTATTGCATGCGTTGTTCACCAAAAACAAGTCCAGTTGCGGAAACAAGAAAGAATCATAAAGAATCACTTGTTTTTTTCCCCGACATGGCTCATCACCGCTTTCCCCCTGTGCTCATCCCAGGGCCAGCGTGCGCTTCTTCAGCTGAGAGTGCGCGTGGGCAGCCAATCGATCTCACCACTCTATTGGGCGCTCAGGAGTCTGCGAACGGTCTGCGAACCTGCCAAGCGAGTTCGGTCGAAAGAGGACGCTACGAACGGAACAAAGGGCACTACGAACGGAGCAAGAAGCTACGAACGTAGCTCCTGGCCATGCTACTAGTAACAAGAGGACGCTACTAGTAACACTATATATATATAATATATATATACTGCCTACATTGACCCCAGGTCAACCACCCCAATGTATCAAACGATGGCATACATGGAGTGCGACTGGGGACCGAGGGGATGAAAGCCGTTGTTTTGAGCGAACGAGTCGACATGCACATGATCATGGTGATTTGACCCGCCGTGGAACCCCGAGAAAAACAACGATGAAACATGTTTCTCCTTGTTGACTGAAGAAGATCGTAACACCAAAGCCTGCAAAAGCCAGCAAAAGCCATCCCGATGCCCCCACTCTGCGCAGAAGCAAGCTCGGCCCAGGAAATGACCCTCTTGACTAGGCTTTGGCATGTGCATGAACCCTCATTAACCATCAATCCCTAGGGATCCAAGTACCTTCTCAGAAGGTGATTAGAGGCACTGTTATGTAGGTTTGGAGGGTCCAAGTACCTTCTGAGAAGGTACTTGGATCCCTAGGGAATATATCAGACTCGTTTCCGTGGAAGGGATCACCCGCCTGACAATCTTTAGAGATTACCATTAATATAATGGATTCACAATGATTCATAGAACAGAGTCAGCAAGAAGGGCATGTCGTAGAACTTTCTCTGTTATTTCTGCTGCAGGATTACAATAATTGCTGAAGTAGATGATGTTTTCCTTTAATCCACCGAGTCATTCGTCGGCTCCCACGCCTCCCGGGGCTGCCGTCTCTCT
Organism: Durusdinium trenchii; assembly: GCA_963970005.1. Classification (NCBI taxonomy): domain Eukaryota; class Dinophyceae; order Suessiales; family Symbiodiniaceae; genus Durusdinium; species Durusdinium trenchii. The sequence continues at coordinate 962,752 of CAXAMN010021851.1, read as the reverse complement.
CGGCTTCCCATGCAGCACTAGGAGCGGCGCACACACCGCGGCTCGGACGATGTTGGAAGATGTGCTCACCATCCGAGCGGAGACTGGGACACTGAAGAACCGCTGGGGTAAGGTGTGATATCGGTGGTCAGTCACTTCACTCGAAGATCACACCAGCAAGGTGTCGGCCAGTGTCGGTGACGGCCAAAGGTGAGGGTTTGTAGAAGATATATAAGAAACGGCCACTCAGATGGTGACGAACTGGTTTCCTGGGTTGAAGCATGTTCTCGGGGCGCAAGCTGAGGTGGTAGGTGGCCAGGTGAATTGTGTTGTCGCACTTGTGGCTCTCAAAAGAAGCCAGTCAAGTTTGGGAAGAGTGGCAACCTGACAGCATCTCAATTGTTGAGCTGGTGCCAACATCATGTGATTGTGATCATATGTGATCTACGCAGCCTGGCCCTGAACGATTCACCCCACACATCTGGATTGGAGCAGGAAAAGATCTTTTTTAGATGGGGGTCCATATAAACCACCTTTTGGGGATTGTGCCGCGGCCAACGGAGCACAGAAGACCTCTCACAGAACCCCCGCTCACGGATCCGAGTCCGGACCCGACCCCTTCGCAGGGGTCAAAGCCTCTAGTTCACAGGGGTCGAAGGGGCCCCGAACCCAACCCTTCCCAGTGGATCCCAGGCAAACCACTATATATAAGGAACCAGGGTTTCGTTCGGTATATGGCTTTAGTTAAGATAGAACCACTGGTCACCTGCTATAGTGGTAACTATATAATGATGCCTGGGCGTGTTTTTGGAGGTTCCGGATCCAAATCGGGAAATGAGACCATGAGCTTTAGGAATCAACCTCCGTTTGCCTTGGAGTCATTCCCGTTCAAGACACCAATCAACCTCCGTTTGCCTTGGAGTCATTCCCGTTCAAGACACCTCACTGAGGATCGAGATCGGTACTACTATGGCGTGAATGATATGTTCAAGCCGCACTGCAGCACGCACGTGGGACGGATCACCATTGCATAATAGGTGAACACGACATGAGTATCCGGTATGTGGGGCAAGCTTTTAACACCCGATGATGATCTCCAAGTCAAGCTTTGTAGATTTGTGGGCCCCCCGAAGATCCTCAAGTCGTCCCAAACTGCACTTCCACTTTGGGAACCTCCGAAGTGACCGGCGGTGCCTTTTTACTTAAAGTACTTTCAATTGCCCAAGCATGCCGCCTTCGCCAGCAACCCAGTCTCGTGGGGCTTCCAGAGGCTTACAGGTCCGGTTTAGACTGGTGACCGGGTCCCTGAAGTTTCGAAACATTTCCGTTCGTAGCGTTCGATCGCTCCGTTCGTAGCGATGCCAGGAGCCCCGTTCGTAGCGTCCTAGTAGCTTCACAAGTGATTGATCGAGTTTGCCACGTTTTCCAGGAAACACCGCTGTTTGGAACAATGTTTACCTGCATTCTCAGAGGCCAAAATGCTGGTATGTGTGGGTGTGTGTTTCACTTTCTGCCTGTACTAACTGGTCCAAAAACCGCTACTGTAGCCCATAGGGACCTTGGCAGGATTTGAAGAGCATTGGTTGGACCCCAACGCAAAGAACTCCATTTGGGCCCTTGAATGTCCTTCGACCATGGCACGTCTCATGACCAGTGACCAGTAGGAAAGCACTCACCAATCGCGAGGGACTACTGGATGAAATCAAAGATTTAACAAGTAATTTGGTAGATCGCTAACACTTGCTAAAACTAGGAGGCAGAGTCTAGGACCTGAGTAACCCTTGTTCAAAAATCCCGAGTTTGCCAAAGAACTCGATCACCACGATGATACTCAACTTGGGTTTCATGTCCCACGAGCAAGCAACCCATCGCGTTGGGTTCGAGAATTCCAATGGCACGGTGACTCCCCAGAGACTATTTTTCATAATTTTGACCTTTGGTTGTTCCTAGTAGCGTTCTTGTTCCTAGTAGTAAGGTCAAGAGCCCCTAGTAGCGTTCTTGCTCCGTTCGTAGCGATGCCAGGAGCCCCTAGTAGCGTCCTAGTAGCTTCTTGTTTTGAAGTTATTTGAGACTTCTCCAACTTATGGATTCAAGCACTATGGATTTGATGCCCTTTCTTTAGAAGCCACCTATGGATTCTTCTTCACCGGTGCAGGCGCCACGGGTCAGGGTCCTGGCGGCTGCTGTGGGGCGATATCCCTCTCTTTCGTCTCGCCATAGGCATCAGCCCACTATCGCAGCAGACATCTTGCAAGAAGCACCAAAGTTGGTGAAGCCGTCCGGGAACTTGGACGGATGTGATTTGTTCTTTTTGGTTGAGTATATATATATATATATTATAGTATTTTTGAATTGTTGTGATCACATGGTTGTTGAAGTGTTGTGGTAGGTGACCGTAGGTGTTCAAGGCTTGACTGTTTATGTACTGAAGAATCATAAACCGTAAACCTTCCATCGTCATTTTTCTTCGCAAGCCGTGGACTCCATGAACTTGCCCCTGCTACTGTTCATTCGCAGCTTCCTGCTACGTTCTGCTACGTTCTGCTCCTGCAAACGGGAACTCAACATGATTGCTAAAAATATCTGTCAACAGACTCGTCAGACTCTGATTTCAGGTGTCCAAGCAACAGATTCCCTGGCTCCGTGAGCTTCCCGCAGGTTTTTGGATGGTTTGATTTGGCGATCGCACAAGACCAAGGACAGTTCGCGGGGTTCCCGGCACTGGCAGTTTCTTTTTTCCGGTTTGAGCGACGTTTGACACAAGAAGCCCTTTAAATACCATGTCTTGTAAGAGAAGCCGGACCTCGCCCTGGAAGAACACAGGTGCATGCTGAACTGCTGAACTCTGTGCGATCACTTCAAACTGGTTTGAAACTTTCCAACTGTTATAAATTAGAGCCAGATGATACAGAATTATACGCACAGATGAACAAGATCGAACATGCAAGACCTGAGAACCTATCATGTGGGTTGCACTCGCAAGGATCAAACGGTAGCTGACTGATCTGGACGGTATGCAATCCGCAGCCTAGGTCCAAATTCCCACCCCCATGATTCAGGACGGCTTGCGGCCGGTGGTGTACTACATGGAGCATTTGCTGCAAGACCCCGATGAGGATCAGATGATCTCACGTGCGTTTGTGAGCTTCGTGCAATTTAAGAATCCGGGCATCATCGTCCACCCCATCTTGATCTTCGTGCCTCGCTGAACCCGCGACTAGCGACGTAGCACCGCACCGTCCAGAATTCAACCCCCCCCGGCTTCACAATGTCTGATAGGAGCCCCATAAGTTGAACCATTTCTAGGTGGTTTTGATGTTCCACATTTTTCAACCGTGACTTGTGATCATTTAGCCCTTTGACTCATTTGTTTGATGTGAGTTGAAACCACCAAGATGTACTTTCATGATTCACTCGGGGATTCTCGGTTGCCATCCACCCATGTGGATCAACCTGACGTCCGATTCGGCGAGGGGAGGGAGGGTTGGAGTGACGCTTGGACCGGGTTTGGCATTCAACACCAAGCTGTCTGCTGTCATGTCAGTGAATGTGTCCGCCTTCATGTAATGAACCTATCCTCAAACGATCCATGAGCAACATTCACCACCAACGACCACAACATGTAGGATATGTAGGCTAGTACTGTAGGTACTCGTAGTAGCCTAAGGCCAGGCCAGGCCACCAAAAGGCGTCGCGGGCTGTGTGTCCGCAGCGTTTCCTAATGTTCGTATAAGATGACCTTGGAACTTTTACTCTACACCCCGAAGTGTCAAAGGTCACAATTCCTGTGCAAATGTGCAGTGTCTTTTTAATGTGTTTAGGATGATCTTAGAGCTGATCTTTAAAGCATATTTGGGCCACCATGGATCCGGCCTCAAACAAGAAAAAGTGGCATCGAACGACACTCGGCTCAGGTCTCAGATCTCGTTTGGGAGAAGCTGGCGCCTCGACGGTTCAGTCTCAACGGGCGGGCCATTTTTGGAGATGCTTTGTGTGTTCATGGCTGATTCTACTGAGTTCTGGACGCACTCACTAACTCACTAGCTGTGGGATGTTGATGCATGTCCATCCATTTCATCACAGGAGCTTGTGGATCCTAAGTATATCACTTATAGCTAGTCATTCGTGAAACCACCGATTTGCAACTTCAACTCACCCAAAGCAGCTGCATCTCTTCTCTTCGGGGTTTGGAGCGGCCATCCCAGTCCGTGTCACAGCCTTCAGTGTGGTTGAAGGGCAGCTGGGCCGTCCGCTGGCCATTGGGACACGATATGTTCGACAGGAACCCTGCACCAGTTGGGGGAAGGAGACAAGTTGCAAGAAAAATTATACATCTAAGAAGATCTTCAACACCTGGAATATGTTGTGAAGCTGATGTAGGAAACTACTCATGGAAATCTTCAAAACTGGAGGATTTTGTGTAGCTGAAGTTGGAAGCCACATATATATTATATATTATGCTATGTTGTTTACCTGTCACCCTTGTTGATATTTTGTCAGTTTGCCCTTGTCCGGATTCGTCGACAATATTGTTATTTTTTGTGTTTGTGGATATTGTGTGATTTTCCTCCTTGAGATGCTGGTGTCTTTCTTCCAGCAGCCTGGTTGGCACGGTTCTTTTCTATGACAAGCAAGTCTGTCGTGTCATTTGGCGGCTAACTGAGAGCCCTTTCTGTCGGCTTTGATGATATGGTTTGTCTAGTCTAGTTTGTTTAAGCCAAATTCATTGCAAAATAGTTATCAAAATATTGTCTATCATTGTCTATCTCTAGAGGATGTACATCATATGCATATGTTGATGTCCAAAGCCAAAGCTCTGAACTCTATGCTAGCATGGAGGGCCCGGACAGGTGCGGAGCTTCTTCATGTGGGACCAGGTCTTTCGGATGATTAATTTCGTGATCTTCCTGTTGGCCGGTTGTGGCTCGGCGGGAGATGATGTACAGCTCGTGGCTCGTGTCCGGCGTCCGGCGACGCTGGGGAGAACACCCGAACACCTCCGCCCCTCGGGTTCGGGAAAAGAGCTACCAAAACTCGAATGATCCAAAATGCAGGTTTCAGGGGTGTAGGAGTTTAGGATGTTTTCCTTCAGTGATACAGTGATACAGTAAGAATACGAGTAATTAATGATTCACAATGATTCACATAGACGGTGGCTTAGTGGCTTTGTGATGCAATGCCCAAGCCTTAGCATTTTGTCAGCTGACAGCTGTTCCCAGTTCAGAATTGATTCATTCATATACATTGACAAAGAATAGCATAACCCAAATGGTTGCCGGAAATGGAATGTAATGTAAGCTAGCTTTTGCCCCGAAGTTTCTGACTGAAGACAGTTTGTGTAATTACAGTGAGTATCAAACACTGATGGGCAGCAATCTCCTCAATCGCTGTTTGGGGAGTGTTGCTTCCAGCAGATTATACCCATTGTTCAAATGATTCAGATCCCAAGCGGTGGACTATACAGTATATGATATGTCATGTAGTATTTGAGCCAAACCTTTTGATGGAGCTATTGTATATACAAATGTGACGAACACGTTGGTCTGATCCGCCCGAGTTGCGTTCGTCTGATCGGCCAAACCAAGGCTTTTTGAACCAAACCAACATCATGGCGGATCCAGTGTGCCTTGGCCGATCTCGGACCCGGTCCGAGGTGGAGAATACTCCAGACACAGCGGTTTGGAAAAACTCCAGACAAACCCTAAGAGCGATGGCCTCCACCCTAGGAATGCGTCCTTGCTCCTAGTAGTAAG
>CAXAMN010021851.1:890348-914742 GCA_963970005.1 Durusdinium trenchii | reverse complement strand
TAGCGTCCTTGCTCCTAGTAGCGATGGCCTCCACCCTAGGAATGCGTTCAGCCACTTGCTTTTCTGAGTTTGGACATATGAGTCATCGTGACACATGTTTCTTGCACTTCAGCAAGGGGGTGGAGATGGGAAATCGTTCAAACTCACCGGACATCCCTTTGACATCCTTTGACCATCTCACGCCATCTCGCAAGACAACACGTTTGACCATCTCATCCTTCCCACCCCTTTGGGGTCGAGGTAGATTACGATTCACTACTGGTAACAGTTGGTTTCCCGCCATGCTGGGCAGATTGACAGGCCGTACTCAGTGAGCTCAGACGTACTCGGCTTCCCGCCGTTGATCGAAGGAATCCGATCATCTCGGCGAAGGAATACTGACGTCTAAAAGCAATGCAGTTGAAGAGGGAGAGAGACGCGGAGGGAGCGAAAAACAACACACACAAATAATTTGGTTATATACCAGAAGTCACAAAGGGGCGGTTTTTAGTAGTCTTTGAGTGAGTGGATCAAGGGCACCCCGACTTCCTCCAAGAACGCACCCCGTTGGGGCGTTCTGTACTCGCTCAGGGCTTCCAAGTTTCTCGCCGCAGCACGACTCTTGGTCTACACCATGGGCTTTGGGAAATTGCTCTACTCCCACATTTTTGAGCTCTACAAGTCCTCCAGCCGACAGGTGCTTCGATAAACAGGTGTTTTCCTGCAGGTCTTTGGGTATATAGCATTTGCTGTAGACTCTAGACAAGGTCAATGGTGTTTTTGCCGCGCTACTTGTGATATAGAAGCACCCATACCCACCCACTTTCTGGATACAGCGAAAACGGCACGCCAGGAGTGGAAATACATTTGTGGTCTGCGGATTCCGACTTACCTTCTCAAGAGCACCGAAATGCTCAGCTTTGCCTTGATGATCAATATGGCCTTCATGCTCACGGCCGGGGGGGGCGGCAGTTGGATGTTTCCCGGGGTTGACCTACAAGCAGTTCACCACCAGCCGTTGATTGGGGGTTAAGTCTGAGACCTGAGATCTTCTCGTTGGGGTGTTGCACGTCCGTGTTTTTGACACAAATTGTTCCTGTTTATCTTTGTTCTTTCGCCCCCCACCATTCATTACAGTGTTTTCACCATTCTCCATGGTGCATTTCTTCGTTCGTTCTTGTTGGCTTCTGATCAGCCACCACTCTACTTGCCACCGAGAGGACGATAACCTGGGCGTCGGGGCCCATGGACGCTTTGTTGAACGCCATACCCGGTGAGTTGATGCCAGGTCCGGGACCTGGGACCTGGGACCTGGACAAGTTGTTATTTGGCTCCAGAGGCATGATCAATGTTTGTTAATCCTCTATTATCCATAGTTCTACCCTTCAAAACGATGAACGAAAAGCATGCGGCCCCAGGACCAGCATTTCATAGAGCACTATCATCAAGGTTCTCGAGTTTTGGGTCCATGACCCTCAGTTCTATGGAGCTGAAACCTTTTATCTTGACTGTTAACATTGAGTTTGTAGAGGTCACCTGTTGACGGAGGTCGGGTCCCACACTTCTAGCACCATAGAACTGCTACCCCCAAGGTACCAATTTCATATCAATGCTTTCAACCATCCTCTGGGTCAATGAGGCAATGTGGCAACTAGTGCAAAAGATTAAAGATGACCATTTAAGGGGTCACGGTATCACATCCCTCACGGCATCACTTGGACCAGCGTGGTATCACCAATCACTCAACGTGTAACTTTAGGTGTTGGCGCCATGCACACCGTTCGGGCCGTTCGTGGCACCTGGGCCATGCGACACCAGACGCTCTGGACGTGAGGGACGGACTGGACGCTCTCCATCAGGTGGAGCCAATGGTTCACTGCTTTGGAAGTTCAGAGGCCTGGGACGGCCACGGTCGCTCGCGCTTTCCATGGGCGCGCGAGACCAGTCGGTGACGAGACCGGTCGCACTGGGTCATGACCCTGGGCGCACCCAGACCGCGCCCAGACCGCCAGACAGGTGCTGGCTCAGTCTTTTGGTGTTTCTTTTTGCCGGTCAGTGGTAGCGGGGATAGATGTGGAAGGGATGTATCAGCTGGGACAGCCACAAAGCAACGGAGGATAACACACTCGAAATGAGTTTTGAAGTTATTTTTTGCAGCTAGATGCTGTCTTCCCAGAAGCAGGACCAAAACTTCCCCGAAGCCATCGAAGTGCCTCTTTCAGATCAGACGAGTTGTCCTAAACTCCTAAACTCGGGTCGGAGCAGCATATGAGCTGGGTCTACTGTCTCAAATCTCATCGTTTCAGAGAACCAAGGGCTGTCGGGGATTACAGCAAACTGAAGAGAAAGCTCTTTTTGGATCGCTTTGGACCCACATGTGGATGCTTGGACGAAGACATTGTTCTTTACAACCATCACCGAAACGCGGAAGATGCTACTTGTGGTGAAACTGCTGGCGACAAAATCGGATGAGTTTCCTCGAATGCGTCGAATGCTTGACCTAGATCCATGGAGGCCTATATAATTCCGCAAACGACCGCACATCGACCGCTCAGCTTTGTTGCAGGCTTTGCTGGAGTTCCAATGTGAGCAGTACACAGATATTTTGAGCTTGGCCTATGAGTTCTTCTTGGTAATGGGTATCATATTGTCGCCTGGGCGGAAGCGGACCAGGGTGTCTCACCAGGGTGGATCCACAGGACCCTCCGCAGGACCCTGGGTCACTCAGCAGACGTTGCTCGCCGACATGAGCGTAATCCCCGAAAGCCGACAGGAGCGTGGCGTATGGGAGCGTGGCGTACACATTGGTGTACAATGGTGTATGCATGGTGTCTTATGGGGATGGGTCAAAACCTGGAGCCCGACCAGTCTACCATGTAGCGAACGACCCTCACGTCGGTAGGTCAACCAGTCGGTCTCCTAGTCTTGACCCACAGCCATATGGTGACATGTGGTCCTATATATAGATTGCAAATCAGTGCTAAGATGGCATCAACTCCGAAAAATGGTGTGCGCTTGTATTGCTCGTCTTGCGCGGTTCCTTTAAATGGGCGTTGGCATCGCCAGCTCGGAGCTCGGAACAGCGAGGGGCCAGGCCCCTCCCAGGTCGGTTCTTGGCCAGTCGCAGGTGCTGATGTGTTGGAGGTGTTTGCCACAAGTGTCACAAGAACCTACCGTTCTACCACCATAACTGCTAATGCTTGTACAGGATTCCTTTCACCATCAAGAGTAGCGCATCTGATGTCCAATTCCATACACAGTACTTGAGGGAGTTTGTCCATTTGGGGACCCTTGGGCGATGCAAACGACCGACTTCCATCAACGCAGATCAGGTATGTGGTCCTGATCTTCGGCATCGGCAGCAGCATCTCCATCCAGATCTCGGAGTACCGCGTGCTGTGCTTGCGCGCTGTGAAACAGGTGCCTTCAGTGCCTTCATGATACAGACCCCATGTCATAGATAGAAAAGTAGATCCCTATATATATATATCCCCATGTAGAAAATATATTGGACACCGTGCCACTATCTATTCGGGACCTCCATCCATCCATCCATCCAGCCAGCCTTCCTATACGACAACCGTGCGAAAACAAAAAAAGAACCGTGTGAACGGAGCGCCGGGCTCAGCTCGGAGCGAAGTGGGGCCGTCTTCCGTTTGTGGACGGGAGGGAGCGGGCGGGAGCGGGCCCGGGGAGCAGGCAGCTGGTTGAAGTCAAGCATCGCAAGATGATCAACCATGATTGACCATGGTTACCATGATTTTACCAGCTGTTCAGATGGTAGCCCATGGTAAATCATACGTTTCACAGCAAAAGTTGATCACCTGCGGTCACCAGAAATCGGGGGGTTAGCTTCCCCAAGAACTGGAGCAAGAGATGCGAACAGGTGGAAACATGTTTATTTTCCAGGGAAACGTAAGGAGTCAGACTGCGATTCTTGTTGCATGACACGTATAGTCTGAATACACGCCTGCTCAGAGTCTACTTTCACTATCCTTCGATCCTGACTTTCAGAGAGCTATAGAACCAATCAGGTCCTGGCACTGAAAAACTCGCGGACAGTCCTGGACGCTGTTCTTTCCAAAAGAGATGAAGATAGGACACTTCTCAATGAGTCTACACATAACCCAAAAGTTTAACCGGTCTGGTGGTATGGTGGGACTGGAAGAATCCCTTCTTGCTATCCATGTTTGTCACTGGAAAGCTGGGTTTGGAGTGGAGTCCAATTGTCAGTGGCGCTCCTCAATCTGCGACATGAAGCCAATGGAAGCCTTGATCGCCCTCCCCGCGAACCAAAAAGTGACTCAAAGAACAGCAGAACACGTTCCCCATCACCAATTAAAAAAGACCTGAACCATCCTGTCTATGACAGTCTATGATTTGTCCTCCCGGTCGTTTCCACCTGGGCAAGACGGTTCGGTTGACACAGCCTGTGACCGAGAGTGGGCAGGTGATGCTGTGCTTTGGTGTCATCACGCTGGCAATCTTCACCTTTGGCTTTGCCATCACGGCCATGACTCGGGAGGCCGAGCACGAACAGCTCGTCGCTCCATTCGTCGCCGGTTCCGACATGCGCTGCTTTTCCCGAAAGAGACCGGGGAGACCGGTGTTTTTGGCATGAAGACTAGACCAAACGATGATCGCTGTCGGAACTTGGTATTGCTGAAGTGCATTTTCGTGTTTTGGTGCAGTGTGATTAACATCAGTATTCCCACATATTCCCACTGTCCCTTTTATGTGAATCATCCATTGAAATGTGGTGTTCATTGAAGTTCCTGGCAAGTGTGGGAATAGCTTCCAAGTTTGAGGCACGGGTACAGCTTGACAAGACTTGGGGCTCAAAAATGCCAAGGTTGTAGATTATAGACTTACTAGTAGTGGCGGCATTAATATGTATTGATTTCAATGCCAGGTGTGTCAATTGGACTTCTTTTCTGTACTTTGTATTTTTGACCGCACGGGTCGGACATGTTGCGTCGACGTTTTGCAAAGTAGTTTTCTCGTCGCCGTGCAGGTTGGGAACCTCTCAAGCCCAGATCCTTGACTTTCATGTTAAGAGATGGAGTCCAGCCAACCGCTGAGGGTGGCCAACATATTTTTTATTTAGTGATTTCGGAGTAGGAGTTGGAGCAAACGAAAAGCAATCTCAGAGTGCAGGATAGGAGACAAGTCAAAAAAAACAGTGAGCGGAAAGGTGAGCAGAAAGCGATCCAAAGGTGATGTGATTGAAATATGTGGATACCAAAAGCAAGAAGAAAGCAAAACAAAGTAACCAAAATGTTATCAAAAAAGCAATCCAGAATCGAGACCTAATATATCCTAAAATATAAACGTCACGTGTCGTTTCGGGAGGCGTTTCACAATATGTCAGTCAGTATGCTCACTATGTTCTTGCTATTTGCTCACTATGTTCCTGTCCATGCTTTGCTTTCCTATGTCTCCGCAATCACTTGTTGATTGCTTTCATTTTCCACATGTTGCACGAACACCCCAACCTATGTTCACTATTTTCTTGCTGAGTTCCTTCCTCAGGACCTCACAAAAAAGAAAAATCTACATTTCCAGTGGTTGCCTGTCGTCGCAAGTCTTAACTTTCATGTTTGGGTGACCAATGTTTTGCTTGACTTCCGTGCTGGTACACAATCCTTACTTACCGAAAAGGCTGAGAGTCATGAAAGCAAATGACAGAGTCTATGAGCTGTGAAGCTGGTTAAAGTCTTGGCTTTTGACGACTCATGTTTCAAATGACAGAGTCTCTTGGCCTTTATTTTCTGGGAAAAGACTCTCTGATTGAACAGAAGTACAAGGCCACCTTGAACAGGCGTCACCTGGGGCCACTGTGACCCGCTTGCGAGAGTCACTTGTGGCGAATTCCGGGGTGTTGCTGTCCAACAAGGTGCAACCAACTCCAGTGGGTCTCATGAGCCCTGTCTTCGCAAAACCGGGCCAGGGGTCTCGCCGGTCTCCCCATTTAGTTGGAGACTATTGTGAGACTGTTGTGGCATACTTTGGCATCAGCTTACCCCAAGATTACGCGTACCTGGGACCCTCCAAAGTCCCCAAAACGGGAGATGACCCTATCCAAAGCAGGTAACTTGTCCTGGTTTTCACTTGAACGGGTTCATCGGAAGGTCATTCACACGCCTGTCCCACCCCCCAGAGGATCATTTCCGCTCAGCATGAACCACTGGGCATCGCCTTGTCCTGTCTTCGCTGGTTCTTTTTCCGCGGCGCCCAAATGGGAGCTACATGGGAGGGCACCTGTGGCTCGGCATGGCACCTGGAGACCCAGAGCCCTTGACCTCCGTAGGTTGACCTCTTGGTCGGTTTGTCCTTTCATTGTTCCTAGGAAAAAGCAAGGTCGCCCAATCTGCCATGACCCACAGCCATGCGTACAGATGCGCGGAATATCGGCGGGTTCATCTCAACCTGAGGAGTGGAACAACTTGGGGGTGACCATGAGCAATCTCTTTCAACTCGCTGTTGGCATGCTGGACTTAGAGCCTTGGACGATTAAAACCTGGCTCTATGATCATGCATGTCCAGCTCAAAAATATGACTCCGAGCATTGTGCAATACCATTATTGGGTGCAGTGGACGTGGGAAGCTTTGCCAACTTGATTGGCATGGAAAAGTCCTTTTGTTTCCAGATGCTTCAGACCACATGTCATGACGGCTTCTTCGTGTCGCAGCTTCGGCCTCGTTCGCCCGCGTGCGCCTGAACCGGGTCTTTGTCCCGATGTGTTTTTTCAGAGCAGAGTCTTGGAAAAAATCGGTCGATCGACTGACCAGAACGCGCCAACTTGGCGCTTTTTTTGTTGCGTCTCTCGACGCAGCGTCTTCGCACGTTGAGGGAGAGCTCAGCAACATTGCGGATGAGAGTCCGTTTCTCCTCATCGTGCCTTGGCGAAGAGACGAGAACTTGCAGGGTTCGGAGGGTGCTGGATCTCGAGAGGATCCGTCGAAAATTGACATCGGTCGATTGACCGACAAAATGGTCACCAAAACTCTCCCCAAGGTCTCGGTCTAATTTTTTGATAGTTCCATACACAAACTGTAACTCCAAAGGCGCTGGCAACCATCCCAACAGCTTTGAGACCTTGAGCACTGGATAGACCATGATAGACCAGTGACTTTGGTCAGCCTTTTGACTTCGATTGAAAGAAGTGGCATGTGCTTGTGCACCCAGACTGGAACAGCACTAAGGCTGCATGACTGGAACATACAATGGACCATTCGGAAATGTCCCTGGACCGGAATTATTGACTTCTCCTTGACCATTTTTAGATGTGGACCTGTGGCTTATCCCAGTTCTGTGCAGATTGAGTTTCTGATGGAACTCGAATTCCAGAATTTTTACTTGATTAGCAGTGTAACACAGATGCTAATCATTGGTACGCTGCTGCTATATTTTTCGGCCTCTCTCGATTTCAAATTTGTTTTTTCACCCCAGTCGATTGCTAGCATTGGGCAATGCTTGCGTATTTGTGGTGAATCCATGGATATAATTGGATATATAATATATGCATTTCATAATATATATATTGTTTATTTTTTGGTTTGCTTGCAGCGAGTTTGCTGATTCAAGCACGTTCTTTTGTTTTGGAACAGAGCACTCTATAAGCTCGAAGAGGACACGGGAACAAGTTTTGACCCGAGAACTTATCGGATTAGATCATCCTGCATGGGAGCTTCGGAAGGGTTTGAACACGGGAGCTTCGGAAGTGGACTTACCCCAATTCCGATTTGGTCATTGGTCTTGTCGTTTGGTCTTGTCCTTTGGTCTTTCGTCACAGAACCCTAAACACTCGCGCCTCAGAACACGCGCTTTTCGCCACATCGCTTTGCTTCGCGGCGCACACACCGGGCAGACCCATTGGGTCAGTCCGGTCTCAGATCCTGGCTTCGTTCATGCTCCTGGTCTACAGCTTCTTCTTCAACCTCTTGGTCTCGTGCCTTGGGCCGTTTTTCATCGGTACCAAGCGACGGTATGTTCGGTCACGGTCAACACCGACCGCCGGAGGTCTTCTGGGCATTTTGGTGATCAAAAACACCGCGTTTGGTGGCGGTATGACTTGCTGTTCAAGCTCTGAGGTTAGAGAGGTTCTATGATCATTAGGATATATATATATATAAGGTGCTGTTCAACAACTAGGAATCCTAGAAGCTGACTGGTGCGAGAGCTCGGCACAGGTCGCCTTAGGGGATTAAAGAGACGAGCATGAACAGGATGGGCTCAGTGACTTGCGAACGTGTCTTTTTCATCCGTCCTTCGCCCTTCCTTCGCCACGTGTCTCTTTTTGTTTCGGAACTTCCGCAACACCGAGTGGCTGGACGAACGTCCCGGTGCAGGCAGTTCTGTGGTGTCTACGCCTCCTTGGCTGCCGATAGCGAAGGCCATGCACGCCTGTCCAGGGGCGACGTCATCTTGGACACGCTCAAGGCAGCATGGGAGACCGTCCGTGGCGGTTCTTCTTGGGTTCTGCACGACTAGACTAGCAGTGATAGTGAGAGCGACCTGTTTGTGAGGAGTCCTGTCTTTTTTTTCGGGTGGAAAGTAGCGTTCCAAGCGACTTGGAACGTAGGGTTGGAAGGGTGCCCCTGACAGTCACTCAAAGGCGCTCCTTAAGGGTCCAGAGTCTTCTCTCTCGGGTCATGGTATTGGTCATTCGTCTAATCCCATGACCCTTGGTGTGTTGATCCCTCTTTGAGGGTGGAATGTTGCAAATTGCTTAGTGCTGTCCGTGAGAGATGTTCTACTCAGCTGGGCCATGAGATATGTCCTGAGATTGCAGACTGGAGCAATACAACAAGAGGCTCCCGCATCCAATCGATTATGTTGGTGAAATGGACGCTTTTGCTGGTCATGCTCAGTTCCAGGCCAGCAGCACACTGAGTTCAGCAGATCTTTGCTTGCATTCCTGTTTCTACAAGCCAACAAATTACACAGAACACAATATATACGGTACCTAATACCTGCAAGTGTTTTTTGTGTGTTTTTGGTCGGTAGTTCAACATACCTTATTTTAGGTCTGTGGACCACATAAAGATCCACAACCAAAATAAACATCCGCGGGAAAAAATTGGAGGGCGGGTGTGCTTGGGAGAGCGCACACTAGCTCAAAACCTTTAGAACACACTGTAAATACCGTGCAACGTTTCAAAAACTGCTCTGGGACCTAGGCGAAACACATTTTGTTCAACGTTCCTGTGCCCAGTCTGGATGTGCAATGTCATCAATAAGGAAATGATGTTTTGGTTGGAACAGGTTCCTGGAATTGAGAAGAAAGAGACCTCTGAGAAAGGAATTTAACAAGGACATGAAATGAAACTTTACTTAGATACTGACAACAGGCAACAAAAATGTTCGGCTTTACTTAGGATGCAATTGATTTAGGGTATGGTGGCTTCATGAGGGGTAGCCTTTCCAGAGTTGTTTTGATCAAATTTGAATGGCTTTTAAGTAAGGGTTCTACAAATAATTTTCAACGCAGGACTTGCGTTTAGTAACTCTGTCGGAAGCACAGTGGCGCCAGTACTCGGCAAAAGCGGTTGTACAAACCCTGAAGTCTATGCAACCGTGTCAGAAAACCAAAAAAACACACACAAAAAAAAACAATGTTTGAGACAAAATGGAGGCAAAACACCCCCCCAAAAAATAACAAACAAATCCAACTCCTATAGTACCCCCATTTTGTCTCAAACATTGTGTATTTTTTTATGTTGTTGTTTGTTTGTTTTTTGGTTGTGTAGTATCCCCTCAAAACTGTTATAGGCCTGGTCCTCACAAAATAGATCTAAAAATAGCTGGACAAAAACCTAGGTTTTTGTTGGTGATGTTTTAGCCAAAAATCACTATATAAACACAATGTATCCCCTCTCAGCTGTGATAGGCCTGGTCCTCACAAAATTAATCAAAATATAGCTCAAAACCTAGGTTTTGGTGATGTTTTAGCCAAAAAGCACAGTCAAATAATGTGTTTGCTTATTTGTTTGCATGAAACACATCTCCCAGGAGCACCCGTATTGAAATAAAACACATGTTTGGGTAAACGCCTGTGGCTCACCGATAAACACCTGTAGCTTACACCCGTTGAATATCAGAAACAGATCAGACAACTAAAACTCCGCCGACTTAAATAGACTCTAAAAGATGGGTTTCATGCTGCAGATAAAACCACACTGAGGAAGCTCCAGGTGTAGTATATGTATACACATAATTATACATTAATTAGGAATCGATAAGAATTGGATTTCAACTATTTCATCTATACCTATCACTATATTGAAATGAACTTTTGTGTGTCACAAAACCCTGATGGCTGCGTCCGGCAGCGGCGCCAACCAAAAACCTGAGCTGGGTGTCTCTTAATAATAAATGTCATAGTGTAATGCCAAAATCAAAGTTTTTGGTGCGAAGAGGACTTTTGTAGTTACGACATTGCAAACATATACTGTACCCTTTTTTTGCGCCTTGCGCCAAGACCCTGAATTGCTCCGAGACAGATAATCATTTAATGCTTGCAATCAAGGAAGCCGCCAGCTTTTTCACCTTTGGTCTTCACGTGGCTGCAGGATCCGCGTGAGCTGAGTATGTAGCTGGGAATGGAGTTTCTGGCTTTCGTTGATCAGGCTTTGCATCCTAGCACGACGACAGGACCCCAGCAGCAGTCTTTTGATGAGGCTGCCAGTGGCAATTTTTTTTTTTGTGAAAATCTTTGATTGGGGAGGGAGTCGCATGAGGGATCTGAATGTGAATCTCTAGCGGCTCTTCGACCACCAGGACTCAACGCTCAGCCTGTGGTCCAGATGTTGTATCTTACATGATCCAAGTCATCCTTCTTGATGCAAAGCGGGAGGTGGTCTATGATTTTTCCAGGGTGTCTGGGATTTTGAAAGGCACAATCAAGGTCATTGACTGGCAATCGAACGAGCTTCGCAATAAAGAAGGTCCAATTTTGTAGGGGCTTACCTTTTTTCCCAGTTTTCTCGAGCCGACCCCAAAGGTCGACGTTGTCGGGTGTTGTACAGCATCATGGTTTGACGGTGTCTTGCCTGCGACAATGATTGAGATCTCGTTCTCTATACTGAGTGGAACCACTCGATTGAGTCCAGGCGGTTCAGATGAAGCGATGGAAGCAGTTCATCCTCAGCTTGTCCCTCGACCTTCGGACGGACTTCGACGAGGGCGATATCGGCCTTGCCGGAGGCGGGTCGGTCACCTGGAAAGGCAGGTCAGTGCACGCCGCCGAGGAAGAGCGGTGGTCGTATTTGCTGGATTGGCATACCCGTCACTTCATGGATACAGTTATGGCCCCATTTGAGATGTTTTTTTTTTTTGGGGGGGGGTGTAGGTTTGAGTCTACATACTACTTGTATCTCTTTGTAGTTCAGTGCGACCGCACAAGGGGACACGCTAAATCTCCGGACCCAGTTGACCCATTTGACCCCAAGCTACTACTGCTGACTGGGTCAACCGGGCTCAACCGGGTCAACTGGGTCCGCCACCACTACTATCAAACTAGAACACTTGTTGAAGGGTACAAAGCATGGGTCTCCTTGCACTTATGTGCCTTCTCAGTCTTGCAAGGTCATCAGCAGAAGTAGGTTTGACTACGCGTCACGTCTGACAGCATCGACGACGGGTTAACCGGGGTTCAGCTAGCTTGGAGATTGACACTGGAATCGTCCAAAATAAATGTTCCGCAAAGCGCGATGATTTTCAAGCGGCCACTCTGGTGGAGTGCCATTGCCGCGATGCTTCCTGCTTACAGACTTCTAGTGCGGCATGTGCCGTTTTCTTCGTGCCAGGTGTGAAAGTCTTCGAGCCTGCAGGAGCAAACCCCAAGACACAGGAGACAAGCTGGGTCGAACGTGGACCTCAAGTTTGGATCAGCAAGTTCCGCGATGTTCAGCACCTATTACCGTAACCCATTCACCCTACCAAAGCCGCGGCCTATGGCTTATTTGTGGGCAGAGTGGGAAAGACCCCCTCTATGACACAGTGTTGGGTGAGGGGTGAGGTTTCGGGCGCGAAAGGAAACCATTCTATGTGTTTGAATTCATGTTGACCACAGCTTACCATCCGCATGGAAGACTCTCTTCCATCCGCGCCTTTCAGAAGTTCAATCCCCGAAGACGAAGACGCCAAGAGTCCGTGTGACCGTGTGACCGCAGTGCAGACGGTGCAGCGCCAGGACCAAATCATCCGTTTTGGAGGACAGACGGATCCATCATTGCCATGGCCCGAAAAGAACGAGGATAATGACCAGAGTCAAGACAAGCGCCTGAGACTATACTCCAGTCGTCAGGCTTCGGGGCGCAGAGGCTGGATGATTGGGTCAGCTTTGTAAAGCTCCTGCCTCTCTGGGGGATGCGCCTGTTGATAAAGGTTTGTTTCAGCAGGCTCAAACATATAAGAGTTATAAGGGGGCACCTGAGGAGTTTGACAATTCCCATGGGCCAGTGTTTGGCAGAGTGCAAAGCCATTTGACCCAAATCAAAGCCCATCATGTATTGTGGGACCGACTTACGCAATTAACTGGCACTCCATGCGGAGAAGTTTCCCTGTTCAGCAGCCAACCCTCAGGGCCAAGTTTGTGTTGCCTGACAATTCAGGCAAAGAATGCCTTCATGTCCTTACCACATACGAGTTTTGTGTTCGTTGCTTTTATTGGACACCAATCTAAAACGTCTCGTAACGAGTGAGACACCAAACAGTGTTAGGGGGGTCAACTTCAGCACTCTAGAGCGCACACATATGAGACAGCGCGCACACATACACACACAGTGAGAGCATGCATATGAGAGCACACACATTGCAAACAGATATGATAGGCAGAGGAAACACCCATATGAGAGCACATATATAGACACACGCACACAAGAGAGATCGAGATAGCACGAGTATGCGAGAGTTCAAACATGAGAGTACACACATGAGGTCATACATATAAGAGCACAGATGTGGGAGGATAGATGAGATGAAACACATCAGAGCACAGATATGGGAGCAAACACATGAGCAGGCATGAGAGCACTTGCGCGCGCAAACATGAGAGCAAACTTAAGAGAGCACATGTGAGAGCGAACACCTATGAGAGCACACATATGTAAGCACACACACAAAACTGAACAAAGGCATGAGAGCACACATATCACATATGTGAGCAAGCACAAGAGAGCACACATATGAGAGATCACACACACACACACATGCGAGTACACAAATGAGAGCACACAGGTGAGAACGAACACAGGACAGCACACATTTCTGAGCACACAAATGAGAGAACAATTATGATAGAGAAGCGACATGTGTGAGAACTCAAGTCAAGTGAGAGCAAACACTGGATATATATATATACAGTATATATATATATATTAGGTGCGCTTTCCGGTACCCACACTTTTTTGAGGTTTTACAACGCGCTGCGCCACGAAATCTTCACTTCGAGCGTCACACACACAGTACATGCAGCACCTGCCGTAAAATCTTGGCTTGGCAGTCAAAGTGCTGCGCCTGCCACAAAACCTGCACTTCATCACACTGCACAGCCCTGCGAGTACGTTTCGCAACATAAGCACTTCCACAAACAAGTTTGAGATACCGCAGAAAAGCTTTCGAGTGATACTTAGTCCAGAAACGAGCGTATGTCCACAGTTCACGATTCACTGCACCTGCTGTGAAATCAGAGCACGCCAAAGATGACCACCAAAGTGCTGCGCCTGCCACGAAATCACACATCGAAGAAAAGCAGCTCCGATCTACTGCACCTCCCACAACAAGCATGACCACCAAGTCCAACAAATGTGCACGATACCACAATGAGAGCGCAGTCAAGGAACCAGTTTGTGCGAGCCTGCGAAGTCGAAATGCACTTCGAGGCATGAATATGTCGTTAAGTTAATTGCATCGAATTGGCCAGACCGGTGAGCACCCTAGGTCAAACCCTTATCGTCCCTCAAGAGATCTCTCGCGTATCTTGGAAGGGTTCTGGGCCCGTTCAAAGTAAAGTGTGGCCTTTTGATGATAATAAGGGAAATCTAGGGTAACCACCCCCAAAACATAACATCAAAAAGTGAGACTTGAACCCACCTGAAAGGAAACAAAAAACCACATTCCACATGTTTCGATGTTTCTACCTCCTTGCATGCCATATATATATATATGGCAATTGTGGCCATATAGCCACATACTATTTTTGCAAATAACAGGTTGTTCCTCAGCCCCTGGGCCTGTGTCACAGCTGCCATCCCCAAGGATGATCCAAAAGACGTTGCTTGGATGGATCAGTAGCGGGACGACTTTGAAAAACAGTGCACGGGGTCAAGGCGGTTCAACCCCATTGTGGTGGACAGGGAAGGCCATTCATTCCCGACGGAACAATCAATGACTCGATGTTGCGAATGATTGCCTCAACCCACTGTCCCTTAGTCTTATTGCATGTCAAATAATGTCAAATATATATATATATATCTATGCCATACGGTCGAACATTGATCACAGGTTCTTTTCCCCACCGTCCAAAGCCACATCATGATTTCAATCAAGGGGTCCTGATCTACCGTCATAGCATATCAACTGTTGCTAGGGTGAGTGGATCACAGGACAGTGAGTGGATCACCGGACATGCAGAACAACACGAAACACAAAATGCACCCGGCATCATTCCTCGAACATAAAGCAGTCACAGCAGTTTGAGGTAAAATCAACTTGTTCGACTGGGTGCAAAAGAGATCCATAGAGTCGCTATGGTGGAGGTTTCAGGAGTCCTCCAGTTGGAGTGTTAGGTAACTTTAACTCCCAACTCGCAACGTCCACAAAGCCAAAATTTGGTGTTAGGTTTACCTCCTATGTTAAGGCAGACTTGCGGATCTCTACACATGTCCTGTTGTTTTCCGCCCACAATCTGACCATCTATTCTCAGGGTGCCAGAGGCAAACCACCCCACACAGCTGCACCATGCTGCACCGACAGGGGTCAATCTGTCATCTGTCGCTCCCCGACCAAAACAGGAGCGCAGCGACTAGCGGTGCTAGGGCGGTGCCAAGGATTCAGAAGTCTTTGGCCCATTACCTGGGCAAGAAGGGTGACGGTAGCGACTTCACGCCACTCGATTAAAACGTCAGACAAAGGGTGCACATGGGTGGGTGACGGTTTTTACTGCGGAGGTTCACGTTTTCGACGGTTTGGTCGCAGGAGGGAAGGCTCGGTATCCAATCTAGACTGCCAGTCCTGACCTCCAGGCTTTGGTTATTCCATCAGCGTTTCAGAGGGGCTCGATCGGATGTTGGACCCATCGGATGTTATATGATTTTACCATCCATCACATGGACATCGTCGATTGAACGATTGCGTACTTTGTTGAACCAGTCCATGGTTTTCGATGCTAGATAAACGATTAATCATTAATCATAACCACATTGTTCTATACGAGGGTGTGTGTTAACCCACGCAAACACCCACAGGATGGATGAGATGCATACTGACCACCTGCGGTTTGACACTGAAACGTGGTAACCAACGCTCAGTCCTTCACGTCATGTCGACTCATGGAGAGTGGGAAGATACCAGCGACTCAAGCGACTCGATGCGACTCCGAGTCCCGAGGATCGGAAGAGCCTCAAATTGAAACAGAAACCTTTTTTGGAAGAAAGTAATAGCTTCTTGTTACTACTAGTAAGGCACTTGTGACTACTAGCGATGCACTTGTTACTACTAGTAAGCTCGAAGACACAATCTAAGTTGAATTTGTAGGTCAGCGGTCAGCTCCCCAACCTCACCTGTGGCACCACGATCACGGCGAGGCTTAGCAGCAGCCACAACAGCAGCAGCAACAAAGGGGACTGAGTGCCTTCGGATCCCGGAATGCAGGCAGAACGAAGGTGGTCATATTGGCCGAGACTGTGCCATCCGACTGGTGCAGAGTTGTTTCGTTTCAATGGCCCTGGGTCTCCGAAAACGGGCGGACGAGATGCGTTTTGGTCCCAACACCTAGCCCTAGTCCTGGGAGCCGTTCCGACAGAACCCCCACACAGGGTGGGTATATAAATGTGGATATACACACCCTAGCGATCCAAGTACCTTGTCAGGTACGGTGATTGGAGACTGTTTTTGTAGGCTTGGAGGGCCCAGTCGTACCTTCTGAGAAGGTATGTGGATCCCCAGGGATAGACTTCTGAACTCCCAAAACCGGGGAACCGGCGAACCACGACGACGCGATGGACGTGAAGGGCAGCCCTGGTTTTTTGAGCTTCGGTTCGGGGATCCAGACCCCACCCCGACTGTACTGGGAAGAAGCGTCCGAACCGGTCACAAGTTACAGAAGCCATGAAACAAAACCAAGGGTGCACGTTTGTGTCAGAGGCAACCCTTATGAGTTGGCCCTCCTTTGTGGTCACGTTTTTCAGATGGCTTTTTGGTTTGGTGGTATTCAGTACATCGCGTCCAAAGCGCCTGAGAGACCCAGGCCATTTGAGGTGAGTTCCAGATTTTGGGCTCTGATGTCACACCCATGAGCTGGGCTGGGCTAGACCTCAGCCTGGAAACTATATGAGTGTGAGGTACAGAGCGTTTCGGATGCTTTGCCATCAGTTTCTTCAGCCGCATTTCAAGGAGATTTGGAGCGTACGCCCCATATACAGGGGTTGCAAAGGTGGGAAAGAGTCGTATGCCCCAAAACGCAGTCCCGCAAGGAAAGAGTCCTAAGAAGTGGGGAATGCAGAATCATGCAGACAACATGTCGACACAAAGAAGATCAATAAGTACATGTCACGATAGCAGACCATCGTCCACAACTTTCGCTCGCTCCTTCCCTCCGAGTTCAGGACGGTGGGGCCAAGGAACCACAGAGATAGACAACAGGAACAATGGACTGGAATAGGGGCGAAAAGGAAGTCATATTAAATGAGGTCATCAAGCCTCAATGTAGTATGATGTAGTTAATATATGATTTGATTCGGCCATGTATAGGCATGTATATGAAATCTCTTCCATCCTGGCCTCAGATCAATTGCCTTCACCCAGTACATCTACATCAGTTTTACAGCCGGAGGTGCGCCATTTCTGCAAGAGTCACAGGTGGACGTTGAAGTTGGATGCGGAGAGCTGACACAGATGCATTTCCGCAAAGTGTCACTTCAAGCTGCAGAAAGCAGCATTCATGCCAGAATTGAATCGCTTCAAATCTTGTTTTCAGGCTGACATTTGAAAAGCCTGTTGGCCCAAGGCCAGGCTTCCGGTCGTCAGCCATGTTTCAGGATGCTCGAGACTTTCGAGCCTGATGTGTCCACCAAAACTGTGCACGTGGAGCTTTCTGCTCACTTCCTTGACTCGACTTTCCAGCTCTGTACAGCAATCCTCAAGATGTGGCCGGCTCAACAGAGGTCATTGACCAATACGTCCGAGGTGTTCTTCTTCGGCACCCCAGTCCACTGCTTGGGCCAGAACTCTGGTGGTCGGTTGGGACATGTTGGGACCAAGCTGTCGGTTGGGTCGTCTCCATGGATATTGCAGCCGCGGCCGTTGGTCGTCTCCGTGTTTTGAGGCGGTGGAGCGGCTCCGTGTCACAAGCGAAACGGTGTAAGGCCCCGTATGATATTGCTTGTCAAGACCGGTGCAGCAATGAGGCAAATGCTTAGCCAGGTGCAGAAGAACTGGCCCATGAGTAGTATCTCTCAAAAGTCCTTGAAAGTAGAGATGCCCTGATCCATTCTGCTGCCTTCAGACAAGATCGGCATGGTTTGCTGGATTGTGGCCCTGAATTCCTAGAAGAACATGACTCATGGCGTGTTGAATATAGGGCTGCGGGACATGTTCCCCTTAGAGAAAGCCTTTGAGTACCCAAGAGACTTTGAAATCAGCTGGCACAGATGTACTGACTGAGGAAACTTCTTGAATACGGTGGTGCAGATAACTCCATGTTAACGTTTGTTTCTTTGTGTGGGATAAAGTACATGCAAGCAGCAAGTTAAGATGTTTGCTGCCTTTTGAAGCAAGAACTGAGCAAGCAATGGGTGTCAAGTTCGCT
This sequence comes from Durusdinium trenchii, assembly GCA_963970005.1. NCBI lineage: Eukaryota > Dinophyceae > Suessiales > Symbiodiniaceae > Durusdinium > Durusdinium trenchii. Next base: position 896,731 of record CAXAMN010021851.1, on the reverse strand, counting down.
CTTTGAGCCAGCCATGCTAAGACTTCCGGCACAGTTGGACATGGACCAAATTGGCGACATGGACAAGGCACCGGCGGGATGTGTTGCTTCTTTGGCAGTTGGATGCACCTCACCGCACTCACCAAATCACTGACCGAAACAAGCATGGAAGTGGGCATGAGCATGACCCCTGCAAGACCATTCCCCCCTACAATCAGGGGATTCTCTACTTACTAACAAATACCTGCTGCATGCAGGTATTTTGATTATATTTTGTTCTCTCGAAATCATAACCGAGCGCCCATCACGCGCCTGGTCACTCCCCGGTTTGGGTCACTCCGGACGTCGCAGAATCGCCGCACGATCGTTGATAAGTTGACCGTGAAATCAAAACCTTTTGACACGTCTTTTAAGTCAAGAAGCGTCACTAAAGAAGTCGGAGTTTGTAAAGGTGCACCTGACCAGCGGACAACAAACAAAGACATCAACAAGCTCCAACAGGAGAATCAAGGCTTTGGAGTTAGTGGCCATGGCACAAGCCTGTTGAGAAGTGCAGATTTGGCTTCGCAACGGACGCAGTCTGAAGCGTCACCTTTCTACCGGGTGTGGGGAAGCCTCTCGATCACGACTGGGTGGACGACTCTGTTGATTATGACCGTGGACGATATCACGACCGCGGACTCTCAGTGTTTGAGAATTTGAGAGAAGAGGGGGGAAGAGGGCGGAAAGGGTAACTGGATGTGCACCAGGAATGGCACCAACACAGGATGGATTGCATGGCCCGAAGCAAAATCTTGGAAGCACAAATTTGGGATGTGTGTGTCAACTTGGATGAACTTGATGAATTGACGGCCAAGTACAGCGGTTTGATCAGTCACGAGAAAGAACACCTGCCAAGGCTTTGTTCAACATTGCAAGGTTTGAATATGTTCAAGACATGGCTCTTGGACGCTTGTGAGACTCCCCAGCCTCACGAGATTAATTCAGGCGGGAAGAGCTTTTCAGCTTTTCAGGACCCTGAAAGTGGGCCCTAGGCTTCGGATGGCTTGGGGCAGAAAAACATCTCTCATCCCCGTGAGTCAGATCGACCTTGGTTGGATCTTCGACGTCTTCAAAGATGCCATCAAGTGTGAGGACCTATTTGAGGCATACGCACGGAAGCAAGGACGCTACGAACGGGGTTCCTGGCATCGCTAGTAACAAGAAGCTACTGGGGGCTCCTGGCCTCACTACTAGGAGCAAGGACGCTACTAGGGTCTCTTTGAATTCGATTATTTTATGTTTTCTGCAAACGTCACACCTGGGCATTGGAGACAGCATCCAGTAACGCGCTCGATGCTTGTAGTTTCCAATGACGGATGACTTGTATCATGATACAATCTATATTGATTGATGCTTGTTGTAGTTCGACCTTCTTGGTGAGCACCAGTTTTTCCTAAAGGGTGATGTTCGGTACCCACTTTGATGACAGAAGTTCGTCAGTCTATCCCTTTGCAAGGAGGTTCTAGGTATTGTTGTCCAGTTGTGCAGTAGTGGGTTGCGTCAGATAAGGAGATTCAGTGGTGCTTGGTTTTACCTGCTGCACAAGAGTTTTTGACAAGGAGATGCCAGCTGTTTTCTTCGCTCGGGCCGCACTTTGGTCATTTCAAGCTGTATTTGGGTGCCGACTCCTTCGCTGCGCAAGAGAGAGGCAGAGAACCATGATGATTAAGAGGAGGTCATGAGTCATGAGTCAATCTTGGGCTCTCCTTAGGGCATGTTTCCTGGAACTGTTTGGCACCTGTTAATATTCGTGTCCTGTGTATATCGATTTACCACTATGTATATACCCACCCTGTGCGGGGCTTCTGTCGGAATGGCTCCGACTAGGGACTAGGTGTTCCCAGTTACAGTTGTTGTAGTCTGAAGACCTTTCCATGAAAACAATGCAATGTTTGTTCTGCACAAGTCATGGTTTTCCAAAAAAGAAGAAAAACGTACGCAGCCTCCACGGACGAGTACTTATTCATAAATTCCGACCAAGAAGGCACCAATTGAATTCATCAAGACTGGCTTCAACCTGGACTTGTCCACCCAATGTGTGTCGGATGGTGTTTGGTGTATTACGGTTTCTATATGGTGTCAACGAGCGAGTCCGGGAAGCTGTGCGTGGGTTCCAGCGAGCCGGAACGCTGAGACGACCACGAATAGGTGGATGGTATAACTGGAGATGGTTCCACCAAGAGAGGTAAAGATACCTCTTATTAAGGGCTATATGGGAGAGTAATTATTCGAACAGAGAGCTGTATCAACCTGGAATGGCAATGAATGGCCTACAGCTCAGCGGACCATAGCAGACCTTCTGGACTGAATCTTTCGACGCTGCCCACAGCCGTACCCTATCACCCTAGGTCTTGCTGCCAAGACCATCCAAAAACTAGAAGAAACATGTAGGGTCTTGAAAAAGAACTCAGTTTTTGCAACTAAAACCCGGTTTCTCAAAAACAATTCACAAAAGACGGGTTTTCCCGGGCAAATTACGGGTTTTGCACAGGATAAACACGGGTTCTGAACATGAGAACCCAGTTTTTAATGAGAAACCAATTTTTTATCAGAAAAACTGGGTTTTCGTTCGTCTTGTATGCCAAACACGGGTTTTCGGAAAGAGGTCATCTTTTTTCTAGGGTTTGGTTGCTCCTGGTGATTAAAGACTGACTCTGAAAACGCAAATGAACATCCCATGGTTTCATGTACACCCGGGTGCTCCGAAGTACTCTGGCCTGCTGTAGTCTCCGGGTTGGATTTTCTACTGATTCTACATCCTCTCGACCACGGCGCGCAGATATCATTGACGACGCGAAGTGCACGATTGACGGCACGATTCCGCGCCCTAAAGGGGCTGCGAATTTCAAAGCTGGTCCACAGGAGTAATATGAAGAACTCCCTGGGAGATCATCAGAAGTCTGGAAGATTGGATGAAGAGCTTCCCTTCCTGTAGACTCCCCGGTACTACCAGGTCTTTTTCATGTTTGTTCAAATTTGTTCAATCCACATGGGTTACATTGTATCAATCAAGAGACATCAAGAGACTACATTTAAGATACATTCAATACATGCGTGTTTGTGTGTCTAACTCACACATGTTGCCGCCGTGTTGCAAATCGGGTCAGATTGTGCTGTTCTACTTGCGCCGCTTCATGGTCCAAAAGATGTTCAGACTCAGAATGGCCTCCAGATGCAGATCCTTGTACATCATGTTACACTGGATCTTCATGAGGGGTGGTTCATGGTGTTTCCTATGAACTGGATGGCGGCTCTATGGGTGCGTATTAGAATAGGAAGAACTCCAGGCTCCCTGAAAGGAGGAAAAATAGACAAGCACAACCTTTTAAAACGCAACCTATATGCTCATTATGCTCATAGTGCTTGTTGCTTGACCTGCGGATTCGTTGCACATATCAAGACCTGCACCATCTCGGTTTTGCCCGAAGAGTCTTGAGGAGACCCAAGAGTATTCAAAACAGGACCTTCCAAGCGACATGTTTGGTGTTTCTAAGTAACCCTTTACAGGCCTAAATGACCACATCCTAGGATCTCAAAAGGTCACTTTGAATGCCTGCTGGAAGTTGTGTGAAATTCAGCTACTTTGTTTACTGGTCGGAACCCTCGCCTTGGCCCAACAACACATGGAGACCTGAGTAAGCATGCTGGCAAAACATCCAGTAGCTCAGCACACGTTGTGGGTGGCGCTACGGCGCTACGGCGACGCTGAGACCTAGGGAGGTCACTTCCGATCCCTGTGACACCCGAGCGTTTAGCGGAGCGGAGGAGCAGAGCGGTGGGGCATCCGATCTTTGAAGCAATGAAAATGAGTGAAGTGTACAGGTATACATGGATACAGGAGGTTCTACTACGGTGCTTGCCATGGTTTGGAGAACACCATGTATACTTATATATATATATATATGTGTGTATGTGTACATGTATATGTTTACCATGTTTTACCTAGATGGCTTGATTTTTTTTGGGGGCGAAACTACCATCAACTGACCCAAGACCGCTGCAGGGTCGTTGGTGTTTTTTTCCCTGCCGCTGTTGGGCTGGTCTGTGGCTGACTTGGATGACTTGGATCTCCACACGGAGGTCATGAGTACAAACAAACAGCAGGCTGATTCCGGCGTCCCAAGTGATATCCCACCCAAAGGTAATCCTGGTGATGCCTCCGAGAGAAACGAATTGTGTTGGTATTTTTGGGTTGCCAAGGATCTGTAAACTATCCAACAATTAACTAACCTCCAAGATGCAGGCTGTCGCCCCGGGTTTTGGATTCTCCCGGCACATGTCAAGTCAATAATACAGGTTTGTTATTTTCAGTGGTCGACTCAGACAAATATGAAAAATTGAATCCCTGACATCGGCTTCTTGCATTGAAGAGACAGTGTCCACCGAATTAGCAGAATGCTTGTGAGGGTGTGATTCTCACCCTCACATTCTTTGCCGTGCATAAGAGCCCGGGAGTTTGGAAAAGCCGCCGCCAGCCATTGCCGTGCACTCATGGGTGCACATGAGTGTGGCTCAAACATCAAGCCACTACGCAGGTGTTGGTCTTGTGTTCCCGGCAAACCCCCAGTTTGGTTGAGCTGCTGCTTCCTTTCAGATGACCCCCATGTCTCGCTCTACTCGACCGGGCACTTCACGACTTGGCCGTAGTGAAGCGATCAGCTCCAGAGAACGATAGCGAAAGCAAACCCAAGTCGACCAACAGACTGGTGCGACGAAAGTGAATCGGGGAACGAATCCACACTGACACTGATTTATTTATAGATCCACCCAGCCCCATTCCTTGCTTTCGCACCCGTGAAACCAAAATGCCATGGGGGGCACTCCACTCTACAAGCCCTTTGGCCTCTACACGCCCTCGCTCCAAGCCTCATGACCTTGTTCTGGGTCGCCCCATTGCGTGGCACCCCGGGAGTCTCGTCGCGGGAAGCTGCGAAGCTGCGCAGCGGTGATGCCCAGGACTTTTTCGGATGGACGCTCCATGTGCAGTCGAAACCATGCTATTGATCGACATGTTGGACTGTTCCTGACCATGTTTCTCCACCCACTTTGGATGTTTGCCGTGTTCCCTGTTCCCATGATGTTTTATCCCAAAAGAGCTACTGTACATCCTCACCTGAGCTGCTCCACTATTAAAGACTGAAAAAAGTCAGTTCCATGCCGACAGCGTTGTTGGTTCCTACGCGAGGAATCGCGGGCGTTGTTTTTTGCACATGCTGTCCACGGTCTTGAACATGATGTTTCAATGGAATGTGGAAGGGCTGTTCAATACTTATTATAAAATCTAGAGGTTAAACAATAATGTAAATGACCGACATCTATATGTCATCAATGCATTTGCATGCACATAGGTAGCCAACACCTCCTCAATACATGTATGTTGCTCCTTCCGCCAACCACAAGCCAACTCGAGTACACACTCAAGCAGTCTGGCTGCAACACTCTAGCTGTTCCTTCCCCCGATGTATGCCGCTGGACGATCGGCAAGATTTACAAGAACCCTGCGTTTGTACAACATTATGTTTCGTCATCATCAACTTGTACTGCAGGGTGTGTTCTGTAAAACTATTAGGGTCAGCAATCATCCATGTTGTTAAAGTGTTATAAGTCATAGTTGGAAATCATCATGTTGTAGCCAGTTTGGATTTTGTCATTTGCAGTCGTTTGGCTCAAGGTTTGTTCGGTGCTGAAAACAACTCTGTAGATTGTTGCACTGCGACCGGCCAGTCGTGCCCAGTTTCAACACGGCCGGCCCAATGGATCAGACCAACGAAGAGACGAACCAGGAGCGCAGGCGTCGTAGGCATCGTAGGCATCGTCGAAGTTGCAGCGTCCAATTTGGGTATGGGCTGGGTTTTATGCGGAGCTTTCGCACCTGGAGAACACCTCTCATGATAGGTCAATGACCAATGACCGGATCTGGGTCTTGATGACCTGGTCTTTGAAACATGTTTCCTGGATTTTCCTGGTGAGGTGGGTTCGAGAACCCACCTGTGAGGGACCAGTTTCTGGAGGTAGCAGCAGAGTGCACTCACGGTGCTAAAAGCCAACCCTTTGTGGAACTGGGATTTAATCTTAGCCTGGGAACGCCCAATGTCCATCACAGGTGGTTGATCCAAGCGCAAAGATGTGCTTTCGAGTCGTACAGAACGGGCAACAAACAAACACATGGATTGCGACCGCACAGGGGGCCACGCTAAATCTCTGGACCTCGTTGACCCAGTTGACCTCAACCGGGTCAACCGGTCAACTGGGATTTAGCATAGCCACCGGGTCAACTGGGTCCACCACCGCCACTACTACTACTACTACTACTACTACTACTACTACTACTACTACTACTACTACTACTACTACTACTACTA
>CAXAMN010021851.1:877447-889972 GCA_963970005.1 Durusdinium trenchii | reverse complement strand
TACTACTACTACTACTACTACTACTACTACTACTACTACTACTACTATGCTACTACCTGTACTATAGTACTATACTACTACTACTACTGCTACTACTACTATGCTACTACCTGTACTATAGTACTATACTACTACTACTACTACTACTACTTCTACTACTACTACTACTCCTACTACTACTATGCTACTACCTGTACTATAGTACTATACTACTACTACTACTGCTACTACTACTACGACGACGACTACTACTACTACTCCTACTGGGTCAACTGGGTCAACTGGGTCCGGAGATTTAGCGCGCCCCCTGGTCAACTGGGTCCACCACGAGGAGGACGACGATGAATACTGCTACTACTACGTGTCGACTGGGCTCTACTGGGTCAACCACTACTATCTACCACCACCACCACGACGACGACTACTACTACTAGTGACTAGTGGGTCAAGTGGGTCCGGAGATTTGGCGTGGCCGCCTGGTCAACTCGATTTACAAGGGTCGACCATATTTAAAAAATGCAATGGGTGGTCGCTACATTTCAAGAGTTCCAGAACAAGACACCTTCGAACGCTTCTTCATCTTCTTGAGGATGTATCTTCAACTTTGTTGTTGCTGATGTGTGTCCCCTATAGAATCTAACTTTATCACAAGATATCGCAAGTGTTCGCAAGTCAAAACGGTGTCCAACCGTCGGTGGTCCACACTCTGGCACACTCCCAACCCCCCGAAGTTCGCGAACGTGCAGGTCCCGCAATCCTTCGGTAGGTCGATTGGCGTACGATCCAATCGAGATCGCCCGTCAGAGGAAAGGGGTCCATCCAAGCTCAACACGGAAAAAAAGGATCCATCCAAGCTCAATACGGGAACCCCGGTGTTGAGCTTGATTTTTACTGTTCAGACTGCCTTGTTTTACACCTGGCACTAGTAGGGATCCATCTTTGGTCGAACATGCCCAGTAATAGTAGTCGTTGCCAGACCTTGAACTCAATGGACGCAATGGACCCAAGTTGACCCGTAAGTAGTAGTGGTCGTGGTGATGTAGCGGTGGTGCACCCAGTTGACCCAGTTGACCGGATCTCCGGAACCCAGTTGACCCCAGTTGATTCAGCTGACCCAGTTGACCTGGTGGCTACGCGGCTACGCGCCTACGCTACATCTCCGGACCCAGTTGTCAACTGGGCTGTTCAACTGGTCAACTGGGGCCACGATTTAGCGGCCCTGTGCCGACGCACTCCATGGATTGGCTCCTGAGAGCTCACGGCCGAGTTGAAAAAGGCAGACAAAAGGACGGCGAGAAGAAACCAGATCCGCAGCATCTAAGCTATTTGGCAAAGGGTTTTGCTGCATCACACAAAAAAGCGGTGAGTCAAGGATCACATATAGCATCGAGCCCAACAGAAAAGGACTCATTGGAATTTGCCAGGCATCCATCCCAAGTGTGGAAAACCAAAAGAGAGAATCCACCAGCAAAACACCAAACCTTCGTAATGTGAGTAGGAGGACGACTGAGGAGGAGTACATAATGCTAGCACTAATAGTAGTAGGAAAAGGAGTAGCAGCAGTAGTAGGGGTAGTGGTAGTCGTTAAAAAAAGTTTAAGCAAACACACACACACAGGTCACAGGATCAAATTAATACGGGGTACCGGCCCTTGAGGGCTGAACCGTATAAAAAAGTCAATAGTAGGTGGTGGTGGAGGTGATGGTGGTGGTGGTCGTAGTGGTAGTAGTAGTAGTAGTAGTAGTAGTAGTAGCAATAGCAATAGTAGTAGTAGTAGTAGTAGTAGTAGCACTAGCAATAGCAATAGTAGTAGTAGTAGTAGTAGTAGTAGTAGTAGTAGCAGTAGCAGGAGCAGTAGCAGGGGCAGTAGGTGTAGTAGTAGCATTGGTAGTAGTAGTAGTAGTAGCAGTAGTAGTAGGAGATGATAGTAGTAGTAAGAAAAATTGACCTGGTTGTGGGCTCGGATTGCCTGGGGGGGTCCAGTGCCCAACTAGAGAAAATCAGCCACCACTATTTTCAATGTGGGCAATTTTCCGAGGTATTATGGGCTCGGATTAACTAGGGGACGTTTATTAATCCTGACGTTATAAGACAACACGTCCTCCACGTTCTAGAGTGCTAGCGGTCAAATGAACAGGTTAAACAAACTGCTAATGCATCTCAAATCAATGTGGTGACTTCGCCTTCTTCCTCCATTTTATTAGAGGAGGACTTCTAGAGGAAACCGGCGCCATGAACTGAAGGCCCAGAGTGACAGTTTTCTGGATTGGGTTTGTAGAATTACTAGAGGTTAAAATGGTTTATAGATGTTTATAGATCATCTGTAGTTTCCAGCAATTCAGGAATTTGATCGATGTTTCTTGTGCTAGGACCCTCCGGCAGGCTGTTCTGGGACCCTAAGAAGAGGTTTCTGGGCATGTCACCAGGAAACATTAATTTGTTGGAGGGTCCGGGGTCCAGGTGTAGATTCCCGGGATTTATATTATATATCTATCTATAGATGTTCTTTTGCAGTCATGTTGGGGTTGTGAGGACCAGCGATGTTCCGCCCCTCCAAAACAGATGGGTCGGCGCTGCACAGGAGGAGGGCGTCGCAGAGTGTGACGCTGCGAGCGATGCAGGGATGAGTCAGCCTGAGACAGACGTGCTCAGCTTTGAAGAGAAGGAAGGACAGGAAGGCCAGATGGAGGGTTTGTGATGTTGACATGTGCTGAAATTCATTGAAAGGAGGTTGTCCAGCTGGAATATTGCACTGAAATAACATATGAATATATATATATATATATTAGAGTCGTAATATATACATAATGTTCACAATACACATGTATTTGTGAATAAGCACGTGCCCACTCAATGACTCAAGTGAGACGCTGATTCGCTTGAAGATGATTAACACAGTTGATCTAAGGATAAGCTGGGTTAAACAAACAGACATCGCAGCAGAAAATCAACTATAATCAACTGGTTCACCGAGGGAGAACAGTTTCCCACTGCGTGCAGTTTTTGCCTTGTTTTTGGAAACCAATCCGAACAGGCTCAGGAGCTTTGCCCAAAGGAGCAAACTCAATGAACATTAAATTGAGTAATTGGTAAGTCAAAGGGGAGACTTTGTATCCAACATTTCTCCACCTGTGCATCAGCTTAAATACATTTAGATACTTGTTCTTGATGTTCAGGCCAGACACTGGTTTTTGCGGATACAGGAGTTTCGCTCATCCGCCATATGACAGATGTGTTTTCTTGCGTTTTTTTCCGTTATTTGTTTGTTTCGTTCCAAAGGCGGTCAACCTTTGGCAGTACAAGTTACTTCTTTTGATGGTTATTCCAGGCAACAATACTGACACGGAACAAATCTCCGACAATATTGATCGTGGCTTGTTCTGAACGGCCATCTTGGGCCGGTCCTTTTGTCACTGTGTCATTGATTGATCAAAAGTATTGAAAAAGTTTTTTTTTGTCCATGCAACATAAGTGCAATCCAACCGCAATAGATTGCACATATAAAATGCACGAGTTAGATTATCAGCGGTTTCTTTTGAACTGGAGTGCTGCTTTCAGGTGGGGTGAGATGTTCCCAAATGGTTGTCAGAGATAGGACAAAATATACCAAAATGGGATCGCTGGACACATCTGGAAACCATGCTTCCTTTCAGACGCACCTGAGGAGCACGAGGAAACGGCAGTTGCCAAAGGAAGCGTCATCACCTCACCGGTGCCTGATAGGAATGGCCTCCAACCTACGACCGCGATGGCCTCCAACAAAATAGGAATGACCTCCAATTAGGTATCCAGTTGCTGAAATTTCAATAGGCCCCTTTAACAATGTATACATATGATATATATGTCCAAACGCTGCTGACATGTTTTTTTTGGTTTACGAGGAGTGTACCAGGTGACGAGACAACTATAGCAAATGGACACAAGATTATGGAGGCCTTGCTTGCCGTAGTAACCACCACTGTTGTTTATGTTGACCTGTGGCCTGTGGTTACACGTCGATCTTACCCCCAAGGGCCTTGCAGTCGAAATGCTTGTTAAATGGACGGCTTCCTCACATGGTTTCAGAGGGCACTTTGGGCAACCTAGAAAGTCCCATCATAACTTCGCAACACCTTGTCCTTGATTTACAGTTACTGACGTCTTTTGTTTATTTTACGCACTGGCCTGTGCCTCAAGTTGTGAGGCAAAATTGAGAAGGAGAAGATTGAATCTCGGATTGCTCCTAAACCCCTCGCTTGGTGCTTGAAAGTGACCTGGATTTCAGAGAAGACATGTCTTCACTGTCTTCAAATCCCAACTATTCGCCTCGGACCCTCGGGAGTCCGGCTTGTTGGACCTCGCAGCGATCAACTCGCAGGCTGTATCTGTATTTTGTGGGAGCGCGGCACTATGAGTTCACACGAAATCGTCAGTTTGTTTGAGAAGTAGTAAACACAATCTAAAAAAGAACAAACATATAGCATACCTTCCTTTCTGCAATATATATATATATATGGGAATTCATTTGGTTGTTCCGATCTTGTGAGTTTGAAGGATCGGAGATCCCGCTAAGATCCCTTTGGGCCTTCGTCGGACCGGACCGGACCCAACACGGAAGCAACGAAGGCACCACGATTTGGTCCCCGATGTTCGGGTTCTTTTCACCCATGTTCGACCCGTCCATGTAGCGAAGAAGCTTCCAGGATCTTCCAGGTAAGCTATATAGTTTTGGTAGTTTGACCTACAGCCTGATACAGCTTGCGTGGGATTGTGGGATGCGTTGTCTTTTTGCCTCCCAGGATATGGAAAACATGAAAGAAGTGCTGGAGCTGCCCGGGGTCCAAGGATGCCTCGCGCAAACATGTATGGCAGAGTACTCTCACAACATGGGGTATACAATTTAGGATGAACAACAGCAGAGACTCACTGAAGACTGCAGAGACTCAAGAGAGCTGGTCACACTTCTTTGGACAATTATTTGATTTGAAAAGGCAGAGCTGAAGAAGACGACAGACCGAAGATGGCCATGCCCATCGACCAAAGACGATTCCAACAGCAATGACCAGGTCCGGGGAATTCGTTGGATGCGGGGAGATCGGGACATCGAACGGGGACACTGACGCGGAAATAGACTCGCTTTTCTGGGCTCAGGTCTCAGACAGAGCTGGTTGTTTTGTCCAAGTCTCTTGGACACACCAGATGGGCCTGCAGCCATCGACCAGATGGGAGCTGATCAAACAACACTACTCAATTAGAGGTGAAAGACCAAGGTTTACTGGGTCTTTGTGGACTTGTAGGGTTTCTATAGAATCGGTATTCTTACAATGTGGAGTGGAGAATCAATATTCACATTCTTCGGGGATTGGTGTCCTAAATTTGCCCTAAATGAACCCGTGGACATATGTGTGCTTAACTTGCTGTCACGCTTTCCGAATTCAGAATTCACGTTTTCTCCCTTTGAATAACTGTGCCGACCAGAGTGTCAGCAGAGTCACCATCGGAGTCAAGGCATGAGTGGTCGAATCGAACCGGTAGCAAAAGGTTGCCGTTGTTCCTTAAAAATGAAAGAAGGGAGCTAAGCGTGTTTTGTCTCAAGGGTCAACCAAGTAGATTGCGGGTCCCGTAATCCATTCAAACTGGGTGTTGCCGGAAGATGACAGACAGTTCGGTCTTTGGTGTTGTCACTGCATGGTTTCTTTTATCCCAAGAGATCCACTGTGAAAGGGGTGGGTCAGGAAATCACGAAGTCAGGCCCGTCCAGAGCAAATCCAAGGTTCGCCTGGTTAGATTTCAGCAGCTGTCATACATCACAAAAGGCCACTGGGTCTTGCCACGTCTTGCCCTCTTTTACTAACCGCTCTTTTGGGTGGTTGACATCAGTGTTGAGAGTCAATCACCGGGAACTTCTCTGGTGGAAGTAGATGTTTGGTTGAATCACTGAATCACAATTGCAAAGCACTACTTAAGGACTTAAGGGGTCCTCAAGCTGTCATGTTGGTGGGTTCCAGTTTCTAGAACATTCCCCTGCCTATGCCAGAGAATCTGCCACCCATGGTTTGTTCTCGTGCTGGCATATTTACAGTACACTCAGTACACATTAATGTGTCAGAACATCATCTTACTTGTACCCATGCTGATGATATGCTCTCTCTTTCTGAATCATACTGTTGATGGACAAATCAACAAGTCCTGTTCTTCACCTGACATAGAATAGCATCTCTGTTGTTCACACGGAAATTTGTCCCAAGGTGAATCAGCGGATGTCAGGACCGTATTTGGACATTCCAAGCACCAGAGGTGAGTCCTCTCACATCCTCACATCTCATGAGTCATATGATAGTCATATGAGTCCTCATATCTCCCTGTGGTTACAGGTGACACAACTCGTGTCTTTCTCATTCGCACCTCACCAACCCCTCACTATTCGGCCCTCCCTCAGGTCCTGGGATATGCTCATGACGGCGCTGGGTGGCGAGCGAGAGACCGTGGGCGATGCCATCTTCGGCGCCCTGAGCAACCGCTTGACCGCCATCCAGGCGTGGCAGATATCAACGTGGTCGGCCAAAAAAGCTGGAGCCAAGCCGATGTGTTTCGCTCCACCTGGAGCCAACACTTGCCCCTGTGGTGGTTGGAGATACCTTTATCATCCTTTAAATCATATTTATAATTTACAATCCTTTCACCTTTATCTAATATGGTATGACGGGGCTTTTATGGCACCAAATTGTATTAAAGGTGTCTCCCTGCTCATCCTCAAAAAGAGGGTACAGCTGGATCCACGTAGAAACACCAACATGGGACCACCCTTCGTGTTTCTGGGCGAGACGGCCACACGCGTGTTCTTCCTGCTGCAGCGGCTTCCCCCGGCTTCGACTGGCACCACACCGGAAAGGGCTCACGAGCGTCCAGCCGCCTCGACGAAGACGCGCGCAGGAAGCCTTCAAGGGTCGTCCTAGGGCCATCATCTCCTTGAACCTCTTCAACGGCTTCCGGCTCTTGTGTGAAAAGGCGGTTGATCCCCAGGAGAGCGAAACGGGCGAGCGGAATGGGACGGTGAGACTTTTGGTTGTGGGCGCGTTTGGTTTTGGCACATGTGAGTTTGGGCACGTAGGGGGGTGTGATTTGGTGTCCGGAAAGTTGTGAGTGGAATTGTTGGAAAAAAAAAAACCTTGATCAACACATATCAACAAAAAATCGGTGAACACAGTCAAATCAACGTGGGTGTTTGGGGCTCCAGGCAAGGTATACGATCAGTCTCATCCAGCAACTTGTGTGCAGAACATGCAACAGTTGCTTAATATACTGGGCCACTGTTTTTGGGTGAAGTGTTTTGATTTTGCATGACTTTGCACTTGTACAGACTCGTTTTATTATGTGTATATGTATACTATATATATGATTATAGATGTTTGTTTTGAGGCTGCCGTTTCAATGGAAAAGGATGCAGCAGCAACACTGGCTTGGCATGGAATGGGTATGCAGGACATTCCAAATACGAACTCGGCGCAGGATTTGAAAATCCAAGTAGAGACCTTGGCCTTCAAGCCGCTTGGAAGTTTGGACGATATGGACGGATCTGGGGGGCCTTGTGAAGTTTGGGTCGAAGCCTTCAGTTCGAAGCGTCGATTCTTTCACGTTATGAACGCTGAGTCTCTTGCTGTCTATAAAGTGAGGCAGAATGAGCGGAAAGGCAAAGAACATATTGCCTTCAAGGTGTGCAGATGTGTACAGGACATTTATGATATATACATATATATATATTAATATCTAGTGAATTATAATTAATAAGAAACAGCAGATACATATTACCTTCAAGGTGTGCTTTGAAACATGAATCAATCTACCCCGCATGACCACTGGTCACCAGAATGAACATACTCAGTTACTCACTCTTCAAGTCTTCCCGGTTCATGACGGTCATATCGGGTGGGCGCCAGCCGCTCGGGGTGGTCCGGACCTAGCTGACCACCCAGCAGACAGCGTTTTCCAGCCCGGCTGGGCTCCGAGCACTTTGTTCCGAAAGTAGTTAGACCCCACCCAAAACCAGCCCAACCACCTGAGGACGAGGAGGTGTAGGGGAGTACAGGCAGCGGTCTTCGACTGAACAATCAATGAGACTCATATTGAGTTGCAAGTATGAGGTCAATCTTTGGGAATCCAAATACCGTACCATCGAAACGAAGGTACGACTGGACACTCCAAGGACTCCAAGCCTAATTGCATACAAGTGTTGAATCAAACCACCATTCGAGGGTAACCTGGATCCATAGAGAATGACTCACGGGAATGACAGTGGCCCACTCCTAACTTATTTAAGGTTTGATGAAACCGTACTCAATGGGAGTTGTGCTCCACAGTTGATTCTTGGGGAGTGCTGGAGTGGTTGTCCCGTGATCATAGATGACTGATCACTGATCCCAGAACGATACATCAACAATGCCAAAAGGGATATGGAAACCTTTGGTATAGCCAACAAGACCTTTGGACACCAAAGCTTCAACAAAAACGGGACCGTTGAAGCACCGCAGTGACCTGATCTGAGTCCACAGCCAAGGCATTTGGGGAATGAAATCACTCAGCAGCGGGTTGATGGCGTTACCGAAGCCTTCCTGGAACTGATGCAGCAGAACGTGGCTGAGCTGCCACCGGGTGCGGTGAACGTGTGGCAGAAGATGCTCACCTACACTGGCTCTTGCTGCAGGTGGGAAGGGTGAGGATTGGTGGGAAGTAGCATTGTTGAGAATTGTGGATGTTGGGCGGGAGACAAGGCGAGTTCCCTAGCTGCTAGGCCCTGGCTAGGAGTGGAAGTGAGAGATCATGATTCACCACCTGAAGTTCAGGTCCAAAGTCCAGCTTGATATATATATATATACATGCACATATAACACATATATAATCATATATTATATATATATACTATAATAGTAAATATTTTGTTGATGAATCTACGTCATGATACAAATTGCCAAAGGGTACCTACGACCCGGTGTCCTGGCGTCGTCATGGGCCATCCCGGCGACCGGTGGGTAGGGGCCCCGAGAGCGAGACGAAGCTGACCACTCCCTGGAGGGTCGCACCTGTTTCTTGTTCCTAGTAGTATGGCCAGGAGCCCCTAGTAGCGTTCTTGTTCGTTCGTAGCGTCCGATCGCTCCGTTCGGTTCGCGATGCCCGAAATGCTCCGTTCGAGCCGCGTCCTCTGGTGACTAGTAGCGATGCCAGGAGCCGGCTCCGAAAAGGTCCAGTTTCACTGGTGGCTCCCTAAGAATCGATATTCACAGGTGAAGGGCATTAAAGATGCTTAAATAGGCTCCAACCCCCTGGACGCCATTGGACGCTGTCGGTTCCGAGAGGGTGAAGAACTCTTCACTCCAAGTCAGTCCCTCTGATCAGTCTGCTTTGTTCAAAAAAGAAATTAACACATCCGGGGGTCCGGCCACTGGTTGGGTCGAAATACATACATAATACAGAGCCATGGACAGACCGATGCGCACGAAGCCACAGGGAGGAAAACAAATAATGATCAAGAGCTGTGAGCTAATCTGCCAAAGGTCCGTCTCAGAGCATTTGTGGCTTCATCAAGTGATGCATACCTGAGCACTTTCCAAAATGCCAACTAATTGAGGATTCACGGCCCACTGTTCCACTGGTTCTTGCCACATGGCCTGCAGAAACATTGCCTTTAACGTCTACCTGCTTGCTTGCATGTGAATCTTCCCGGAAAGGGACTTTCAACAGGGAGTGTCACCTGTCCTGCACAGATTGAGTGTCGTGGCGATGTTAGACTTGTTAGACACACCCCATCATTTCTCTTCAACCAGTCTTCCTCCAGGTACATTAGTGCCACCTACACCGACCGATTGAAGATCATCCAGGCCCAGCCTGGGCTCAGAGACTGGTCAGAGGCAGTCAGAGGCTCAAAGAAACACATGGCTTGGTAAGGTAGACCGAGATTCTCTTCCCGCACAAACTCTCCATTAAACTGATGTTTTGGACACTCAAGCCGTCTTCCCGCACGGAGGTCCACGGTTTGCGTCACCGAGATATCAAACCCAAGGGTCCAGGACCATCCGTTGCTCGGATGTCCTGTGTTTTTTGGCCCCAGAGAGACCTTCCTCCTGTTTCTTGTGGAACCGCCTGCAAGACCATCGGACAGTTTAAAGTTTAAAGGATGTATAACTGGACCCTTTGGGTCTTTGGATGGACGCACAGTTTGCAGCGTTTGGAAACAACATGAAACACAAGGCACAAAAGGAATCCCTTGGTTGGTCACTGCTCGCATGTTTTTCCTGCAATTGTGCTACCTGGGACAAGATTTCATTTGGTCCATTTGGTGCAGAAGAACTAGCCCAGGTGGCTGGACCAGCCCAGGGCCTTCAAGGGCCTTCAGGGCGGTCAGATCAATCAACTAAAGACGACCAGGTCCGTGTATTGGTACCAGGACCATTCGTTGTCCAATGGAAGCCCATGGCCCACATGGGATGTACAGGCTTGTCTCTCAAGGGGTGCGCTTTTGGTGAAGCGCCACTGGTTCTCGTGGCAGTCTGGGGAAGAGGCGGTCGTGGGGTTTGGGAGAGAATGAGAGAAATGATAATGCAGTGACTCCTCCGCGTAAAGAGGTAGAAATTTGGTGCAAAAATGCCACATGAATGTGCCCAACTCTTTTCGTTGCACTACTGACCACTGAAGGTCCTAAGTGGCAGGCCAAATTATGAAGCGACAGTTTTCTCAGGAATCGTCAAGCGACAGACATCAAGTGAGTTTTGCAAAGCGACCACAATTCTACATATCCAAGTGTGCTATAGCTAATTTCCTATTGACATCATTTAATAACATCTAATTATTAATGGATCGGATTCCACTACACGCCCTCTGCTTGCGACCCGGGCCTCACAGGAAGATTGGGCGGTGATCCAATCCGCTCAGCACGAGACGGAGTCCAACGAAGAAGAGAAGGTCACCCGCAGCTTCGGCGCCTTGGGAGCACCTTCGGCGCCTTAGGTGCGAACGGAGCCTCTTCTGGGGTGCTTTCAAGGTCTCCACCTGAAACATCCAAGTCCTGACCTCGTATCGTCGGAGGTTTTGGTACCTCTACGGGGGCGGACAATGGCGAGCAACGGATGGTCCTGGACCCTTCGGGACGATGCGCGATCCGGTAGACTGGATCCGGGACCCAGCTTTCGATAGCTTTCGTCTAAAAGTGTCCGGGGTTTCAGGACACGCAGCGCATGATAACTGCTTGGTTTGATAATTGCAATTGCTTGGTTTTCCAGATTTATATGCTTGATAATTGCTTGGTTTGACATGCGGTTCTAGGGAGGTGCGGAAGGACTCCCTAAACAGTTTCGAGATTGAGCAGTTGACTCTAACACTGGCCGGCGCAAGACCTTCGATTTGCCCTAAGTCAAAACCCTAAAGGTGGGCGGATTGAGCCCCTCAAAGTGTGTGTGTGTGTGTGTTTTTATCATGTTCTCCATTAAATGAAGTCCGTTAGAATGGAAACTATGCTTGCGGGACGGCAGGATATGGAGTTGGGTGCACAAATGGAGAACACTCCAACTAACTGGTACTTTTCTAGTCTCAGGGTTCTCCCTGCATCATACACATCCAAATCGACAGGCATCAGAGATCGAAGCAACCTGAACCGTGGCCAAAACTTTGCAACATCGGTGGCTTTTTAAAATACCAGGAATACCGATGTTGTAGAATTCAGGAGGGCTTCTGAACATATTAGGTGTTTCTTTCATTCCATGGCCTCATCATTCCCCAAGAGTTGTGTCACATGTTTCTTTCCTCGCTTTCATCCCAGTGCTTTTACTTGTTTGGTCCAACAAGTTGAGACCGTGGCACTTGAAGCACCAGCCGAGCCGTGGCACTTTCGGAACAGAACAACGGCCATTCCGAAACACCTCAACGGCGACTCCAAACGTGAAGACGACGGAACGGTGATGACGCCGACGACGTCGCTGAGGTGGAATGTGTGCCTTCAGCAACGAGGTGATCGGACAACCCACGGAAGGCAGGGCATGGCCGGCAGGGCTCCAGGCGTATGGGAAGGAGAAAAGCTCTTGTCACTTGTCTCTTCTTTTTGCAGTACTCGTAGCAAGAGGTGTTTGGAAAGATAAATCACCACCGGCCTCCAAGCGCCTGATAGCCTAAGCACCATGAACTTTTGCTGCCGCCCTTAACTCTTAAAACAGCGCCATGAATCAAGGGTGGGTCGGCTTTTGGTCTGAACCTGTCGACCGTTTCTTTTTGTAAATGGGCCCCTAAACCGGGACAAAATCGTCGAGAAATCGCGGGTCGAGAGTTTTGACGCGGAAACATCGTCCGACCTTGTGGCCACTTAGCGGCCGGGCGCAGCAGACCGAGCTGGCGAATGCCGACCTCGGCCGATGGTCCCCCAAGATGCGTATCTGGAGCGAAGGGGCGGTGTTTGAAGTCATTTGGTTTCATCCTGGGCCAAACCAAGAAAAGGGGAGGTTATAGTTATACTCGTACCATGATGATGATGATGATGATGATGATGATGATGATGATGATGATGAT
>CAXAMN010021851.1:859064-877437 GCA_963970005.1 Durusdinium trenchii | reverse complement strand
ATGATGATGATGATGATGATGATGATGATGATGATGATGATGATGATCAAGTCGTTGGGACTAGAGGTTTGGTGGTTTTGCACGCAGCCAGGCCTGACCAGCAAGTGGGATCCAGAAAATGCAACAATCTATATAATTCGATTTAGCTCGTTCAACTTCCTTGTGGACCCTGCCAGGCAATTGATAATTCACCAAATCTACTCTTTGCAGTGAGATTCTCCATTCTCCATCATCAGAATCCAGGACGAGCATAAGACAAACGTATTTGAGACAGACTGTGTTTTGGAGGTTTTTGATAAAGGACGGTTCTTGGAGTGAGAAGAGCGGTCTGAGGTGTTTGTTTGGAACAGGTTCTTCCCATAACAACAATGACAAAGGACAAACACTGGCGTTTCAGCTGGCCGGCAGGTTGGATGGAAGATCTATTGTTGGTCTTCAGTGCTGCTTGGGCAACGAACGAGTTGACGAACGAGTCTTTGGGCACTTTTGAGCAGTGCCTGGTACAGTAGGAAACGGAGGTTTTGTTTGTTTTTTTGTTGAGTTTGGGAACTGTTTACTTGATTTGTTTCTGACGGCTTTTCTTGTTTTTTCATTGCTTCTCGTTGCTTTTCTGAAAGGGTGCTCCCGCTTTTCTTGTTTTTTTTTCTCGGTGGTATTCTTGCTCTTCATTGCTTCTCATTGCTTTTCTATGGTTGCTCTTGCTTTTCTTGCTTTTGTTGTGCTTTTCTGTGCTAGTTTTACTTGTCCTTCTTTGCGCTTGGCTGTTCTTCCTGGCTTTCTCCTTTACTTTCCTTCTTCTCGTATTTTCGTGGCGTAGTGATTCCTTATCGTATTGTTATTTTTTTCTCAGGTCTTTGTTGCTTTCACTTTTGATAAGTTGTTTTTTTCAGTGTTGTTTATGCTTTCTTTTCTAGCTTTGTATGATTTTCTCATTCTTCTCACTCTTTGCTTTCTGCTCTACTGGTGGTCGTGTTCTAGTGGACTTTTAGGATCTTTTAGGCAGTATAGTCGTATATTTATTATATATATAGTTCCACTGAAGGAGCTATAGAGAAACCGCGACCGCACGAAACAGTCCACAACCGCAACGCTTTTCCTGTTTTACTTAGGGAACTATATACAGTATATATATATATAACCAGTGCCGCAAAAGCAATCCCAAAACGCAACCAAAAAACACCAAATAAAACCGCACTCATAGGAAAGCAACTCCTGTTTTGTTTTAAACGTTCTTTTTTGAGGTCCTGGTGGAAAGAATTGGCAACCCATCGCACTTGATGGAGGCCGTGGATCGGCCCTGTCACCGAGTTTCACTCGAAGAACCGATCGACC
The DNA here is from genome assembly GCA_963970005.1 of Durusdinium trenchii. Taxonomy (NCBI): domain Eukaryota; class Dinophyceae; order Suessiales; family Symbiodiniaceae; genus Durusdinium; species Durusdinium trenchii. Next base: position 876,105 of record CAXAMN010021851.1, on the reverse strand, counting down.
CCATGGGCAACTGCGGGGTCGATCGGGCAACGGCGCAGGTTTCGTCACCCTGAAGGCCTTGAAGATTTGATTGAGAAAAGAATGCCCATCCGGGATCCAGTCATACCTTCTCAGGTGATTGGAGACACTGTCATGGAGGAAGGTACTTGGATGTATACCTTGGATCCCTCCGGATGAAGAGAAACCATATTTTTTGGGTTTCGTGTCTACGCATGTCTCGACCTGCCCATGCATGAAGCATGTTCGGTCCAAGGGTTCCTTCATGAACAGACTGTTCCATCGAAACGTTGGTGATCGCTATTCGCGTTGGTTCCTTCCTAAACTATGCAGACCCTCCCCCGATTACTTACAGTGTTTTCAGAGTAGATGGCACAAAGCCCTACATGTTTTGAAGATGAGGGTTCACATGTACATGTGTATATATAGATAAACCGCGGACATTGGGGAATGTCCTGTCTACTCTCCATCCACAGAACACACATCAATTTCCAATCCACACGGAAACGAGACAATGCGTTCCAGTTCCACCCTCAAGATTTTGGAGTTCCCAAGAACCTTCCAGTTGGCACAGTTGAAATGCTTTCAAGGCCATATTGATCATATGGTCACTTTCGTCAGGATGGAAGACCAGGATCATCCATGGAAAGGCTGAAAAACGGACATAGCGATTTGTAGTGTAAGAATGTGTAGGAAAGCTAAGAAGAAGAATCTACATACCGTGTATATTATGTGTGTGTATGTATATGTATGCTACTCCCCCCACCCCCAAAGGTCTACCATTTGAGACCTTTGAAACACATATATAACAATGTATATCAATTTCATACAATTATTTTGGCCTTTGGCCTATTATATACTATTATTTTTCGTGCGTCTTAAAAGCACTGTCTACTTAATACACAGCTAACATATCAAAAACCTGACTTTTTTGGCAAGACATCTCCTTATTTTATTCACAGAATATGTTTAACTTGTTTCTACAAGTATAGCTAGTCTATTCCAAAACATGTCCTTTGAGTAAGTCTTTCAACCAGCAAAGTTGAATTCAGCCTTCGTGAAAGGCACCTCTATGCCAAACACCTTCATGGAACTTTGCTCAACCCAATTGGTTACAGTCAGTAAAGGGGTCTTCTTAAAATCAGTGAAATAATTGATTTAGATGCCTTCCTGTCAAAGGAAATTCATCATGCATGCACCCCTGAAGACACGTTTCATTCAACAAAAGCTTTGAATCTCCGATTCCAAAGGAGAGCAGAGCACTTTGAACAAGCAAACTCATGCCCGAGTATCCTTTCATTCACAAAAGATGTTGCATTGATCTCTTTTATTTAGCAGTCACATTCCTTATCACCAGAAAATTGAATTTCTATGTGCTATATGAGTCATACTCTTCTTGGTTGGTTCCTCAGCTTTCTTTTCAACCCTTCCCTAGTGATATTTACTTGTCCTCTTTCCTCAACAAGATAGACTTGATGTTCTGTTCCTTGTCTTCGATAAGCCCGTCCAAGTCTAATTAGGTTTGTCACTTGACTTTCTTGTTTCTGAGAGGAACTTTTTTGCTTAATTCTGTCCTTTTTACAAACATGTTCTTGCAACATGAAGTTAAGAATAAAAGGTGTCAGACCCATTGGACGGTGATTGGCCGAGCAAACATAGTCACGGTTACTTCAAACATCTTCAAACATGGTTTTCATACAGGCAGGTAGGTAAAAGCATTGATTTGGATGTGTCCTTGTCAAAAGGAATTGATGCAGGACATGAGCTGGAAACCCGACGAAACCCCGACAGGCTCAATCACATGTTTTCAATGCCTAACTTTCACAGAACCTCGTCAGGCTCAAAAAAACAATCTATGAGGACCTGTTGGAAGGTCTGATGCAGAAAGGTGAATTCGGATGCCACAATTGACGTGTGAAATTAACACTGATCTCGTTGTGTCCTGCTTTAATTGATGCTTTGAAGCAACCACGACATTGCATGGGGCTATGTAACCACAGTACCTGAATGCTAACGTGACTAGTTTATAAACTCTAGCCGCTCTAGCCTGCAGTCATCAACTTTTCCTTCCAGTTTGCCCCGTCAAAGGGCGGGGTCGACTTGAACTAATTGTCTTTAAGGGTGGAACATGTTACCCATATATATAACCAATAAATTAGAACCCATACTTGAATAGGCTTCCAAATAGAATTCAACAATAACTTCTTGGAAATAACAAGATGGAACCCCCGAACCCGAGTGCAAACACATACTCGAAAACAAACGCCCAATCAATTTTTGACACTCTTGTAGGAGACACTTTTGTGGGACACTCTTGCGAAACACTCTTGTAGGACTCTTATGGGACACTCTTGTGCGACGCTCTTGTACGTCACTCTTGTCGGGCACTCTTGTAGTCTTGTAGGACGGACACTCTGTTTTTTTTTTTACTTTCGCATAAGCCGGAGACGTCTGTCTGTGGCTGCCATGCAGTCGAACTAATTAGGTCGTTTTTGTCCGCAGTAGTCCATTCCCATGCCAGCTTCGTGATTGAAGTCCCCGGTCAGCTCTTCACAAACCTCAAGAAACCAATCAGGCACGGGAATGCCATCTGCGGGCGGAGGCTGGCTTCTCACGAAGATGTCCCCAAGTACAGCACATAGGGCTGCTGGGTACTCCTTGAGATGAGCAGTCTGCCATTCTCCTTTCTCATTCAGACCGATGGATACTGCCTTAGGCAGGGAAGAACATCGGCCAGCCACAAACAATTGCTCAGCTTCGTCACACACATTGACGAGCAGAAACTCCGTCGGCTTAGGGGATGTCGCGTTGAAATGCCCTTGGAGCACCCGGACCCTCTTGCAAACCGAAAAACGGAGGAGCAGCTTGAATATGGCTAACTTCCAAATTGATGGTTGGGTCAAATCCTGCCCATCTTCCGCAGGATGCTCTAGCACAGCCGTCTTGCAAGTGAGAACAGCAAGGAAAAGCATCTTCACTGCTACACCTAGAAGCCGGCTACCAAATCGAACTTGTTGGTCTTCTTTGGCTGTAAGATCAAGTCGACCAGTAGGTCTGCAAGTCTGTCGAACACGTCTCGGACCTGCAACACGTCCCTCCAGCATCCTCCCTCTCGCCCGTGACCACGTTTCACATGGAGGCCCCCCGAGGAATCCCCAGATCACATCCTCGAAAAAGGCACGCCTGAACAGGTCATAAGTCTGAGGGCGACACAAATCTCCATACGTAACGTGAAAAATTATGTCGATGCTGATGGCTCTCGCTCCCCTTTGCTCCACTTGCTCTTGAAAGTCTCCAGCACGCCTTCTTCCGCTAAAGATATGAGCAAAGATAACAGGGTGGTACTTTGGCATTCGCTTCAGTGGCAAAGGAAAGGTCTCCATCCTAGCCGCGGCTTGTGACACCACATTGACGTAATCCACTTGGTGTCTCCGCCCATCTTCTCCTTGCTGGAAAAGCCATGCTGCCGAGAGAAGAGACCGCGCCTTCTCCAGGGTCATGAGTTGTCCGAGCGTCAATCCATCTTCAGCTACTTGACAGCTGAATGAGGAAAGTAAGGAGACCATTTCTTCTGGATACAGAAAGGACGAGGACAAGGTCTTCTGCAGCATGGTCAAAAGATCTCCATCATTCTGACCACGTACCAACGCATCATTCCAGGCTGCAACCAGTCGCTGCTTCTCGCCATCGATGACAGGATCAAATGGTCCCATACTCACAGCTTGCTGCAACGGACCTTCAGCTTGGAAGTAAGGGTCTGGCATTGTGGTCTCCTTTCGGCCCGCCGCACGGCTATTCAGACCTGGAAGCGGGTCTAAAAGACACGGACCGTCAGAATATCTTCGAAAACAGGATTCACTTCTTTTCACATGGTTTGTGAGGTTGATTTGCGACGAATAATGTTTCAGGCACCCTTTACATTGGAGGCCTTCCACATAATGCCGAACAGCATTAACCCGACGGTGCCTTTTGAAAGAATGCACCGACATGGCTGCCTTGCTAGAAAAGCACTTTTGGCATAATGCACAGAAGAACTCCTTGACTTCGCTTCCAGCAACTTCCATCGGCAAGAGCGAGGCCGCTTGTAGCTCCAGAACTATGTCACGGTGCCATTCTGCCCATTCAGAGAGCCTAGCCAAATGTGCTTTCGCTCTGGCAACTCCTTTTCTCACTAATCGTTTCCATGCCTGTCCTTTCTCGTGTGCCCACCACATCATCAACTGCCAGTCTTGTGGAGTTCCTGAAGGAACCCCATCATCGGGGCAAAAGGCTTGTAGCCACTCCAAGTCCTCCTGGACCTTAGCGTACCAAATTGTCTCTTCTTGCACAAGATGCCAAACTTGAGGTTGCCCAGAACGAATAAGCTGCATAATATACCGCAGACGTGCCTCTCTGAGCACAAGCTCGCAACTGGGAAGGGCCAAGGCTGCTCTTGCCCGAGCTCCACTCCACTCGAGAGCTGGCTTACCAAAGTGCATAACCGCAATTCGTTTTTCTAATTTGCCAAAACCTTGCTCGAGCTGGCGAATCTGCTTCTGGGTCCGTGGCATCCAAAGAGCACTGCTGAAGATCATCGTGCTATAGACCAAGGATCTCACCATGTTCGACTTCAAACTCAGATCAATCTTTCTGTTGGCAAAGACTTGTGTTCGAAAGCGAGTCAAGACATCATGTGCGCCAGCGAACTTAGTTCGCAGATCAAGCACCATTGATCCTCCTTTTTGTAGGATGGTTCCCAGGTGCCGATAATGACCCACCACATGCAACGGCTCACATATTGTCTCAGACTTCAAGTCGAAGATGTTATCCTGCATAGCAAGCTTCCGTCTGGCAGACAATGCCCCTGGCCCCTTGAGTTCCAGCAAAAGCTCCGTTTTTCCCTTGGACATATTAGGCCGAAGTCCAGCCGTTGCAAGCGAATGGAGAACAATCGTGCAGATTTCAGGCGCCACCTCAAGCATCACATGGGGCAAAGGGTGTGTGAATGCCAGTGCAATATCATCAGCCCAAACCGGCATGACTGGTCCTAACAAGATTTGTTCATCTGCAAGCTCACGAAATGGACTGGAAGAGCCATTCCATAACAGAGTCAAGAAATGAAACCGTTCAATGAGAACCACCTCGATGTTCTTCAAAATTCTGGAGACAGCGAACCCAAAGGAGATATCGGCCAGAGAGTCTCCGGGCCTACTGCCTCGCCTGGTCCACGTGAGTTTCTCACACCCCGTAACCGTGAACCACGTGGATTCATAAAATTCTTTGAAGAGTGCTCCGAAAAAGGGCGGGACATCATCTCCTTCAAGCACCGGCCCATCCTTGAAATGGGCACAGAATTCTTCGAGGGCATCTTCCGGCAGGCCCATGCTCTCAAACAACTCTCCTACCATTCGCAGATCTTGCATAGAGCGGGTCAGATGGCCTCTGGCCAGTCGGTAGAATGCGTTTTGTATATCTACGAAAAGAATTGCATAAGACTGCTGCCCTCTGCAGGCCATGCGTTGGAAAAGTTGAAGAGACTGTGTCGCTTGTACGATAGTTTGGCCTTTCAGCCCTCCAATCTGGAGCGGCAGTCTTTTCTTGGCAAACATCGAACCTAGTTCTTGTCGATAGATGCTGTGTAGAACCTTTCCTACCGGACTTGAGACGAACAGGCTTCTAAAGTTGGAGCAGTCCGCTGGCGACCCCTTCTTGTACATCGGCACAAGCTTGCCACCTTTGAACACCAGAGCCTCCCTCTGCCAGGCTGCTTCCTTCATGAACAGAGGAAAAAAGAGCCGAGCAAAGAATCCTGGTAACTGTCTCAACACATCTCCTGGCACTCCGTCTGCGAAGAAAGCTTTTTGTGCAGCAATGTTTCTCATCGTATGCTCAATCTCCGACAGCGTGGGGAGTTGATCCCAGGTGGGACATACGGCCGGGGGTCGATCAAATCCATCAGTCAAGCTAATCAGCTCATCACAGGAGACTGCAATCCCATCTTCTTGCTCTGCAAAATGGCTCCGCCATCGCTCCGCAACTTGTTCAGTTGTAGCAAGGACAGTGCCGTCAGCTCCTTTGACAATCGGTAAAGGCGAGACATGACTGGGCTTTTTACGACTTTTCACACCCCATTGACGCAATCGAGAAGCCATCTCATGTGCCGGCAAACTGTGAGCAATTTCTCCAAGTGTCTCAACGGCCTTCGTGCGATCGGCCTTCAACATCTTGCCCAGCATTCGGGACTTCTGTGCCGCACTTTTCCGCAATCCCATGATTCGCAGAGTAGCCGACAACAGCCTCAGGGCCTGCCGAACAGTAGAGAAAGGAATCCTCTCAGCCCATGATTTCCATGCACCCCAGAGAGAGAAATTCCGACCCCATAGTCGAAGCCAGCAAATTTCCCTACGGATCTTCACCCTCTCGCTTCGGACTTTCCAGGTGTCATCTGAGATGTAGCTTTTCCGCGGCCCTGTTCTGTCAGGTGGGAAAACCTGACTCAGACGCGTGCGAATCCATTCCGTCAATCTCATAGCATGCTGATCAACATGCATAGTCCACCCGCACTGTGGAGGGTGCTGGAACACCGCCTTCAGATCATCTTCAGTGGCCATCTGCAGCTTTTTTCGATCAAATGTACGGGCAGGTCTATGTTTATCTGCTTCTGCCACAAGAGTCAGCTCCAGAGCCAGCGGAACGTGATCAACCCCTTTAGCCCCTGAGTCAATGTGAGGATTGGGATAAGTTTGCAGCTCCGAATCCCTCCAGACCTGTGGCAGGATGAAGTAGTCACAACGCGAAACCATGCCATTGGCATTACTGCACCAGGTACCTGTAGCACCGTGGTGGAACTCCTCATATGTGGAGGGCAAAAACCCCTCGATGTCATCAAGCAGCTCGAGAAAATGCTCCGCAGCAACATTAGCATTGGCTTCGAGTCCACATTCCCCAACAAATGGTGGTCTGGGGGCATCGAAATGGGCATTTGCATCCATCCCACCAATAAAATGCTTGTATTTGCATATCCATGGCTTCAGTTGCATCCTCATCGCATTCCAAAAGTGCAATTGATCATCTTTGGTCGCACCCGTGTGTGGTGCATGGGCCGTAAACAGCAGGAGCTCAACTCCTTTGCATTTGGCCTTTAGTATCAAGAGCTCACTAGTAGCCACAAGCACCTGGACATGCTCCTTTGCAAAGAGGATCTCTTCCGTCTTTGGGTGCTTTCGCAACAGCCAAATCTCTACCCCACCGTGTCCGGCAGTAGCTTCAGAAGTGTACCGAAGATGGGTAGAGGACATCACGAGATTTGACGTTCTGACCCTCGTCTCCTGCAGAAAACAGATCCAATATTGGCAAGCTGCCACTTGTTCCCGCAGATAGTTGACATAATATCCACTCTTGGCAGGCTGCAACGTATGGACATTGAAGGTCAGGCAGGCCAACTTCAGTCTCTTGATGACAGAGTTGCATACTGGCACTTGTCCTACTTGAGAGGGCAACCTCATCCCATCAGGGCACAATTGTAGATTGGGATCAAGATTCAGCCCGCCTTGGCAGTAACATGGCAGACCTGAATCTCCAAAACGCGCCGCAATATAGAGCCACAGCTGTTCAATGGCGGTACGCTTCCCGGCTAGCAACGGAAAATAATCAGGCCATGGTTGCTCAGGCGCATGCGGCTCATGAACCGCTCTCTTGGCAAGCAGATCCGCCATCTCATTTCCCAGAGTACCACAATGCGCCTTGGTATGCTTCCAAATGACTGCTGTCCTGTAACATCTTTGAATGTATTCAAATGCCTGTCCCAGACTCCGAAGCGCCAACATTGCCACCTCATGGCGAGAAAAGCCCCATTGCCCGCAGGCCCCTTTTCCAACAGACATGGCATCAAAGGCAAATACTGTCTCCACTCCTCGGGCGTGCGCAAAAGCCCACTCAAGAGCCCTGATCATAGCAGTCATCTCGCCCGCCTTCGAGTCATGGCTTGCAGCCCCAATCCAGCCTGCTTCAACAGGATCAATCACTACCTGTCCCCAATCGCAAGTGGCAACTGCCACCGAGCCTCCAGAATGAGCCAGCACTACAAAAGCCCATCCAGCTTGCACGGCTGCTTGAGGCATATAGGAACCATCAGTGAAGATCTCATATCCGGATGGACGTTGACATACCCCAAATTGTACGCCAAGAAATGGAATCAGGGCCTCATCTGGGAGATATCGGCACATCCAATCAATAGGGCATGATCTTCTCTCCCTGGGATCAAGAAGGCTATCAACAAATGGCTGAAGCCGAGGTAGCGCCATGGAATGCTTTTCATCCCCATATGTAGAAGGGGGATCCAGAAATTCGGAAAGCTTCAGTTGAATGACTGATCGAGGAGGCACAACCTGCACATCACAACCCATGTCTGCCTTGGCAGCATAGTCACAGACAATCTCAAGCTCTCCATACGTCATCCAGTCATCCATCTTCTGCATGTCTACACTCGCCCATACCACCGTGTTTCCTGGCGGCGACAGATGAGAAAAAGCCAATCCTGCCCAGAAAGTGAGGTACTTCATGAAGAGACCCAAACTCGGCGGCCGTAGCCCAATGGGCCGTCCATGCCGATCAGTCACTTGTCGATCATGCGAGAACAAGGATATTTTCCTCACATTCTTCTGCAGCAGGACCATCGTGTGCACCTCTGCCGCTGCATCTTCAGCAATTTGAGCTCCATATATAGTGCCAAATCTGTCGACTATCAGCGGCAATGGTGAGGGAAGACTCAGAACCGAAACCGCAGCAGCCGGGGGTCCATCCTCTGAATGCCAAGATTCTGTGGCGTAGCCCTCCATTGATTCACTGGTGTAAGAAGTGCCTCCCTCTGGCCGCGCATTTCTGATTTCATGCAGGATTACTCGGTAAAGACTACCAGGCTGCATCCGGACAAGGATATTTTGCCTGAGCCTCCCTCCAGAAGTCTCAAAGCTAATGTCCCCCGATAAAGGAAAGTCGCCATGGACCCAATGCAGGATATCCATCACCCTCACCGTTTGGCTGGTCACATAGGTGAGCAAAAGACTATGCCCCCTCCCAGTGACATGAACCAGGAAGGGCACATCATTGCCTGCGACCTCTTCCACAAAAAGTAAGGAAGGCACATTGACATACACATCTCCGTGCACCGGAAAAACTGATGCACCTGGGCGCCCGAGCATAGGCACCACCCCTCTGCACCAAACCGCAAAATTATGATCTGAGCAGAAAGGGTAGAGGTAGTCAATGGGACAGAATTGAGAGGACGCAGCCGTACCTGCATTCTGGAAGACAACACAGTAAACCTGCAGCTCATCATGCATCCGATACCATGGGCAGCTGTTCCAGTATTCCCACAAATGGGCCATAGCAGTGTACATAGAAGCCTGATGCTCACTACGCCAGACCAAGGGCACCGGCTGCGGCCCATCGAGACTGGAAAGTTCAGCTGATCGGGTGCTCAAGGTGAGCGGAGGAGACTCAAGCTGCAGCTGCATAAATGACGTAGCATCATCGTGCTGGTCCCTGCCATCCACTTGCTCCAAAACATTTCTTACCATCCGACTAATAGACGATAGACTCGAGGAGGGCCCATCTTGCACCATTTCCGCAATCCGATGCACCTGGTGCTCAAAAGGCTCAACCATCAGAAACTGCTCACATGGAAATTCGGGCACCTTATGAACCTCGAGAAGAATCAGAGATGCAAAGGGCAGTGTCACTTCGTCATAGTCATAAAAGACCTTCTGGCATCGTCCATGATGAAAAAGCACCGAACAGCGATATTCGCTCCGACACCAGGAACCCAAACGGGCACTGTGGAAAATGTCTTGGACCCGACAAGGTTGAGGACAACGAATGGCCATCCTCTGTAATGGGACCGTGAGCATATGTTCCACAACCAATAGCTGCCGTGGGACCTCTTCAATCTCCGATGGAATAATCACCTGCAATTGGTGAGGAATAGTTCCGGAGGAGGGAAGTTCATTCGGTTGAGGAACCACAGTATACAATAGAGCATCGTCAAGTCGAGTTCCCTTGAGGAAGTGCCCAATCTGCATCGCCCATGGCGCCCTAGAGTGCACTCCCCAAGCAAACGAGTCCCCGACCTCTTGTTCCATGTCATGAAAAATCCACCCCGACATACTGAGTCCCGCAGCATTGAGTCCTTGCGCCTCGAAATGCTCACGCACCACATCACGCCCGGTGTGCTTCCACACCTGGTATAGATGAGACTGAGCCATTCTCACCGGGACAATCCAGGACAACCCCATGTCACAGCATCGCTGCAACCGAGCAGCCGAATGCACCCCATTTCCATCATCGCAAAATCGCCTCTGGGAGGATTGCATCAAGGACATCACTTCTTCATCCCAAGACAATGGCGAGATTTCAGCTGGAGCCACCGCCCGCTCCATGTCAAAAGGACAAGGTCGCACCTTGATGTCGATGACTATCTTCATTCCATGGAAAATCTGCCAAGCAATGAAGTGTGGCAGCTCCTGTCCGTCAAAAGAAGCCTCACATAAAATGAATGTCAGTTGACACCTGTGCTCAAGCCCTACAAGCTGAAAAAGTGTGCTGGTCTCAATTCTTCCCGGCAGGACCATTGGATGCATATCAATGCGGACACCCAACCGTACATCCCAGATCACGATCAAGGCTAAACGCTCATGCTGCATCAGATCAGCCCCCACTAACATGTAAACGTCATCATTCCCATTTTGCTCGTCTACAGTGGGGATGGGCTTCACAACAGCCAAGGTCGCATCTTGGACTTGTGAAAGAGGGGGTTCCAGGGTCCTCCGAAGGACAACCATCAGAGACCTGGGCTCGAGTCGAAAGTCCAGATCAAAAGCAGCATCCCAGAACCGGACCTCATCGAACACAAAACCACACAGCACCACACCAGGCCACTCTCCCCGAGACGCATGGAAAGCCACAGCCTCAGCCTCAAAGAAGTCGTAACCCCAAAAGGCAGTGTGCCTCACCACCCGAGCAATTGTCTGGCTCCAAATCCATGCCTGCTGCGTCTCAAGTAAGGCTTCATCTGTCGGCGGCTGCAAATGCGCCGGCCCAGCTCGATGCTCGATCTGCTGGAGAAGGGGCTGAAAAAGGCTAGATACATCCTCCTCTTCAGTTCTAAAGTCATGATCATTCTGAGGCGGAGTTGCAGTGTTTCCTCCAACCTGCCAATCATATCCGCCATATCCTGATCCTGAGAAGGCATGTGGAGTTGCAGTGTGATCTCCAAGGTAATCAACTTGCAGATGACCATTCTGCAACAGCCCTGATTCATCCGCCCAAGCATCCTCATCCTCTGTTGGAATAGCTTCCTCATCCAAACTGGAGTCACTCGGGCACTGTGTACTCATCTCCTCCCCATCTTGCGTCCAGATATACAGCCGCACAAATCCTCCAGGGTTCAACTCCACATCAGCATAATATGGCACCCGAACTCCTTCACTTATGAGATAGCACAGCTGTCTTTGCTCACAGGTGTGGGACGGATATGCCATTTCAAACAACACTGCAGCCCCGATAGGAGGATACTGGCCATTGACAACTATAGATAGCAGAGTCATTCGCTGATCCACAAAAAGCTGGCAGAGAACCGGAATGATACCATAGGCCGGACGCGCAACCAAAATCAGATGCGGTCTTGGAATCACCAGCAGCACAGGTGCTGGCTCTACCGGAACTGCCTTGTAACCCTTAGGTATGGACGGTAACGCAGAACCAATCTGCTGCCGAAGGTTGCCACCTAAATCGAGGTCCAGAACCATTGGGTGACTTTGGACTAGCACCTCGCCAGAATCATGGCACCAACAGGTTACAGTCCCAGTCGTCCCGAACCAACTTTGGACATAGGAATGCACATGCATCCAATCGTCATCCACCAATGACGAAAATTGCATGAAAGTAGCAGAGTCATCCTCGCACAGAACAGGCTTTGGAGAGCGAAACTCAAGCTGGAAGCTTGAACCATGTACTTCATTGATAGAATCGTGCAAAGCCCAATATCTTTTCCTTTCTCCACGAACCTGAACCAGCACACAGTGATGCCGATGAGGCATACAAGCCTCAGCCAGTCCCACTCTCCGAACCAATTCACGCACATCCTGATTCTGTTCATATAACACTGCTACTCTCTTTGGCATAGTCCGAAAGAGGAGATCCACAACATACAACCTTTTGCCTTCCTTTTTCTGCTTATGATTGATCAGCACTAAATCGATCGGCTGTATTCGCAGTGACAAGGGCTCAGGCTGTGGATTCACCGGACCTAGCCACAAAGCCAAGTCGGCATCAATATCATGCCACTCTCGAACGAAGGCCTTTGTATACGAATGCTCGGCTAAAAGGGGGACAACCCTTGCGAAAGCTGCAACTTCAAAGGCTGCATACCAAACATGGATTGTAAAGACTGGCAACTGAGGCAGAACAAAGACCTGAGTCAGAAATTCCTGCAGGACATCAGAGACCTGATCTTCGACCCTCTCAACTTTCAACAACCAGGGATAGAAACCATATTCCACAGGATCTTCCCGAAGAGCCTCGGCCCCCGCAAGGAAGTCACCTTCATCAAGATCCATGTCAGCCTGCCAGCCAAACTGCATCAGACCCGACTCATCAGTATCAAGCGGAACATCCGCATCAATGTCAGCAGCAGATGAAGCGCCAGCCACTAGTAGAATCTGATGCTCACGAAGAGGTAGCTGCCATGGCAGTTCGGACTCACATCCCTCAGCCGTGGACTCAACACTCAGGTGGATATAAGCACCTGCCGGCAGGCCAATCCTGTCCATTCCAAGGAAAATCCTGATAGAGTCCTCTAGGCGGAAATAAACTCTGCCGTGATGACGGTCATCATACAATGCTCCATACCCCAGCAGATCAAGCAGCCCATTTGGGGTGCACCCTGGCGGACAGTGGACCGATCCGATCTCGATCGTACCAGCCAAACCATGTCGAACCACTAGTGGAAGCGAATCCGAAGCCAGTGTCTCCATGCTCATCGCCAGAACAACCACATCCCTTTCACCTTTGGTATGCCCATCAACATTAAGCATGATGGGCTGTGGAAACACCGTCACAAAGTGCACTTCTCTATATCCCTGAGTCTCAAATGGATCAAACAACTGAGCAGACCAAAGTCCATCACGGCGTAGCTGCACTGCAAATGGCCTGCCAAACAGCTGTCCATATGACTGAAAACTCCAACCTAGGATCTTCTTTTCCCAGAAACCTGGCTCATTCTCTCTGTAATGCTCAAACGCCAGATCCCGGGCAGACCCCATCCAAGCTTCAGTCAATGCTTTTCTGGTGAGGGAAAAAACCTGTCTGAAGGCCACTCCCCTCTCGCACGCCAGCCCAAAAGGGCAGGCTTCTCTCATCGATACCGTCCTGCTTGCTTCACTGAATCGTTGCATAAAGTCGGAGATATCAGAGGTTGCAGTGTTACCCTCTTCTGAATCACCATCATCAGTGTTATCCATAGAAAATGATGAACCATCAGTGAAGCTACTGCTCGATTCCATAGATCCAGAGCACGTCGATTGGCCGCTTTCATCACCGTCACTATGCATCATCTCAAACAGGTGCAGATGAAGCCCCTCAAATAACAGGAAATGCATGTCTCAAGTGAAGAGACTCCTTCTCGCTGCATGCTCGACAGTAATGGTACATTCAGCTTGCCAAACACACTGGTTCATGGGCTCCGCCAGAAAGAAAATCTCGCTCACCCTGACCGTTCTTGTGCTCTGCAGAATCAGTGTCCCCTGGAATCTCTGCATATCTGATTCATATGTAATCAGGACAGGAAAGATCGTGTCACCACGCACAGTAGTAATGATCAAATGAGGCCGAAGCAGATTCCATTCACGTGGGGTCGGACGCACAATGGTCACAAAGCATGCCCGCCTTCCAAACAGATCATCCCAAACCCTCCTGACCTGCTCAAAGCCAGGAATCCCTGGCTGAAAAGAATGGAGTCGAAAATCTTGCCTGAAGACAGAGTGGTATTCCCATGCATGGAACCATACTACTGCTTCTCCTGCCTCACCTCGAGACATCTCTTGTGCAATCGGATCAAAATTGTGCGGCCCTACCTGCATAAAACTAGAAACATCATCATACCGAACATGCAGTTGAGGGTCGACTTCAAAATCTCCCATGTGCCTCCTAGAACTCAAGTCAACCACAAAGACTTTGTCGCTTTGGGCAAAAACATGAGGACAAGATAGCAGCTTACGGGAGGACCAAAAATGCATCTCTGCTCGACAGACGTAGTCCGGAGCTCTCAGCCCCAAGCCACCATGAATGACACCATCGTGGACCTGAACCAGAGGAAAACCGTCTGTGCTCCCGGGAATGGAGCAGATGTAGTCAAGACCCCCACACGGATGAGAGGAGTCATACCTTCTATCATGCTCACCTCCGCTCTGGTTGGCAGAAGAGGCAACTTGATGGCTAGCGGGAGTCACAGCTCGAAAGACCCCAACTCCTTCAGCACATACAAGATTCATCAGCAGGAGGATCGCAACCCAACTGCCCCGACTGCTTCGAAAGGCCTTACACCTCCGACGCCTACCATTGACATTTGTAGCTCTCCCTGGGTATATCAATACTTCATCAGCTCGCTTTCTCATCATGAGGAGGAAACCACAAAACAAGACCACAAAAACCATCAAATGGCAAAGCGTCTGGAACAGAAGAATCCCATGGGGAGGAAATTCGCCTTCCTCTATCCATTCAAGCAGAGCAACTAGAGCCACAGTGCTGGCACAACCCAGCCAAACACTTTCAGCCAAGATACTTTGCGGTGGAAGAGCAATTATACGTCTCTCCCTAGCCCCAATATCGTCACATATGCCAGACAGGCTCCCACCACTGGCCAGCATAGTACAAATGATCGCAATGAAAGCCAGCTGCCAACAGATAAAGCGATAGACCATAGGGAAAAAGGACTGCTCCCCAACGCCAAGCCAAGGAACAGTATGGCCCCATACCAAATCCATCAAACCAGCTCTCAAAAACTGGAAGTAGCTCACGATCAAAGGCGGAGCAGAACACTCATAAATGGGTTGGCCAAAGAAATCTAAGCTGCAGCTTTCAAAACTAGCGCACCCAAAGAAAATCTCAAGCCAAGATTCGTCATAGCTTTCCCAAGCTAATCCATTCCATCCTTCAAGCCAAGTGGCAAAGGACTGGCATGCCGCTTTACCTCCTGCGGCGGCGTCATCATCAGGTAGGGGTCGTTCAGGACAAGCCCCAGGGTGGGCCGGTAGGGCATCACCGGCGTCACAATCTTCTCTCTGGTCATCTTGCCAAAAGGGGCCAGCGCTTTGCTCTTTGCATCTGGAAGTGGCATGTTCTCCAACCCAAGGTGGACTTCGCCCCCATTCGATGCCTCCATCGCCTTCGCCTCCTGGATCAGCTGCATCATCATAGCTCTCGTGCCATACTTCTCCGGGTTGGCATTCTTTTGATTCAGCAGCCACATTTGAGCTCCCTCTGACATCTTCAAGAGGATCTCTTTGAGCTCTTTCGAGTCCATCGGAGCCTCCTCCACCCCTATCTCTGGGCTCAGCTCCACCGGCAATCCAGGGGGCGACCTGGACCTGCCAGCCCTCTTCGTGTCTGGCTCTTCTGGCATGGAGTCTGCTTCTCTTTTCACGCGAGTACGCAGAACCTGCTGCGGGGAACTCCTCTCCCCATTGCCCATCATGGCCTGGCCTTGGATCGCTCCCACCAAAGCCGAAACCTGCTCCGTCAGAGTCTGGTTCCGCTCCTCGATCACGGCCGTGTAGGACATCATCTGTGCCATTTGCTGCTGCATCATAGTCACCTGATCGGTCAACTGTTCGAGTCGAGGATCTAGAGGCCCATGCCCATCCTCCTCCATAGACCCAGGCTCTTCGGGGTTCGTCTCCGCCTCCTTCAAGGCCACCATGAGCTCGGCCATTGTAGCTTCGTGCCTTTTCTCTTCCGAGATCAAGCCCTGTTGGAAATTGTCTTTCCATGCAGCAAACTTCTTCCCCTTCTTGTCCATCTCTTCTTTGATCTTCATCGCCTTGTTCAAAGCTTTCCTCTCTTCGTTCAAGGCCTTTTGGCGCGCCTTGATTTCGTCGCGAGGATCCTTCTGGAGAAAGGTCGCCACATCCTCCTCGATCTCCTCGACATTGCCCTTGCAGATGAGCTTCTTCATAGCATCTTTGAGCTTGGCATTCTCCAGCTTCAATGCTTGATCCGCTGCTGACAAGGATGAGGGTTGCGAGGATGCAGAATCCGAAGCGATAGGAACCTTCTTGCCATCGTACCCCACAAAGAAGGCGGGACTTTCTTCGGACTCTTTCTTCTCTTTGTTCTTCTTCTTGCTTTGGGGATTCCAATCCCAGGCATAGTTCTGTCCCCATGCCTTCTGTCCTTTCGACTGGAAATCTTGACGTTTCCATGACATGTCTATGCCAACACTGCTCTTTCTTTCCACTGACAGGCAATCCAGAGCAGAAATTCTATACCGTGGCGCAGAATGATGCCGCTGTAAAAGGACCCTTGCTTTCCGCAAACGCAGCAGCAACCCAGGTCGAGAAACAGTCCTGACTTTATTCCGCCGAAGTACAGATCTGGCTTTCTGTCGCTTGGCTCGCAGCTTGCGATGCCAAAGCGGACTTCTCTCGGCAGCCGCCGCAATGGCACGCTCGGGGCTACCTAAAAAAGGTCGAACCTACAAGGTTCTGGGGCCTAAACTATCTCCCGCTAGCGGTCACGTTCGAGCCCTACTGGTCAAGAAATATTCTACAAGAGTATAGTGTTCCACAAGAGTGTCGGACAAGAGAGAATTCCATAAAGCGTATGAAAAGAGTACCAGTCTCTTGTAGGACACTTTTCTGGGGCACTCTTGTGCCCCACTCTCGTGGGACGCTCTCGCGGGACGCTCTTGTGGGACACTCTTGTGTGACACTCACTCTTGGGGGGCACTCTTGCGGAACACTTTGGTAGGACACTCTTGTGGCACACTCTTGTAGGACACTCTTGTTGGACA
>CAXAMN010021851.1:782913-859054 GCA_963970005.1 Durusdinium trenchii | reverse complement strand
ACTCTTGCAAACAGTCTTGTAGCACACTCTTGTGGGACACTCTTGTATGTCACTCTTGTGGGACGCTCTCGAAGGACACTCTTGTGAGGCACTCCTGTAGAACACTCTTGTGGGACATCCTTGCAGGACACTCTTGTAGGACACTTTCGTGAGGCGCTCTTGTAGGACACTCTTGTAGGACACTCCCGTGGGACACTCTTGCGGGACACTCTTGTGGGACACTCTCGTTTGTTACTCTTGTGAGGCACTCTTGTATGACACTCACTCTAGCGGGGCGCTCTTGCGGGACACTCTTGTCAGACACCCTTGGGAAAGACTCTTGTAGGACACTCTTGTGGGACACTCTTGTGTGTCGGTCTTGTGAGAGACTCTCGTAGGACACTCTTGTCGGACACTCTTGTGGGGCACTCTTGTAGGACACTCTTGTCGGACACTCTTGTGGGGCACTTTTGTGGAACCCTCTTGCGGAATACTCTTGTAGGACACTCTTGAGGGGTTCCCTTGTAGGGAAACTCTTGTAGGACACTCTTGCCGGACACTCTTGTGGAACACTCTCGTGGGACACTCATCTTTACGACACTCTTGTGGGACTTTCTTGTATGTCACTCTTGTGGGACACTCTCGTAGGACACTCTTGTTGGACACTTTTGCGGAACTCTCTTGTATGACACTCTTGCGGGACACTCTTGTAGGACACTCTTGTTGGATGTTCTTGTGGGACTCTTGTGGGACAGTCTTGTGGGACACTCTTGTAGGACAGTCTTGTCGGTCACTCTTGTGGGACACTCTTGCGGCGCACTCTTGTACAACACTCTTGTCGGACACTCTTGCGGGACAAAATTAGTCTCCAAAAGTCAACCGTCACGTCTCCAGAACGAGCGCTTCGTGCGAGATTTCTTCCAAAAGTCACACGTCAAGTCTACAGAGCGAGCGTTTCGTGCGAGATTCACTCCAAAAGTTACACATCAAGTGTACAAGACAAGCGTTTCGGGCGAGACTTCTTCAAAAACTCACGCGTCAAGTCACCAAAACGAGCGTTTCGCACGAGACGTCCCGTTCAAAAATCACGCGTCAAGTCTCCAAAACGAGCGTTTCGTGCGAGACATCATCCAAAAGTGACATGTCAAAGTCTCCAAAACGCGCATTTTGCACGAGACTTCCTCAAAAACCCACACTTGAAGTCTGCAAAACAAGCGTTTCGTACGAGACTTCCTCCAAAAGTCACGCGTCAAGTCTTCAAAACGAGTGTTTCGAACGAGACTTCCACCAAAGTCGCACGCCAAGTCTCCAAAACGAGCATTTCGTATGAGACGATCCTCCAAAAGCCAAGCGGGAAGCTCCATCGGAGCACACACATCAAGCAGCCCTGCCAAGCACTTTCGCGATTCCAGCCCCTCCAAACAACACCCGCCCACACGCCAATCCCCATGTCACAGTGACATTCACCTCCACCACGCCTTGCAACCTCACGATTCCCTGCACGCAAATCGCACTTCCGCACTTCAGAGCCCGCACAAAGTACTGTGCCTGCCACGAGGAGTCACAATATCATATCATGTTAGCTTCAACCTAAATTGCACCACACCACACGTTTGGAATGATTTCGACACGTTCTGAGCACACTCCCATCCACCAAAATTGTCATTTTAGCTGAGATCTGTCACGGAAACACAGCTTCGATGCAACAGCCTGAAACGCAAATCCCAATGTCACAGCCACATCCAACACCTCAAAGACACCACCCTCTAAACGCCAATCCCAATCTGACTGCGCAGAAAACTGCGGATCTCACAAAACGCCGCGCCTGCGCAGTGAATTCATCCTCCCAAATCCAACATCCCAAAACCACGGTATTTGCGACGAATCTGATGATCACCCTCCAGCGACAAACTTCTCCAAAAGCTTCGCCTATGGGGACAAAATAGCAACCTCACGACGACGACAGGGACCACACGACGATGACAAACGACGACGCAGAGCACGTGAGGCGAAGACAGTCCAACCCCCAGACCCCCACTATAAACGAGAGCCCTTTGCTACGCATTCGGGAAAAAACAATGCAATTGCACAGGACTTTGGCAGACGTAGAGAATCTTACTTGCTGTACTTAGGCGACGGAACACACTAAAATATATATAGTTCATTATAGTTTATAGTTTTTGTACATAAGAACCATGGACCTTTCTTATATAGAGAATGTTACTTCTTACTTCTGCAGATTGTTCATCTACTTGTGGAGCCGAATGCAAGAAGGGATGTCCTAAAAGGGATGTCCTCAGTGCTGTCTGACCCAGGGCTGCAAACTAGTGAAGTATCTTTATATCTTTGTAGGAACGAATGTGAGCAAGGTACAAACAAAAATTGCACTACAAAGACCTTCTATGGAAATTTTACTCTAGAGACTTTATTGACAACATGTGGTTGTTTAGGAAGGTCTTAAGTCTTAAAACCCTTCATGTTCAACTATCTAAGATTCCCCAAGGCCCAAAAACTTTTGAATAATCTCGGATCTTAGATCATTTTAGTGTATATAGAAAGGTCTTAAGACAGTCAGTTGCTTGTCAAGACGTCTAAGTATCCAAGGATCCAAGGTGTATATATATATATGGTCCCTCCTCTTTCATAAGCATCAACATACAAAAAACAACAGTCAACAAATAACACCCCTAAAACTTCGACAAACACTGTTAACAATTTGAAACATTACACAACATGTAGGTTTTTGTTTGGGGGCACCATGTAAAGTATCATAGATCATTATCTTTCAAATTATTGGACGAAACCTGGGTGACAGGAGTGTGAGCTGCTTGCGATCAACTTTGTCGCCAAGTCCAAGAGCAAGGAGATCCCCGGACCTTTACAGCCGAGTCACCAGTGCGTGTCATGTGCCACTGTCGACTCTGTGGACTGCAGACCGTCGACTCATGTCAACCGGGGATTTTTCCCCCTGAAAAGCGAGCCTTCATCGTAATGAATGAGATTCGTGCGTCGCACATGGCTCTGAAACTCCGAAGGACCAAACCATCGTCGGAGCGTCGGTTGCCAACGGGGTCGACACCGAACAGATCTCCCCTCGAACGGTATTTTTTTGGGGGGCGTCCGTCATGGAGGACACCTGTTGATCTGTTCAATAGAACCTCTTTTTATTGTGGACTTGAAAACGGGTCGTGGCACTTGGGGCAAAGCACAGCGGGCACAGCTCATGGTGGATGCTGTTTTAGCTTGCAGGTCTTGCCTGCCATGGACTGTTTTTGTAGGGAAAGAACTCTGAGGGGGAATTCCTGGGATGTGACTGTCCTGCTGGCTGCCCCACCAGAAATCGAACATCCAGCGGCATGTAGGAATGCAGGTCCAAGCGAAAGCACCCAACACCAAGGCAGGCAGGTCAGAAAATTTGGAAGTTCAACATCCCCAAAGAGGAAATCCACAGAAGATCGACGGAGTCTTTGGACCCAGCAACAGTGTTTGTGAGTCGTACTAGTAGTACCCCCAACCCGGAGAGTCAAGGTGTGGGAACCCATGGCAGTTGGTTCGCCTGAGGGCGTTTTCCCGTGCTGTCTCTCATGTTTCACCCCAGGGTTTAGGGTTTTAAGGCTTTAGGGTTTAGGGTTAAGAGAGACAGTCGTGTTAAAGACTGAGTGTTTGTTGGGAATCTGTTTGGATGCCAATTAAGAATCAGATGCCCACGCGGCCACAGAGTCTTCGGCGATCGCAAGAGCAAAAAAGAATCTGTTTGGGAACAACTTGTGCAGTCCATCGACTTTGACAAGTTCAAGCCAGTGATGTTGGCAGCACTCCGATCTCTGCCATTTGGAGTGTTTTGGGCCGGGCTGGCTGGCTTTCTGACCATTCGCACAACTGAAGTGGCCGAAAGCCCAAGAAGTACAGGTCCAAAATGCAGTCCAAAAAAAACATGCATGGATGTGGGTGTTTGCTTTGCCAAGTGTTGTCGTTTTGTTTCAGAAACACCCGTGTGACAGGGTGTTTTAAGAGTAGTTGCGCTTTTTGTGCTAGGGCGTTGACAAGAGGTCCCCACTGAGGGCATTTGTTATATATATATATGATTGTTATATACTATATAATTCAGGTTGCAAGTGAAAGGTCTGTATAGTTTGGCAAGATGAAGAAGTGAAGCTCGATTCGTCGATCGGGTCCATGAAAAAGCCACTTTTGAGGAGAACTGACCAATGCTTCTGAGGCTGTTTTTGGGGTCACGCCTTAAAAAGCCGTTCAAAAGCCCCTCTCTCCAAGGCTTCGTACCCAAATTCATCCAGTTTCGGGACCGGACGTGGAACGAGGCTTCCGAAGACGTGGAGCACCACGCACGAGACGGCCTGGGAGTGGCTTTGGGCAACCATCAGCCGGAACTTGAGCGATTCCTCTTCGAAGGCCAGCGGTTCCGTGCTGAGCACGGTTCCGTGCCGTGCTGGCGAGAGGAGGAGGGGAGAAGTCGAAGGCTCTTCAGTCCCCAAAGGTGGATGCTGACAGCGTTGCGGCAAGTCCTTTGGGAGGAACTGGAAGGCAATAAGTTTGCGAAGGGACCACAGAACAAGGATAACTATAACACAATAACAATAATTTAATAATATAGATTGGTCCAGCTGTTGGTGTAGCAGGAAAAGTGAATTGCAACATGTGACCCTGTAATACCCATTCTGCTTTTGGGGTCTTTTTGGATTGCTCAAAGCAGTCAGCGGTTTTTGGACTTCAAGTAAACCATAGAAAATGGGACATGATCCTATAAAAACAGGTACGACTGTACCCATTTTCTAAGGTACTTTGAGACTCCAGGTAACCGATCCAGGCGACTGCGGCAGTTCAGCAAACGCGCCCGTCGATGGCCGAGAAATGCTGCATGAACGCTTTTCTCGAGAAAGCGCTGAAGACAGTTGCTGAATAGACTGGCAGACGGAGGCAACATGCAGAGTCTGTCAGAGTCTTGTTTTTGGGCATGAGACGGTGCTGATGCCAGCGTCTTTCCTTCAGTAGCGGCAGAAGACTTCCCTGCAGAAACTTTGATGAAGATTATGTGGGTGTACCTTGAAGGGGATCAGTTTAATTCCAGCTCCAGTTTGACAGACGTGAGATAGGTGTTCAGGGGGAGGGACACGGAAGGTTCATAATTTATGGCACGTTGAAGAGAGACAGGCAGAAGGCAGGTGGATTTCTCCACAAGAGAAGATCCTTTTCAACTTTTCCCTCTCAACTTGGGTCGTGTTGGCCATGTGATTTCCCCTCCAAACTCTTTCTTGAACATGTGAGACTGTACACTTGCGGGTCATTTGAGCAGGTGAGGGCCTTTAAAGTCTACAATGCCCAGCTCTTTGGCGCGTTGAAAGAAGAGCTCCACGGCCGAAGAGAAACACGACAACGTCCGCAGATTTGGGAATCGCGAAAAAACACTCGTTTGCTTTTTAGCCACGATGAAGGCGACTTCCAAGTTGGACGACTTTTGGGGGATGTGTTCTTCCATGTTTGGCCACTTTTGGTGGCCCAAGACGGTTCCTGATGGAACTTCAGCGCAGCGCCAAGAAGAGTCAGGTTGACAGAACCAAGAGTCAGGTTGGGAGAGGTGTTCTTGCCCCAGCTAGACCTTTATAGGAATGCTAGACCCAGCGGATCCTCATGGACCAGTGTGACCAGAGAAAACCAAGCAGAGGCACCTCAATACCTTCCGGAACGATCTCTACACCGACTTCTTCGCCAAGTGCGCAATCAGTCAGGATATCTTCAAGCAGTCACGGCCTCGGGAGAGTGGAGGGCTTCACACGTGCGAGTTCACTTCAACTCGTATGTTGTGAAGAACCATTTCATAAGGGGACCGTGTTCTGTGTTTGGTTGTCAATTCTGTGCAATGTTGAGATTCGTAAGCAAATTGTTATATCAAGTATAATTTTTATATATAGAGAGAAAGAGGGGGTTTGTTATACTATAGTTCTATATTTCGCATTTGCCTGCTTTTAAAACTGATGAATCCTGGGTTTTCCAAATAAATACGTCAGTGCATTTAGAGAAATCTAGATACTTAAATTACGGAAATCTGAGGTTGTCAGACATCCGGTCAAAATTCCGCTTTCATGGACTTCTTAGACCTGCGGATGCTTGTGGGGAGGATTTTGGCTATGCTGAATGAGGCTGACTGGGTCCAATATGGGTGGTTTGCATGGTCTCTTTGCCGCTGCCGTGCGCCATGCGCCGTGCGCAACGCGCGTTTGCCGCCGTTCGAGGTCTCAGACACGGTTGCACTACATCGCCGATCGTGTGCTGCAGTCCTCTTACGACATGTTTCACAAGCCGAAACAGGAGCGTCTGAGACGTATGACGAACATATCGGTGTGGGCTTTGAGTGATTCAAGGTAAGCAATGTATAAATATATATATATATAATATATACCTGCATTTTCATTGGGCAATTTTTTTTGTGCACTTGATATTGGAGGAGATTTCCGTGTACTCTACAGAAATCTGTGCACTTGAACACAATTGTGCATTCCTCGCCGGAGCCTGCGCTTCCAGCTCAACTTCCGAATCTCCCATTTCACTTTGATTCACTCTGTGGCTCGCAGTTCTTGAACTCACTCTCTGACACATCCGGCTAACATGTCCCACCACAGATTCATAAGCTTCGTAACTGTAGGGTAGTGGACAGGGAAAGATGTGTGTTGGCAAAGACGTGTATTTGACGGGAATTTCCCTTTCCGGGTAGAACAAATTTGTCACGCGGGGCTTTTCTTCAACAAAATGGAGCCCTGCCGGTTTGACAAGCTCCAAATCTCTTGAGGGAGCAGCGGACGCATTTCCTTTGCTTTTGACATAGCTGCATGTTCTCATTTGTCACCGAATGACAGGCTTCGGAAGTGGACAAGTGCCACCCAATACAGCCCAAAGGGCCACAATCAGAAAACGTGCATGTCAAATGACAGTGTTTTTTTCCTGAAAGACGTGTAGTGCACAGGAATTGATAAATGCATAAACTTGATCATTTGAGGTTGCAGGTATAATCCCCCCGCGAAGATCTGTGATCGGTATGCAGAAGTTCTTGGATGTAACCGAGTTCTTGTTTATAAACAAGTTTGTTATAGTTCGTTCTGTTCTTGCCGTCAAAAAAAGAAACTAAGGTGTCCAACACTATACATGACATTTATAAGATTTCAACAATATCATCAATATCATTTTAAGTATACTATGTATCAACCACTGATCTTGGGGGAATAAACATCTGACTGATCTTGGGGTGTGTACGGGTACCATATATATATATATATCATATCACATCATGTTTGTTCAACATAAGTACCATAAGTCCCAAAACACCTCAGAACATGGCTCCAGTCCTCGCCTTGGACCGTTTTGGATCGTTTTGGACGAACATGCAGCGATGTCGCATAAAACGGACGTTGGACCAACATACAACAAGTTTGCAGCGTTGGAGAAAGTGTGAGTAAAGAATTTATTGGATTCTTGGCCTGGGTTCAAAGTTTGCAGGGTACCGGCCAAAATCTTGTTCAAGCAAATCAAGCAATATGTTTCCCGTTGTATGGCTTACAGGCTTCCAAAACCAGCCAATTTGAATTGAACGTTTCGATTGTCAGTGCTGTCTTATCCCGCTCAAACCTAACAGGGGTTGTGAGGGAATATATGGGAATATATATATATATATTATATACTCCTAGAGAGGCTCTAGCAGCACACAATGCACAGACTGACTGTAGACTCCTTGGAAGATCAACAAGGCATAAAGTGCATCAAAGTCAGAGACCTCTTGGAATTTGCTGGTGACCTCGGGTGCTTCGGAGCTCTTCACTCTCGCTGTGCCTGGCTGTGCAGGAGATGGTCGACGAGTTGTCCGCCCTCGGCTTGCGACATGTAGGCTTTGGGGCATGTGGCCTCCTGTTGAGCGTCCTAAATGTCCATTCCCAGACACACCTTGTATATATATGCCATTGACCCCCCAAAACCACTCCAATATATGCCAACATGGCAGTCTCATTAGTCGTGCGTGAACAATTGCGATCCCGGTGGAGAAAGCAATGCCGAAGCAACCGGAGATGGCCCTCGTCATTAATACCTTGGTCAAACCGCATCCCGAGTTTGTCGAGGATTTCAGGGTCACAAAGAAGAGGCCATGCCGCTATGCCACGCAAGCATGAGCATTCCAGGACATGATATCATGTGTCAAAGGCTTGGAAATATTTGGACACACTGGGACAGTTGCATATCTGAGGAGTAGGCCGGTTCCTGGTGTGTCACTAGGAGACACCTGTCACTGAGCCTGTCACCCTTGCAAGGGGGATATTACGTTCTTCTTGTTTTGATATTTTGATACTCAAGAACTCCAGGGACGATCAGAATGTAGAATTTCACAGGTCAGGGTTTATAGTCAAAAGTTATGTTTGAAAAATATTTATAAGTTTTTTGAAAAGGTGCCCAAAAAACAACCTACAAACCCGCAGAAAGATACCAGCAAGGTGAATCCAGAAGTTTGGACTCAGGAAACGTTGTACAAATACTACGTAGGAACTTGCAGGAAAATGCAAACATACCAATCAAGCAAACCCTGGGTTCAACAAACTGCGCATGGCGCAGGGCCATCTGTGAGTCTGTGAGCCAGCTTGTCTCTTTTTTTTCTCCTGTGACTAGCGACTTCTGCCTTCAGTCTATCATCAGCTCCGTGGCTTTGTTGGGTGACAAACGCTTCCCTCAAGCATCTTGCCCTACACCACGCAAACAACAAAGGTTTGAAAGGCAAGGCCTTTCACTTGGAGGCTGAAGTCTTTGCTTCTTGCCATTGCAAAACATCAGCTATCATTCCAAAAATGTTATATATATATATATTGTTTTAAAAAAGGAACTATAACTGGCAGCGCTGGCTACAAAAAAGATTGTAATTCCAAAACAAAAGCTATCATTCCTAAAAAGTTGTACTTCAAAAAAGAACCATACCTGGCAGCGCTGGCTACCAAACAGTTATGATTCCCAAAAAAGTTATAGTTCAAAAACAAATATAACTGGCAGCGCTGGCTACCAAAAAGTTATGATTCCAAAAAGAGTTATAGTTCCAAAAAAAAGGAACCGTAACTTATGATTAAAAAAACAAAAAATAAGAAATCAATAGCCAAAAACTAACCAAAACCTTTCAAGATCAAAGGTGTTTGCTAGTTTTGAGCTATGTGTTGTTGTTAGATTTAGGCTATGCATCTTTTTTGAAAAGCATAAGTTATTGTTCTTTTTTTGGAACTATATATAACTTTTTGGGGAATCATAACTTTGTTGTTTGGAATATATTGGAATCGTAACTGTTTGGTAGCCAGTGCAGCCAGTTATGGTTATCTTTTTGGAACTATAACTTTTTTGGGAATCATAACTTGTTGGTAGCCAGTGCTGCCAGTTATGGTTCTTGTTTTTTTGGAACTATAACACTGTTTTGGAATCAAAACTTTTAGGTGGGCTGTGTCACCAGTTATGATTCTTTTTGGGGGGAAACTATAACATGTTTAAGAATCATAACTTTTGGGTGGGCACTGTCCGCAGTTATGATTCCTTTGCGTGGAAAGCAGGGGCGATTGACAGAATCTTGACTAGACATAAGCTCTGGATGTTCGTCAGATTCACACATTTGATGTTTGGATAGTGGTTGGCTCGGCGCGGTTGGCATCCCTTTTTATGTTGAACCTGGTGGCAGCATGACATGTGCGTTCACACACACAATGTGTGTGTGTTTGTTTGTGTTTCTTTGTGGTTTTCTTAAAACTTAAACCTGTCGCATACATTCTTAATTTTGGCCTACTTTTCAAACTGAGATTGGCCGTTAATAAAGTGGAGCCATATGGAAGTTCTGGAAGCACCATGCACCCTGCGACATAAAACCAAGACACGAGGATTGCACTGAAGCAGGAATTGGGATTGACTATGGTTTTGGCTTTAAGTTCAACCATCTTAAAAGTTATGATTCTTTTTTGAACTGAACCGCCTTGACTTGCGAAATTTGACAGATCAGAAGTCCTATCCGTTGGAAGTCAATCTGAAGACCCTCAGTGCCCTAGAAAAATCTGGAACCCATTTGACCTGCTTTAATAGGAAAAGATCATATTGGGGGGGTAGTGGTCCAAACTACAAACTAGAGGTCATTCAGCTTCTAGGTTCTGAGATTTGCCAGCCAAGGCTCCCCAGGAAGATGCCTCCACAAAACTCCTGGGTGCACCGGGCGGATGAATTGTCGCGCAGGTTATGGAGTTCCCATCGAGCTCTTTGCACCCTTCACTGATTCCTGCGTGCAGGTGCCGGTGCCAGAGGGAGATACCCTGGAACGATACCATTCCCTTCAACAAGCATGTATAAGAAGAAGGCGTGTTCAGGGTTCACAGCCAGCCAAGTGCTGCCATGTCGGGGCAAAAAGACGTCGCTCAATCCTTTCGTGCTCTAGGTGGTGTTTCCATATCTATCATGTTTGCACTTAGCTGATGGTCTCATTTTCCCATTCTTAAACCATACTCGCGTGCATTTTCCCAAGACTTGCCTTCATGACTCCCACAGTACCTCAGAACAGTGCTTCCCATCCTCGCTTCTTCCCAGATAGCGAGAGCAATTGGGGCTCTTGCTTCAAGTGTAGGAAGAGGTCCTGTGTGCGCTTTGGAGCCTGGGTGTTGGTGCGATGCAGGGTGCCGTGCCAGATGTGTATGGCCGTGTGCACTTTCGAGCCTGCGCTGTGGGGTGCCGCTGCCAGATGTGTATGGCTGTGTGAGCTTTGGAGCCTGCATGCTGGCGCAGCTGCAGGGTGCCGCTGCAGGGTCCCACGAATTTCTTTTGAATCCGGCGCGATTTCAGAAATTTGTTGGCACGGTGCTTCGCGCCAGAGAGTGGAAGAGTGCGGTGGCAGCAGCACGGCAAACAGCAACAGCACTAGTTCTGAGTCTACTTCTTGAGAAGGGAGTCACAAGAGGCGGCCAGCATGGAAGAGCGTAGATTTGAGATAGGGTAGACCAATCAACCTGGGGTTTTCGTTCTTGCTCTGGTGTGATCCTTTTGGTTGCCCATCACTGTATCCATCACAGCTGTCATGTGCATGGTTTTTTGAGGAGCATGCCGATTGGTTGTAGTGATGTAACTAACTTATCTTGAAGGTTTTTCCGCTGTAAGCGGATGCATATTACTGTATTGGCTCAAGATCCTCAACAACTTCAATTTATCCACCCAGGGTCAGTACGTGTCAGAACATACTGCTCTATATTCTTCATTCACTTGAGCCAATCCATTCAGACTTTGCTGCGGCCTTCAGACCCACAGGTCATCAAAACCGTCGCCGCGAGCATGCCGAAGTCGGTGTCTTGGGATGCACAAGAGGAACGTGTGGTGGTACGGTTTGGGCTCCAATGACCCTATAGAGGGCTGCGCTTTAGGGTCGAATCTCACTGAACCCATGGACTCCCATGGAGGAACTCACCAAACCCAACCTCTCCGGGTCCTTCTCGCTCCTTAGGAGTCCACGAAAATTGTCGCTTGCGCGGTGGCAGGGATGACCCAGGCAGAGGCCAGCGGAGCCATGTTCGCCGGACACAACCTGCGCACTGATGGACCGGCATGGAGATTGGGATATCTCCCAGAGGCCGTGCAGAAAAAACTAGATTCCCAAATATTCCCAACATTCCATACTAACCGCGATATCAGCCAGGAAGCAAAGGACGAAACAAACAAAAACAAACAACACATGACAATTTGAATCACTTCTTCGGCTTCGTGTTTTAATGTGTTTAAAATATTTTCTGTTGAGTTGTATTCCTCTTCAGGTTGGTCATTCTCTGGTGATTACTTTCGAAGCCAGATAATTTTCAAGCTGTTGCCAAAAGACATCAGCACCAGTACAGATGCTCGTTCGATCTATGTCCACCCCGGATGTGTTTGTCGCCATTGCTCTTTGCTTTGCGGCGCAGAGCCTGCGAAGTGCCACCGATAATGCGAGGTGACTGAGTCTGACATGTGGTTTGTAAAGTGACCAACTGAGTCGTCATGATGTGAAGACGTCCACGGCGGAGACTTGGAGACTTGTTGCACTAGTGTAGCTGGACTACTGGGATGGGTGTATAGGTTCCATGAGTGCTGAAGCGTGTGGGTCGAGGTTAACATTCTGAGAAAAAATAAGTTGTCTTGCAACTTAGGTGCACAGATTACGACGGTCATCCAGCCCATCAGGTCAGGGCCCATCGCTGAAACCTGAGACGAGACCTGGGAACCAAACACCCAAAAACCCAGCCGATGCCAGGAACGTGACGTCCCCGAACACATGATGGTCGAGGGCTTCCGTTGGTCCATTGGTGGCTCGGGCAGACAGGTGCAGGTGCCTGGCGAGCGCTGTTGCCCAGCGGATCCTGAATACCCTCCATCCTAATAGCAATGGCCTCCAGCCTAGTAGCAATGGCCTCCAACCTAGTAGCAATCGCCTCCAACCTAGTCTTAGTAGCGATGGCCCCCAACCTCTTTAAGGAAACAAGGTTTTTGGAGTTCCAAGATCTTTACCACTGATTGCCTGATATTCGTTCTCACCAAGGTTGTCCAAACCCTCATGGTGTGAATGGAGTTCGCATGGGTTCTCCAGCAGGGACCCTCATGGTGCTTCTATGCTTCCCTGTCATCCTCGAACCATCTACCCGCCCTCCTTGAAAGCCGAAGGCTCAAACCCTGAAGATTGACCCCTTGGACAAGTATGGAAGTAGTATGAAGTAATATTTTCTGTACCTGGACCCTCCAAAGTACCCTCGAAAATGGGACATGACCCCGTAAAAGCAGGTACTAACTTGTACCCATTTTCTGAGGTCCTTTGAGACTCCTTTATTGTAGGCGTATCACATTCTTTGAGTGGCCTCATTACAGTTCTAAGTAAGTACTTGGACCCAAATCAGGAACATCCAGGAACAAATGGTCGAACAAGTTGGTTAGTTGTTCATATTTATGGAGTCTGCAATGAAACGAACCATTGATAAACCATCCAACTAGATCAGCAGCAATTATAGCAGCCTCACACAAACCGATGAAAAACAAAGGACGCGTTTGATAGGCCGCCCTGCAACTGTATGCTTGTTTGGTTCTTCTGGTGGTGTTCTGGTCTGTTGATGTTTAATTGGTATTTACAAAAGATGTGTTTTAGACGTGTCTTTGTCGGTGCATATAATTTCCCACGTTTTCCCAAGGAAAATGCTTGTGTTGAGCGTTTCGCTACAGCGAAAGCTACAGCGAATCGCTCATTTTGTTGGGAGCGTGGGAAAAAACAGTTCAGTTTAATTGTGATTCAGGTGTCTTTTAGGCGACCTTTCTCATACGAAAGATGTCTACATGTCCGAGTCACAGGGTTGCATTGGTAGCTTGGTAGCGGACACGGAAAATACTACGTTCAAGGCCACCAAAATGGGTGAATACTTGGGATTCCAAAACGATAGCAAAACGATAACAGAAACAATAGCACAAATACACGAAAAAGTCCTCGGGAAGACCATGTCCCATGTATGCGCCATGACTGCAAATTCGCAGCTTTTCACGAGTCTTTGCAAAGCAGCACCAAACTATTAATGTGGAAGAGCGCCTGGTGTTTCACACTAGGAGCAGGCTAGGACTTGCACATCCCAATCAGAAAAGGTTGGTAGGGTAAAGTCTGGGAGGGCTGGTTGGTGGGCGTGTGAACTAGGAGAAAAAGACTAGACATCTAGAGACGAATCCAATTCCTAATAAAGCAGGTGCACGTTATGTCGTCTCCCCTGCATCACCAGAGCATGAGGCGTGCTTGTGGTCAGTGCTCCTGCAACTGAAACACATATGCCATGCGGAAGTTTCTTTGAAGACTGGTTGGCAAGGAAAGATCTTGACCGCAGCAGCACTGCAATCGTTGGAAAGAAAAATCCAATCAAAGCAATGCACATACTCACATATTGCTCACATAATAGTGCACGCCGCATGCACACATTTACCCACAACAGAGACCGACTTGTTTGCAGTTGAGGCAGGGACATGTCTGGTTGGCTGGGAAACGATAAGAGACTGCAAAATGATTTCCAAACAGTGTAAAACGATAACAAGTTAACACATGATAAGGCTATAAGTGGTTATACAAAATGTATAAGTTGTTTTTGTTATATATATATCATGTGATTTGCAGTCATCCAAAAGTTCAGCCATGAGTTCTTTCGTGATAATTTGATAATTGTTCTTAATTCGCAAGACTTTGCAACTCAACACGCAAGCTTCTTCACCCAAAAAGCCTGAGGAAAAGTGTTTGTCCTTCTGCTTGAAGGTCATTGTTAATGTGGACTTACAGCATATTTGGATGTTGCATAGAAACATATCATGAATTTATATAAGTATGAACACAGTGAGGTGCGTACAACTGCCTCCTTTCGGTACAAGCACGTCATTACCCCCCACCCCCACCCACCCCACCCGCCCTCATGCACCAAACAACAAAATACGTGACAGGCGCAAGGGCGGTGTATCAGCCACGACCCCAAAATATCAATTTGCCCACCAGAACTGCCAGACACCAAACAAATACACCGGCCTCTATCTCCCCCTTTTGTTTCTGACTGGCCACTCGGACCTACTCGGACCGCCCGAGGCCTGGTGGCACGCTTGCTGATGCGGATCATCACCGAGGGCTCGACCGCTGTGATGCCTCTTGGTTCGCTCCCGCTGTTCCCGCCCCGGGACCCGCCAGACGGGGTCGACCTCAAAAACCCGCCGCGGGCCTACATGAGCCAACGACCGGGCACTTACGAAACAAAGAGTACGAGCGGCGGTGCAACAGCAGGGCTTCGTTTTGGAAGGTTTTGGGGGGTTTGGTGTTTGGCTTTCAAAAGCAAGAACACGGCAGGGCAGAGCGTGCTGGAGGGTGGATGCAGTGGGTTTAAGGCCCTGCCAGAGAGCTGCGGATGAGGTCGAAGTTGGGTCCTTGCCAAAGGCCAAAGTTGGCCAAATTTGCCCATGCAGCTAGTTTTTGTGTTTTCCTGATGATCCGGGTACTGTAAATCATTTTGCTATACTTGTTACTTGCAGGGTTTACAACAAATTGCAACAGATTGGTCAAAAAGAACGCAGGGTTAACCACAGTGACCCACCAACTGTTCAGAGGCCCATGGTCTTTGTTTTTGCTTTATAGACACCGGAGGTAGTGTTGAACCGCATCTCGAAGAAACCCAAGCTTTCGGGTCCTTGGCATGCTTTTCGAACAAGTTGAACCGACATCTCCGATGCCTCGTTTGTTGCTTTGAACGTGCGCTTTTGCCTTGGGCGGAGATCGCTCACTGAGGCAAGCCATCTACCAAGACAGTGCTAAGCTTTTGCAGGCCGCCTTGAAGGAAGCTCCACGTGTGCTTTGGCCGCCGGTCTCAGACCGCAGGTTGAATTGTCAAAACTGAGAGCGATGATGTATGTTCACCAATAGACCATGCCCGATTATGCCGTTCATGTTTTGGGGATCTCACCAGCCGGCATTGTGTTTAAACATGTTTAAACACCGGTCACCAGTCAGTCTTGTGCAGGGGCCGAGAATGCCTTTCGTGGTATAACCAGGCAAAGTGCCCAAACTCGCGTGGTTCGTCACGAAACAATCCTTGCCTCAAAAAACGGTGTTCATTTCAAGATGAGCAGGTGGATGGATCTTTGATTCGCCTGGCATATAGTGCATCGGGTCTTTCAATCCAAAAGACTTGGCTATCCCGGATGTCTCCCTTTTCCACCGCCGTGACCGAGTTCGTTGGCCCTCCAACTCAGAAAACCGGGGCCTGTTCCAAGCCCCAGCAAAGATCACATTTTTGACCATCGCTCATGTAGAGATCTATGATGATCTACGCTGCCGTAGCTTTGTTGTCGTGAAACGTAGTCATGTGTTTCTTAGCATTTGCTTGGCACTCTGTTGTGCTCGTGTTGACTTTTGAAGACCGGTCTCACTGATCTCAGCCGCCGCAATCGCTTGAATCTTGATGCACGAAGATAGAGACGATATGATCCAGATCTCGGCCAGAGTTGGAAGAGTCGGTTCCTGCCACTGAGGAGTACAGGAACTTCTTGCAGCTGAGGGTCCGCGTGGGGAGTCAGTCGATCTCACCCCTTTACTGGGCCTTGAGGAGTGGATGCGAAGGGAAGGGTATGATACCGACGAGTTCACTCGTTTGTGGACATGAACTCCACGAAGCTGGACATGAACTCCATGAAGCTGGACAAAAGTTCAGAAATAAGTGTCTACAGACCCTATGGATCCACTGCCACCTTCTCAGAAGGTCATTGGACCTCTCAAAGCCTGCATAAATAGTATCCAATTACCTTCTGAGAAGGTATGTGGATCCATAGGGAGATGAAGCTGGACACTTTGAGATAAATTTGGATTGACACTTTGGGTGTGTAGGACTCCTGTAGGACTTGCTGCAAATTGGGTGTTTTAGGTGTCTTTGGTATACTATATATATATAGGTAGTGCCAATGCTGCATGCTACATTCTTAAGGCGCAAGCCTGAGAGTCCAGAACCAAGTAACATGGAGGTTCCATCGACTGCAAGTATTTGGGTTTGTTAAGGTGTACATAGTGCAACCAATTCTTTGCCTAGGGGTTGTAGAGGAAATTTGGAAACGGGAAAATGCTCAGAATCTCGCTATCGAAGCTTGACATGCATCCAGCGACCTATAGTTTGGAAATCCACGTTGCCTCAAGCTGATTCAACATGCAGCGGATGCCTGCAAGCTTTCACGCGCAAGGAAGGGGAGTTTTGTCTCAGATTCACTTTCAAAACTAAGGGATCATGCTCTCCAATTCAATTAAAGGTGTAGAGCGGAGCACTCTCATCGGAGAGACCGCCTGCGGTGTTCCGTGTCGACCCAGCGCTGAGGGAGTTCTCACGGATTCGCTTCAAACTTGTCGAGGTTTCTGGTGTTTCCAGGTGTCCAAGGTTCAGGATGTTTTCTGGTGATCAAGACATCGTAAACGAATTCTTTATTAAGTAAACCAGTAAACCTCGACATCTTAAGACTCAAGGCCCCAACGGAGTGCTTCGTTCCGTGTCCAAGACCCCCAGAAAGGTCAGAAAGCCTTTGGGGGCCACCCAGAAAGCCTCAGTCTGTCTCTTACCGCAGCTCACCTCGCACGGAGCTCACCCCACAGGAGCGGTGCTCACACCGCCGCGCGGACCATGCTCGAAGATGTGCTGACGATCCGTGCAGCGTCTGGGCAGCGATTTCGGATCTCGAACCGGTGCTTTTCCGATGTCGATCGACACCTCGAGAACCGATCGTGGGTGCCAGCATGCATCGTTTGCTGACTTCCACGGACTGTTGCTAAGTGACTCGCGATATCCTTGCATGCATGGACAGACCTGTTGGTCTACGTCAAGCGGGTCGCATCGAATGCTCGCGTGGTCGACCGGACCACCGCACCGAGCACGTTGGACCCTTGGGGCCCCGTCCGATGAGAATGGGTTCTGGTCATCCATGGGACTCGTCAGTGGAAACACACCGTCTGACATGTTGTAAATGAGAATGGTCATCCAAGAGCCAGGCCATCCACTTCCACTTCCGTTTTTCCAGGGAGCGATCCTTCAAACGTTCCGACATGCATGGACATGCATGGACCATTTCTATACATTTCTTGCACTGACCAGTCCACCGGCAGCCTGACCAGTCCACTGCAGCTATAGTAGTTACTGAGGGTTGTTTAGTTGTCTGACTGATGACTCAAGTTTCCTCAGGATCATGGGCGTATGTCAGCTATCTTCCCCCAAGGCCAATACAAGGTCATTTTGAGACATTCTGATGAAGATTCAATTGACCCCAGTCACTGAAACTAATCTAAATATTTCTGTATTTATATAGACATTATATACAAACTTGTAGTAACTAGTGCGTGGCCACAGCTCACCATGTGTTTGACGCAGTGGAGCTTTTCAGGGCTTGGGCAAAGCATGTACGGAACACCGTACTGATGCAAGTCTCGCCCGAGATCGTGGAGGTGCAGTCATGACTCACGACACTAAGGACAGAGATCGTTACTACTATGGAGTCAACGATATTTTCAAGCCGCTTGAGCAGAAATCAGAGCTCGTCGGCCCCTTTTCCAGCTCTAATTATATAGTGATGTTGCCTGTGAAGATAGGATCTATATATATATAGCCTAGCAGGAAACTGGAAATAGCCTCAAATGCCTTCTAAAGGCAGTATATAATAGCTATAAAGGTAAAACTTTGCTTGAGGACAGCAATTTATGAAGAATTGTGAAATTGTTCACTGACATTCCCTTCAGTCCCACATTCTGAGAGGTTAGGTCTTAATGTTGACCCCAAAAGGAGATCTACTGTTGCGTACCATCGTCCCCCAACCATTGTGGATTAGTGTAGGTTAACGTCAGCTCAAGAATATGCGGCCTTTCTGGTCCTTCGAGAATGGTGTTTTCCTGGTGACACATGAGCATCTCAATGCCATAGTCAACCCACTTGTAAAACTATGGGTCTATCACACTTGTTTTAAACGGATTCCGTTGAAACAAGGAATTTGGAAAGCCATCCGAGATGTGTTTTGGGTCATCCGCTGTTTCTTTGCCATTTTGTAAATGTGATGGAATGGACCTTGCAACCGCCGCCTATATAGTTCTAGTATATTATCCTGCTGATCCCATCATACCACGTGTGCCTCCCACACTGTTGCCATCCAATGTTAACCCCATCTTACTATCATCCCATCCCCAAAAGAACCTCCCTCTTTCCCCAATGTTTACCTATTGACGCAAAAAAAAGAGCTGAGGTTCCAGCCGGACATCGCGGCAGATTTGCTCCAAGAGGCACCCAAGCTGGTGAACGTGTTTTTGGATGGGCTCATTTGGCGCTCGCACAAGACCAAGGACAGTCCGGGCGGTCCGGGCGTTCGGCGGGTCCCGAGGTGTGAGAAACCGTCCGGTCGGTCCGGCGCGGGTGAACCGCACGCGGTCCATGCGGAGTGGGGCCCTGTGCTGCTGGAGGACAGACTTCCCTGGTGGAGGACATGATGCAGACAGCGAAGAGAAATGGATCAGACATTTAGCGTCAGGATATGATTTAATGGTGGATGTCTAATGGATTATGGGCAGAGGTGAAGGCATATGATCATTGTTGTGGGAGGTGGGAATAGATTGACTTCATGATTGGATCATATTGGATCTTCTAATGTTGCATCCGTAGTGGAATTCCAGGGTCGGTGGGTGGGTTTCAGTTCATTCTGGTGTGTCTTATCTTGGGAAATCCCTGGCTTCATCGGCGAATCTACGCCCGACACTTCAGGTCCAGCACAGGGAGGGGCTGTTCATCAGGGTCCAGTGTTCATCCAAAAGCATCGGGTGAAACACCAAAGCATCGGGCCTTTCTTAAGATGTGATTATTTGATTCATTGACATGAAACACCAAGTGGACATTTGATTAATCTGGTGATTCTTTGATTCATGTCAATTTTCTCGTTGCGTTTTTTGTTGCACAGGGGAATTCCAAAGATCGCCTGATCATTTTCTCGCGGGGATTCCAAAGACCCGAAAAACATGCCACTCAGTAGTGTGGTGTTTCTGTGAAATCGAATCTCGGGAATCTGTATTGGCCCTGTATAGGAGAAGGTGGTTGGGGGGATCTAACTACCTTGTGAGCCTCACGGGGGGCCCTAGGGTGAAGAAAGCATCAGGTTCCACGAGAGACATTCACAGGTTTTGTCGAGAGACATTCCACGAGGTTGCGGGCGAACATGAAATGCAGGTGGGAAGACTGAAGGCAACTTCCAGACATACTGAACACAATATATATATATATATACGCATCGCAGTGCCTCGCTACGGGTATGGCTCAGTAAATAGCTTGTTCCATCAACAGATAACCTCGTCCAACTGCGGTGGACTTTTGTCCACGTGCACCGATGCTTGTTGATCCACCTCCAGGATTCAACCTGATCATGTGGGTGTTGGTCTTGCGGTTTCGACGCGTGACTGAGTGCTGAAAAACAAAAAAAACGAGTGCAACCCAATTGGAAAGCATGTGGTATTTGGATGTATTTGGTATCATTGGGTATTGGAGTGCAGTGAAAGTGTTGTCTCTTACCCCAAGCAGGTGGCAGTTGACCATTTTTCTCTCTCAAAGTGCATGCAACTGTTCACCACTTCTTTTCCTTTTCACAGGAGGGGCAGCGTCCGGTGGTGTACTACATGGAACATTTGCTCCAAGATCCCGACGACGAAAAGATGATCTCACGAGCCTTCGTGAGCTTCGTGCGCTTTCGAAACCCCAAGATCATCGTCCATCCCATCTTGATCTTCGTGCCTCGCTGCAGAAAGAACGTTTGTGTCTTCCGCGCCGGGGTACCGTCGGGGTACCGTCGGTAGGAAAGGTGGATGTTTTTGGGATGTTAGTGGTGGGTTCATCATTGTAATGACTCCTGGGCTATCGGCACGGGTGATCCATTTGGAGGGTCTAAAGCCCTGAAAGTGTTGCCATGGATTCAAAAAGCCCTTCAGAGTTACCCGGGGTGGGAAAACATATGAGAACCATAATCATATATCCATTATTGTATTTATAAAACAACCATGACGGATGAAGGACATGACATATGAAAAAACATGTACGTTAGATATATACATATATTACCTCGCCACGGCGGCAGCGGTGATATACATATACATATACAGCCCAACGACTTCCACTGAGTTGGGTCCCGTCCGATGTTTCAGGTCTCAGACCTGGTGTGGAACAAGCTTGCCACTCGTCGACTTCAGCAGAGCGAGCGAGCGAGCGGAGCCTGGCCTTCCGCAGCGTTCGCGAGCGAGCGGATGGACTGACTGGATCTGACTGGGATAAGATGCGACTGGTACCCAAGAAACATCCCAATTCATGTGTGTATATATACATATGTAGAACACCTGACAGGTCAGAGCCTTTTCCTGGACCTTGATTTCACTTTAGGGCCAACAAGCGGAATGCCCCATGTGTTGGTTCGGAGATCGTCGTTGATCCCAAAAGTCAGAGTTGTCCATGGCGAGCCGCCTGAGTTTTGTTCAATTCGAGGTGCTTCCCATCCAGCGAAGGGACGGGCCCTCGAAGTGGTTTGCTTCGATGACGGAACGTTAATCACTCTGGATCAAAGATCCGCCATGGACGCTGGAATCTAGTGTTCACAGCAAATGGATGCAGAATAATCTACACCGGGATCTACTATAGAATCAATATAGCTATATAGGTATAGTAATACAATGTAATACATGCTTGGCCCTTTTGGAATATTGACTTGCAGGAGATGCCACTTCTTGGTTTTTGGTGGTACAGACATGCCGCTACAGGACCACACGAATTTGCAAAGTTAGGCAATGAAGTTACGAGAAGGTTTGTCATGCTGATCCTGGGCAGGATGAGGATGGTGATCAAACCTTTGACGTGACCGGACCTGCTTTGGAAGATTGTTATGTTGAGAGGGCCTGACAGACCATGAGCTCCTTTTTATGACGGGCCTGTCGGGTTGGACAGCTGGAGCCAAATCCATTCCTTGCCCTACAGCAGCTACAATGAAAATGGATGAGTGCAGGAACTTGTACTTACTGTACGAATATGTCATTCTGAAAAGGCATTGGAAAAGAATTTGTGTGTAGTTCAGTCGGGGTGACTTTCGCTCGTCTTCAGCAGTCGGAATTGGTTCTCAGTGCTGAATGGCTGTCGTTGGTTTGGCCAGCAGCAGGAGTCAAAGGAGTTCTTCCAACGGGCTCAAATGGACTTGCTCGGGAATTCTCTCAATGGGCACGGCAAGACAGGATCATTTCAAGGCCAGTATATATTATGCCCCATGCTGTATGACGATGACTTTAATTTGGATGGAAGCTAGCCAGACTGCAGCCAAGCAAACCATGGAACGGGCGATCCAAGTGCCTAGTGTACACAACAGGAAAGAACGCAAGATATATGATGATGGGGACTTGGAAGTTTGTGAGACTTGGCTTTCTTCCAAGCTTGGTGGGTGGCATTCCTGCAAGACCTGTTGTTCCACTAAAATTTTAGACTTGCTGCACACTTGCAGATTCATCAGTGGCACAGCAGCAAATTTTGGCAAATGTTCATCTTCCACTTCACCACATATCAAATGTTGCAGAGCATCCGTAAGCGCTTCATGCGCATTCATACGATCTTCGTCAGATTTATCAGCGACATGATATCAGTCTATGACTTGTTCACGTACCAGAAAGTCAACGGATTGATTTGATTGGTATATATTTTAATTGGACTTTGGTTGCAGGATTTACTCTGATTTAGTTGGGCTCAGTTCCTGGTCAATCTTCTTCTGTTCGAGTCACAAAACCTCTATATATGAGTACAAAATACTGGTTGGAAGGGACTTGGCGCGTTTCGGATCGTGCGTCGGACGCAGAGGGTCAGACTTACAAGATCCAAGTTTTCACAGATACACCTGCAGGACTTGTGCCTGATAGGTGAAGATATGATCTTAAAGAACTTAATTAGAATTGTAATTAATAGCTTCTTGTTACTACTAGTAAGGCACTTGTTCCTACTAGCAAAGGAATCTACTATATAGATCTCCATGGACCAGTCCGGCCCTTTTTTCGCTCAAGTGAGAAGCTACTTCATGTACGATCAGATCTTCAGGAGCGCGTAGACGCGGCGGCTGAGGTCGGATAGACGTCTGTGTTTGACCACACTCCAGACCCTCCGTTCCGGAGCCGGATGTGTTCGCACATCCACCGGGCTTGTGGAACACCGGATCCGGTGTCCTCAATTCGCCTGTCCTCCGGTCACAACGGCCACTCGTGAGGTCGGATCCGAGTCCTCGGTTGACTCTCTAAGACAGGAGTTGGTGCTTGCTGTTCGACATGAGGATCATGAGGGGGGTGGGTCCTTTTTCAGGGATTTGGGGCGATTTGGGCTGTTTTCGAAGCGTGTGTTGCTTAGGACTTCCCTAGTTTGCAGGATGTTTACAGTTTACAGTACTCCCTGAAATCATGGAGTACTCTGATCAGGCGGTGGGTTTCCAGAAATTGTCCACCGGTCCATGTTTCCCGCACACCTTGAAGGATTTTACACTCCCTGGAATTATCATGCTTACGTTGATGGCATGGCCAGTAAGGATGTCCATGTTCACCAACCAGGCGGTGAATTCCATGTATCCTGTTTGAACATTTCAGGGAGTGTCTGACGGGTAAATCACCCTGCGGTTCCCTTTTTTGACCGGTGGAAAAAAGATAAAACGTGTGTGTTTACTTCACTTCTGATAGACTTGCTATGACAACATTGGATCGATTGCCGTAAGGATGTTCTAAGCCGGTTGATTTGCAGGATGATTAACTTTGTGATCTTTATCCTGGCCGGTTGTCACTTGGAAACGCTGCGGAACGCAGTGAACGCAGCAAGGAGGAGCAAGCAGGAACTGGTGAAGGTGAAGTGTGAGAGAATTGAACAGCTGAATGTGGTACCAACACCATCGCCTAGTGTGGTAGCTCTATTAAAGACTCTATTGAATCAATGATCGGTATTTGGGTATCCCAATGTCTATATGTAGTTGTAGGATACACACATGATCATGGAACTATAAGACAAAGGTTTCATTTCAGTTCAATTCCCCTGTCTAATCGAGCCCCAGAATCCGTCAACCAGCTGGTATCGCCCACCCTGGCCACCCTGTTCATGGTGAATCCAAGCCCTACAGGCCCCCCGTGGTGTGTTCTTCTTTGAATCACAAGGTCGGGTTCTTCAGGGCGCAAGACTCCCTTCCGCACCTGAGGCTTTCTCAATCAGCCGACTGTGATGAGGGATCCGGTGTGCCCCTGTCGCACCGGGCGGACCGACCTTCGATCAATCCATGGGACCACGAGCGGTCTGAGAGCTTTCCAGGTTGAGACCGCCTGATTCGACCCTTTGATGGACAGAGACCTTTGAACCCCACAAAGGTATCTATGTTCAGTCGCTGAGAGGCTAAGGGATGTCTACTGAAGAACCAGAGTCTTGGTCCGAGGATGCAAGGGTCCATCGACTCGTGTGTTTCGAAGTGACCCAGAGTCTTCTCGATGTGTCCAATTGGGTGACCGGTCAATGCACCCTCAGTCTCGATGGACCGATGACTCGAAGGACCCCAGCATGAGAAATTCACTGTGCAATAAGAAGCTTGACTGGCATCCTGCTAGGAGCCTGCTTAACTACAGTAGATTTCCAGGGAGCCTCCTCACTTCATTTCTGCAACGCATTGGTCAAGTGCCAACAGGGAAGAACCTCGATGCTCCTCACTAGGATTTGGTGTGGTCTGAACAAACAGCAGAAGTGCTTGTGGTCACTGTGCGACAAACACCAGCGAAACGTCATGCATATTGTAGCAGGCCTGAAAGTTTGCGGCATACTGAGTTTGCATGGAAGGTTTAAACTAGAAGAATGGTAACATGTTCCAGGACCATCCAAAGGGTATCCAATGGACGACCTTATACTGCTTATATAGGCTCCCATTGGGCACCCCTTGATG
The DNA here is from genome assembly GCA_963970005.1 of Durusdinium trenchii. NCBI lineage: Eukaryota > Dinophyceae > Suessiales > Symbiodiniaceae > Durusdinium > Durusdinium trenchii. Next base: position 834,577 of record CAXAMN010021851.1, on the reverse strand, counting down.
GGGTATTGGACCACAGAGATGTTTTGCTGACTTTAAAGTCTACCACTGACACATCACCCTGGCAAGATCTGGCAAGGATTGAACAACATTAAGCATAATTACAGGTTGGCTAAGCACGCTGTCAACCATGCAGGGTAAGGTTGCTCACCTTCAAAAAGGAAACAAATTGCACCCTTGTTGACCCTTCCACGGCAAAATCGCAGCTTCCCCCTTGTAGATAGCTTCTCGGTCGGTGGGGAGTGGATTCCCTGTCTCTAATACTTGTTGCTGAGACTGCTTGCAAGGTGGTCTAAAGCTCTTGTCGGCGTGAGAGTGTTGGTCTATACCATGGGCTTTGCCAAATTGCTCTACTCCCACGTGCGCGAGCTCTATCGATCATCTACTCGCCAGGAGTGGTGATTTTAAAGCTCCAATTTGTTGTTTGGGACAAGTGCCATGTTGGAGACCTTTTCGGGGGAATAGGCCCCGTTGACTCACCCTTAGTCTCACCCTTAGCTTCGACTTTTCAAGCCGAATGTTCCTGTCCAAGTCATTTAGAATACAGTATATATAAGCAAGAAAACTATAATATAGAATTAATATGTTTTGAAATGCACCTTAGCATATGTTATTTAGAATGCACCTTTGAATCGTATATATATATATATATAGATACAGACTCAGACCTTACATAGTTGCAATATTCATCATCGACACAAGACTGTCCACCGACTGATCCTGAAGAAGGCTGTTCATTTCACGTCCCAAACTCCCTCTTTTGTTCTTGGAAGAGTTCATATTTTATGCTCCAATCACCTCTAACAATATCAGTAGTATCATTGATACGATTTCCCAAGTATCCACAAACATCATGCCCAAAAGGGTGGGGAGTACGGTCCATCACCTCACTCAGAAAAAGGTGGAGTCCACGCCCGGTTTCCACCAGGTGCCTTCGTCGACCCTCGTCGGTCGATCTCTGCTGGGTCTCTCAATGTTGCTCGGGTCGACTCGGCCAGGACTGGAAAATCATTTGGCGCGTTCGGGTTCCGACGTACCTGCTGAAGGGCCCTGAGATGCGCCTCGGGCGGCAAGACGTGAAGACCACGGTGACCGGACGGCGGCTCGGAAAGAGCGGACCGGTGTCCGAGGTGTCCATGGGATGTCCATGCTTTCCTTTTTTGGGGGGGAGGGATCCAGGTAAAGATGTTCGATGGCACTGGCATGGGGGTCCATATAAACCCCTAGTATTTGCGCCATCTACTCTGAAACCAATGTAAAAATACACAATGGATCACAATGGACCATTCATGTTGCTTAACCCTTGGAGGCCAGTCAACATCAGAGTAAGACTAAGAAGTGGAGGCCAAATACACGTCGTATGTAGTTTCACACACGACGTGAGGCCTGTAGTGCATTTTGCTTTTGTTTTTTCGTTCCTCCACTTCACTTGACTTCCCAGTTGTGACCCTATGTGTTGTCTCGTATTTGGAGCAATACCCACCTGGTCCAAGAGAAACAGTCTTCCAGGTTGCGAGTTCAGGCAAGTGGCAAACTGAGGCTCAGTTTCATGCTGATGCTCAACATGGCTTCAATGATGGTGGTCTTTTGGGCAGCACTTTTTTCGCTGCGTTCGGAGTGTCAGGCTGTGATGATGGTTTGCTCTTGATGTTGAGAACACCTAGCTGTCGCTTCTCCAGGGTGGTTTGGTTGGTGACGGCTGTGGGTCAAGCCCCGTGGTTGCCCGCCGGACGACACGGTCCGCGGGACGATGTCCGTCCGTCGGTGACACGATCCACCGAGGTTGAACCGATGATTCATTGCTTTGGCACCTCAGAGGCACGGCTGATAGAATGGGATGTGGCGTGTGTTAGGATATGAGATACAGTAATATATATGATACAATATGATATATGATTTTATCTTATATGATATATAAGGAGACTTTGTCCCAGGGTTCAATCTCAAGGATCTCCCTTTTAAAAGCCTATATTTCCAGTTGCCTTTGCATCACGAACCAGGAGGAGGTTTTTGGTTAGGAATGCAGCAATGCATTGGAACCGCTTGTTATTGTACATATAGTGCCAATGACACTCCTTGTATGGAATTGTTATAGGTACATCTACCCCAACTGTGATCCCAATGTAAGTAAGGATTCCAGTACCATAGATGGTATGGGATTGAATCTTGCCCACAGTTCGCATGTCTTCTGCTTGTTGGCGAAGGAACTTAAACTGGGCGTGGCTTTGAAAGCTCTTTTTGAAGCAGGTTGCAGCAGTTCGACGTCAACGATGCTCCCCTCAAAAGACATGACTGACTCCCATCCCAAATATTAGTTCATATGAGGGATTGGAGCACTGGGTATAGTGCTATCGAGGACTATTGTAGACTGGGGTACCAGCAATTGTTCATGACGCACTGCAATTTGTTTCATTGTTGACTTGAATGAATTATTTACCGCTTTTGCTCAAAATGTGATCTGGGCCATGAATCAACTGGGAGCTGCCTGGTGGAGAGAGGTTGGTTCACTTTCCTGAGTACCTTGGTGTACCAGGCGAACAAGCGAATGTGTCCTTTCTCATCTCAACACCAGAAAAGACTTTGTTCGAGCAAAGAAAGAAGTGCCGGCCTTCGCGGCGCACGCGCCAGAACTTCGCGGAGTTCCAGTGTGAGAACTGGACGGATGACATGAGTGGCTTGGGCGAAGCGGGCGTTGGATTGTCGGCGTCCGAACGGTGGTCCTCGTCGTGTCGTTGGGCGTGTCCTCGGCGGGACGGGTTGTGCTCCGCCGGGCGGGACGGGCCTCCTTGTTTGCCTTGTTAAGATGACGGCCCTGGGCAATCGATCCGTTGCTTGAGACTCAGTCGGCTGACCATTGGGTCCTGGGTTGCCCAAAGACTCCTTGAATCGGATCTATGCCAAAAAGTTCACCCCTCTTGAACCACCCCAGGTAAATATACAAGTCCCATGAACTGTTTGGACAGGTCGTGATTTGGACGGTCTTTCGTGCCTTTTTTTGCAGTCCAGACTTTGTAGGACAGCTGAATGCCCTTCATTGGGTGGCACACCAAGCATGCCAACTTGGCCTATCGATATGGCTTTGGAAGATGATGTGTTCCGCTTCCAGGGCATAGTGTCTATACTCGGAATATTTACAAGAGCAATTCTTCGAAGACAGCAGAGTCTGAAAAACCCGAGGCGTTGTCGCGCACCCCCGGGTGGATGGCTGATTGGATCAGTGACATATGTCCAGTGTCCCTGGAAGTTCTTCCAAGTCGACGCTAAGGCCTGGCATATGAGGTCTTCTTGGTCATAGGGATCTTCTTGCCACTTGGCCAGCGGCTTCGAATGCGGGTTCGAAATCTTCGAAGCTTCACTTGCACAAGGGTCCCAAATCAGAAATTATATCAATCAATGTGTGAACACCACCTGGTCACTGGCAAGGCCAGATCTTGATGGATTCTTGAATCATATGAATTGCCATGAATTCAACGGGTAATAAATATTTATTACGAGCGTATTAGAAACATCCTTTAAAATATACAACGAAAACGTATATTTATCAAAAGATTTTATTATGAATAGGATTGATTCCTAAGATTTTTTAAAAATGTTTGTATAGTCCTCGTTTAATAAAAGACACTGGGCTTACTGAGCGCATTTGCACACAAGAGAGCCTGCGACCAAGCCGACTTTTGGTTTGAGTTTTCTGAGCTACGTAGCTGTCCGATGTCATTTCGGTGAAACTGTCAGGAGCTCGGGTGGCTTTTTGAATGTCCGGCCTTAAATTCGATCCAATCAGAACCCCCGTTTGCATCACCCTTGAGGCACATCCGTTTATCGCGACGCAGGGGAGCTGGACAGTTTTGGACAAGGAACACACATCGTCGACACATTTTGGACAAGGAACTGGCGGACTTACCGCATATTTATGGGAGATCATTTCAGGGGCCAGGAGTTCCACCAGATGTTTTTGCAAGACGGCAAGCACCAAATCACCGAAACTCAGCGCGACACTGATGAAACCGACTCGTCTGAAACCTCCAAACATGGTTCCAATATATGTTCCAAGCATATTCCTTTGGTGATTCTGCGCGTCTTTGGTCAGCCCAAGAGTCAGCCTCTATGTGACCAGACCGGTCACCGGTCACATCTCACAATCACCGACCGGTCACCGGTCGGCTCACGGCGCCGAGGTATGTGTTCTTGATCTTCGGGATTGGCAGTAGCATCTCCATCGAGATCTCGGAGTACCGCGTCCTATGTATGAGCGCGGTGAAGCAGGTGCGGAGGACACCCTCCTCCTGGCTGATTCCTTATAATTTGGCATCCCAAGCTCCCTCTACCCCCGTTTACGGGGCAACCTGCAATGAGCAAGCCTCCCAGTGCGGCGGCAAGCCTCTCAGTGCATCCAATCGGGCAGGTGGCACTGTGCTTGGGTGTGGTGACCTTGGCGATCTTCACCTTCGGTTTCGTCATCACCGCCATGACGCGTGAGGCGCAGCCAGAGACGGGCCAGAGTGTCGCTCACATGGCGGCTGTAGATGGCGGGGTTTGGGTTTGAAGGAGTTTTTCAGGTTGGATGCATTTGATGTGCATTTGCTCGATGCAGTGCTTGCAGTGCTAGCCATAACACGGCAATGTTCCATAAGTGTTTGCCATTGCTACTTGTAGTTGACCATCGTCATAGGGATCGAAAGCACACAAGCAGTTGAACAGGACCAATACTCTCAACATCTCTCAGCAGTGCCTTCAAACACCTCCAACACTTTGCAAAGCCCTTTGCATGAAAAACCAACAGCCGGGAGCAACACTTGCTCCAGGTATGTCGGCGATCTTTAAGGAATCCGACATCTTCTATAGGTATCCATGCAGGGATATGGGGGCCGCGGTATCCCCAAAGAGTCATCACAACCCGCAGTATTTGGAGACTTTGACCATTTGGAGACTACGTGGCGACACGGTTCCGCACTGGCGAGCTGCCAAAAACTCCTTCCTTGCCACCAGTGGGTGAGCATTCCACTTTGGACCAACGCCATGGGCAGGACCCAATTCGCGCGCGCCTTTCCTTTGCATCTTGAGAGATGATCTGTGCTTTGGATGCTTTGAAGGTTGGGCCCTCCATTGGCCCTCCTACGGGGAGGGCCGCATCTCGCTTTTTGGACCAACTGGGCGCCACTGTTTGGATTTGTTTCACTTTGACAGAGCCATGACGCGATCTACGAACTGGTCGATCTACGACGATCTCTCGATGCGACACAGCTGTGTTCAGAGCCTGAGGAGACACAGCTTCTGATCGCTCGAGCGAGGGGGTTTCTTGCCCAGAAAACCCCCACGGACAGGTGCAGAGCGGACGAGGGCGAGGCCAGGCGTTTGGGAGGCACTAGGACTGAGTATAAGTTTGAGCCACGAAGCTGCTTTGCCACCGTGGATCATCGGGTTGCTTTCTGTCAAGTCCGATCCACCCCATTTTGTCACCTGCGTAATGCTTCTTGGATCATCATGACACGGACTAATACATGCGTCCAAAGCAGCGCAGCTTCGTCCATTCAGGCAGATCTGCACCTTTTGTGACTGTTTCAACCGCTTTGAACGGGGTGCCGGGCACTACCTCGTTGCATGTCCGTTCTGCCAAGTCTATGCTTGACATGGTGCCGCTTTGCCATGACCCGTGAACCCGTGACCCACCTGTCGTGGCTAGAGTCACACCTGAGCTCGGTGGCTGGATGAACCTTGTGTTTCCACACGAGCCGCTTGCGGCCTTCGACAGATCGAGGTCAGCGGCGCGTCGCCCGGATATTTTGGAGTTCGATGGGAAGAGCTTCTTGTTCTTACTAGTAGTAGTAATGCCAGGAGATGCTAGTAGCGTCCTTGCTCCTAGTAGCGATGCCAGGAGCCCCTAGTAGCGTCCTTGCTCCTAGTAGTAAGGCCAGGAGCCCCTTGGAAGCACCTTTTGGGCCAAGAAGAAAGCAAGATTCATTCAAACTGTCCACCGCGCTTCGTCACTCTGACAGTCTGATGTGCAAGTGTTTTTGGGGTAGAGAAGCTTTACATAGCTTTTACAGTATGTATATATATATATTATATATATATATATATGTAGGTGGAGTGCTGGTATGCCTAGCCAATGGGTACTTTGTCTCTCAATGCCTTTTACCACAGTGATGCACCACTGCACCATCTAATTCTGCATGCTGCTCTGAAGTGCTGGCCAGTCCTCGCAAGCCTCCTATTTTTCATCATCTTTCTTCATTCCTTGAACTCGCACCGTCCCGTGGGCTCCAGACTGAGGCATGCAACGGCCTCCCTCCAGTCACGCCCACCGGCCCACCGGAGCAAGTGGGAGACCCCCGAGTCCTCTCGCCCTGGCTGGTAGACTGGTCAATTTGCTGAACCAAAGCCAGGGGGGTCGTTGCCTCGCCTGGCTTCAGTCGGTCTCCCTATCTGAGGTTACACACCCAGATTGCTTTTAACATGTGGACTTATCAGCAACATGAAGATGTGGACTTATCTTCCGTATGGGCACATCCGTCTTTTTTTGATGCTAGGCCATTACTTGGCAATCCATGGAATGCAAGTATCAGTAGAGTGAAGATCATGTTCGACTTCTAAGTAAGCCTGGTGCACCAGCAATCAACGTTCAAGATGAAATTGGCAACAGCATCCTGGGTGCTTACAGCATAGTCAAAGGCCTAGTCACTAGTCACCAGGTAAGTGTTTCCTTGGCACTTCGGGCATGCTAAACCCGTTGGGAGGGGGGTGTTTGTACAAACGGCTCCGTTTGCAAACATGACAGTGTCGTGGGGTCCAGTAACTGTTTCTTTGACCTTCTTCAAGGCCTCATTCTGAAGGCCTGGATCAAGGCAGGCTATTCTGTTGGGATAGCTTGCAGTACATGACATTCCCACATCCAACTCCCAAACATTGACTGTGCCAGATCGGGAACCTTTCCAGCAACGTTCCTTGGCTCTTTGGGGCCGATCGTGATGCGCTCGCGCACGAGCGCTGCCTATTTGGTGCACATCCAGAATCTCTGGACGTTTCCTCATTCAGCATCAGTTGATATATGTTGATATAAGTTGTGTTCGGGATGTTTGCAAGCACTTGCGGGTTCACTGTTTGAAGTGTTCACCAAATCAAACACCTAAAAACAAAATATGATCGAACCATCAAGATTGGGTGATCCATCATACCGGTGCTTCGATTGGTCAGAGTTTTTCCATGAAGATTCACCAGACACTTGAACATGTTTTTAGTAATATTTAAGATGCGTTTGGTGTGCCAGAGCGGTTTGGACCTGGGTGGACCTGGGTGCCCCAAAGAGCACCAACAAGTTGCAGGGTATCAGTTACACCAGGGTATTCACATGTATCTATTATCTACTGTATTTGTGATTATTTACACAAGACACCAGAAAAGGCTGACAAGAAGAGCACCCTGTAGATCAACTTCGGGGTGTTGCTTAGGACAAGAAAGAGTTAACTTGTTTTTTCTTGTTTGCTGAACAATCGAAGTCGTGTGGTTTGCTGAATCAGAAGTAGCCTCCAACAATCATGTACGTATACAGTAATTGAAAGACGGGGCCCCTGGAAAGATCATTTTCCTCTACAAACAGGGCCTCAACCATGTTTGTGACAGTGTTCAGGACTTTTGCAAACCAGAACAAAGCTCCAGTCAGGAATCCCATTTGACCAACGTGCGGATTATTCACCATGGCTTGTCTTGTGGGGATAATCTCGTGTACCTCTCAGAGTGCTTTCACCCAAAGTCCAGATCAGCGATGGGACTTCCTGTCGAGCGGAGCCACCAGGAATTCATGGATGTGGGTTCAGCCATCAGCAATTTGGCCCGCTTGGCCATTGGCATGATGGATACAGTTTCCTGGCGGCCCTGGCGCAGACTCTTCCAACAGAATCCCAACAACTCTTCCACGCACGGTTTCTTTCGAATCGCAACGGATGGGCCTTTCCATAGGGATTAGTGATGTGCCTTAGGAAGGGGCCATATCAGTGGAGGGGTATGAGTCAGAGTTGGTGGTGGTGTTTGAGCAGTGAGTCTTGGAAAACAAATTCAAGTCAGGAGATGTGGGGCATTTTTCAGAGGCTTGTGTAATCTTCATTGACCACGCTTGAACGCTTGATCTCTTCTTGTGTCCCAATGCATGGATTCCCGTTTTGGTTTGAAGAAATCTTGGAAGGCCCACATTTGAAACCATGGCCCAAGCCCAACTCATCTGCGGGTGTGTTTTTCCTCACATGTCAGCTGAGGGTCGCTGGATTTTATGAAAGGCACCACTCCTACTTTCCTCGGCTCCTGTATACCTACCTACCTGCGTACGTGCGTACGTGCGTACCTGCATACCTGCTTACCTACATGCTATATATATACCTATATACGTACAGACTTACCTACCTACGTACCTACATATGTATTTGTCATAGATATATAGTATACAATATATGTATACATACATATATATGTATTACAATATAACAACGGCCAAAATGATAGAAACTTCTTTGGCAGGGTCATTGTTTTTGTTTTGTTTTTTTTGTGTGTGTTTTTGTGTGTTAATGACCTTTACGTTTCTATCGTTGGTTTCCCTGCATGTTGTTTCAGCAAAAGCTAGTTGTTTTCCTTTCTGTGCTCTCTGCATGTCTAGATTTGCGTTTGTATCTTTGGTATCGATGCCCAATTTCCCTTTAAAACAAAACGGCTAAACCATAGTTGTCTTGTCAACTCTCCGCTAAATTTGATTTTCCAATAATGTTCCTTTCAAGTGTCCTTTGAAGGTCACGCTTTCCTGTTAGATGACTCCTTTTTGGTAAAAGGGGTCAAGTTTCCATCGTTGATATGTTGCTGCAAAAACTGGAGGGAAACCAAACATGAGTGTGTGCGTTTTCATCTTTGGGGTTGCATGGAAAACACATAGGATTAAACAACATCAAGTTGATTCTGGTGTGTTTTTTTTTTCAGGGTTTTCTCTTAACACAAACATAATGTCCTTTCCCATTGCCCTGTTGAATCCGTTTTATACATATTACTTTAAAACATAACATCTCATGTTTCAAGGGATTTCCTGCTGAACATATGCTAAAAGCCTTGAAGAAGTCAATTGCTAAAATACAACGGCTTCAATTGACAATTGACTTCTTGAATGCTTTTAGCACATTTTCAGCAGAAAAACTATTGAAACACGGTATTAAACACATGATCATTTTTATATGTATATACGGGATTCAGCAGGGCAGTGCAAAAGGACATTATGTTTTTTCCCCAAACAGTGTGGTCACACTAGGGGTTCTTACGGTAAGGGAAAGGCAGGTGTGCTTAGATAGGTGTGCGTCGTGGGCGTGTGCGGCTAATTCGCTGCTATTTACAGTACATTCATGCCTCTCGACATCGTCAATGTGCATTTCGACTGCGCAGGCTCGCAGAATCTGGGGGCCGGCGGCGGGTGCTTCTAGCAACTGCGCTCTCGTTGTGGTTCCGTGTGCATTTTGGTACATGGTGGTCACTTTTCGTGGCAGGTGCAAGGGAAACCTCGTGCTTTGGTGCTCCAAAGTCAACTTCGTGACAGGTGCAAGTGAACGGAGCTGTTCTACTTCGAAGTGCAGTTTTCGTGGCAGGTGCAGCACTTTGGACATGGTGGTGATCGTTGAGGAGCTCAGATTTCGTGACAGGTGCAGTGAATCGTGACTTTTGGACATGTGGCTCATTTGCAGATTTCGTGGCAGGCACAGCACTCTGTGACCCTCGATGTGCAGATTTCGTGGCAGGTGCAGTACTTTGTGAACCTCAAAGTGCAGATTTCGTGACAGGTCCAGCACTTTGTAAACCTCGAAGTGCAGATTTCGTGGCAGGCGCAGCGCTTGGTGAACCTTGAAGTGCAGATTTCGTGGCAGGCACAGCACTTGGTGAACCTCGAAGTGCAGATTTCGTGGCTATACAGCCCTTGGGGAACCTCGACGTGCAGATTTCGTGGCAGGCACAGCACTTGGTGAACCTCGAAGTGTAGATTTCGTGGCAGGCGCAGCACTTGGTGAACCTCGAAGTGCAGATTTCGTGGCAGGCGAAGTACTTTGTGAACCTCGAAGTGCAGATTTCGGCGCAGGCGGAGCACTTTGTGCTCTCAGATGCTCCCTCTCTCACTCTCTCACTCTCACTCTCACACTCTCTCACCTTCACTCTCACTCACTCACACACGCTCACACTCACACTCACTTTTCACTCACATTCGCACTCACACTGACTGACACTCACACACTCACAATCACACTCACACTCTCACTCTCACGCGCACGCACACGCACACTCACACTCACTCACCATGCACCACCGCCACCGTCACCACGATCCCCACCTTCATCACCACCATCACATCTCTGGCCCCCAATGCGTCTAGATCTCTACACTTTCTGCTTATAGACCTCACACACACACCGTTTGGGGTTTCTTGCCGGGATAATTTTGTTCTTTTGAGGGAAACCCTGGAAAACCACCAGATTCAACTTCTTGTTGTTTAATCCTATGTGTTTTTTCATGCGACCCACAGATGGACACGCAAAGACACTGATTTTGTTTCCATCGTTGGTTTCCCTCCAGTTTTTGCAGTGAAATTTCAATCATGGAAACCTGACCATCCTTTCTGAAAAAAATGTCCCAAAAAAGTATTTGTGTTTTGCGAGATTGGGTTTCTATCTATTTGGCCGTCGTTATAGATACATGTTTGTTTCTGGCGGCACAAAAGCCTAAGCCAGAAGGGGTCCCAGTTCTTGTGGCAATAGTCACAAATTTGTGATCGAAGTTTGTGGTGATTTTGTTTGGTTCCACGTCCCTCTGGACAGGTAAAGCACGTATTGAACGTGCCAATGTAGAAAAAAGGGTTCTTGCGGGGTATTGGTTGTGAAATTCCACAGCTACTACTGTTTGTACTACATGTTTGTTTCCATGGCACCATAACCATCCATTCCAATGCACGTTCAATGTGGATACATCATCACTATCCCTGATCTTTCCTTGTGGGTGGGAATACGGTTTCAGACCTTGTCCAAGAATCACACTCACAAAAAGGTTTAGGACATGGGGATGGACAGGGGGAAACGCACTACGGATCCATGAGGGCTATCCGACTATCCGTCCTGTACTGTAATGTGACCGGAGATAGTTTGGGGTGGACAAACCTCTTTGGAGTTCCATGATGTTGTGTCCATCATAGCCAGATACTCACGTTCCATGATGATTTACTCTTCAGCCTCTTTGTTTCCATTTTGGGTGGTGTTGGATTGGGAAACTTTTTGAAGTGCCTCACAGCAGTTCTTGGGACCCAGAGACTATATCCCAGTGTGTCATCAATGCCCAACGACCCACGTGGACCCGATTGATGGGCGGTGTGCCACCGCCAGACCGATTGAATTCACCCGGTCACCCGGTCGTTCAACCTGGAGCCCAGTTTTCTCCGCCATGTAACATTGACCTTTAGAGGTCAACCCATAGGTATCCGGGGTTTGACCCACAGCCTGCTTGTCAAAAAAGGATTCAGTCTGCTTAGGGCGAGCTGCGCAACATCGCTGAAGAAAGTCCGTTTCTTCTCATTGCTCCTTGGCAAGGCTGTTTCCCATGGCTGGAAGGATTTCCAGTAACAGTTCTGCCGATCAGAACCCTTGCAAACTCGGTATGTTAAATTAGCATGCCTGGATTGGATGGGGGAACATGTTTCAATCAACTCATGAAAACCAGGACATATATCCCTGCCCGATGTAGTGCCCGATGTCATTCGACCAATGACACCCCAGTCGACTGGTTCCCGGCGACCGACAAAGAACCGGCCACCCATTCTGGAGCTTTTAGTCAGCTCGCCGTGAATCCTCCACATGGGGAAATGGGGACGTGTGAAGGCCTCGTGTGTTTTCTTCAGCACACACCTGTGAGTTGGACTGCTCATCTGTCTTTTTCTACAAGGATCGCAAGGATACTCTTTGTTTGTCAGACCAGCGTTTCCAATGAACTTTCAACGTGCACAAGACCTGCTTATTGTATTTTATAGTTTTAGTTGTTGTTGTTTTTTTTTCTGAGACGCTCCTGCTTTTGCAGGGGGGGGCAACTTGTTCACGTGTCGCTCATGAGTTGTCCCTGGACGAGGTCATCTCGATGTTCATGCTACTGGTGTGCAGTTTCTTCTTCAACATCCTGGTCTCGTCACCTGACCAAAACGTGCTCGTGCCGTGCGTGTCCTTATTTTGTTGCTTTCACTCGCGTCAGGGATGGCGCGTTGGAACTCCCAAGGGCTCGGGGAGCCGCACTCTCACCGCCCAAAAAGCATATCCTGGGAACGGTTTCCTGAGTTGTTGAATCGAAAAGCCTTGACCGGCTAAACCGGAGGCTTTGGAGTATCCATGTCCGTCATCACCAAGCCAAACCGGACATTGGCCTTGTGTTTTACCACAGCTATTCTAGGTCAAGTTGTGTCATCTATTTGTATTTGATACTACTCTGGCTATGATGCTATCGGTGTTCTATCAGTATGTCTCTCTTTACTGGACATCGTATGTCACCGACCACGTAGTCTCACACCACCAAAGATATATTACTTACTGTAATCATATCTCAGACAATCCATGTATGGTATATTTGCCTGCATTAGGGTGGTCTTTAAGATGAATGTTCAAGGCCGATGTATATAAGTATATAGATGTTCCGTACATGGATTGTTGGGTATCTCTCTTATCAGTTGGCATTTAGCATGTATATATCTGTGTGTCAACAGTTCTTAGTAGATTCCACGGTTCCACCCGGGAAAATCCATGCACCCTTTCATCTGTAGAAATCACCTTAAGTGTGGGAGAATCCATTCTGAACCAATTGATCAAATTCATTCATGATTATGATTTCGATATCTCACGAACTCGCAGTGTTTCCTGGAAACAAAACATGCAGTACATGCAGTCCCCGAACGCCCATAGTGGGATTGTCTTCACTCATGAGGCAGTTCTGCGGTGTCTACTCTTCTTTGGCAGAAGACAGCGAAGGTCACGCTAGGCCTGGAGGGTGGTACCGATCGATCGTCAAAAGGGTACGACCAGAGAGTGATTCTGTCCTTGATGGCCTTTTCAGGTATGGATCTTCAGTGCTACTAGGAACCATATCCCACTCCAAGTCACTGAAGTGTCAAGCCCACTGTATTTGCGGGGTGATACACAGTCTACTGAGTCTACTGCATGCGCTTGATACATGAACCTCTGCACCACCGATGCCCAATCAAAACACCGCGAAGCTATGCAAAGCTCATATCACATTAATTCATAATATTATCAATTGTTGTTCGCTACTTTCGGTGTTGCAGGATTTCTGATCTCACAAATATTTGGATACTCCAGATATCTCCAGATAGCACTGTCGTGGGGGATTGAAGAACCACGTTCTTGTGCAGCAGTTCTCAGCGTCAGCGCCTCCAAAGGCTCTCACGTGGAGAGGTGATCCTGGACACCCTCAAGGCGTGGGGCGACGTGCGACGTGCGATGTAGAAGTGCGAGGCCCCTGGGCCTCGGCCCTCGGGGGCCGTGCGGGGCCGTGAAATCCAAAGTGGCTCTCTGGCTGTGTCCGAGTTCTTCGAAGTGGGGGATCACCCAAGCCCCCCCATCTTCCCAAGTGAGAAATGAGTTCAAGCCAATCCATGCTTCGGATCTGAGGTGACAAAGTCAAGCCAATCCCATCAAGTCCGCAGAATGGCCTGAGTTTGGTCGAGGAAAATGGTCATTCCAGGAACCATGCCATCATGTGCCAGGGAGTGACCCAAAACGAAAGCATCCCCAAGCACCTTGGAGGCCGCGTCCCAGCACCTTGCCCATCTGATCGTTGGGACCAACCCCACGGGGGGATCAGTGGACGTGTAGACCTATGGAACATCTGCGAGTTCACTCAGAAGAACAGAATGATATAAATAAATTTATATATCCAGGACCTTCAAAGTAACCTTTTGAGATCCCACAATGAGGTCACTTAGTCCCTGAAGAGGTCACTTACAGACTCCGAAGAGGTCACTTTGAAGGTCCTGGATTATATATATATAATATATATAGATAGAGAGAGAGAGAGAACATCCTGATAGCCGTTGGTTGGAGGGGGCGCGTACCACTGGTACCACTGTTAGTCGCCCTCCGTTGACAGGGCTCCGCTCTGTGGTTTCTTGGTTCTTCTCTCAAGCTGCTTCGAAACGAAGAGACAGAGGGGATTCCCAGTCCCTGCTTCGGTTTCCGTTGGCTTTCCTTGGTCGTCTGCTGAGCTTCCGTTGGTCGTCAGCACCTTCAAAACACCGTGCAAGGCCCTGCAGATGTTCCACCATGTTCGATGTTTTGGGCGCCATAGGAATGTGGGGAGAACCGGCCTAGCCTTGGAAGGCGGTGCAGATGAAGCAATGGAAGAGCTTTGTGGATCTCTTGGCCTTGGATCAACGCACCGCCACCTGACTGAAGGACGGAACCATCGACAGGTGCGGTCCTTCCTGCCCGAACTGGCCGGGCTTGAACGGGGCGGTGGGGGGTTGGCAGGTCAATGGGGGTCGACCTGGTTCGGGGGTCGACCTGGGCCTTTTGGTGTGAAACGAAGATCCTCTTGGTGAGGGCGTCCAAACTGTGCATTGTGAAGCACAGTTCGCCAGATTGGAAGAACTGCAGATTGGAAGACAGTTGGGACTTCGAATCTTGGAACACTTGCACCTGCGAGCTCAACACATTGATGATTTAGATTGATTTAGTGACTTCCCCAAGGACTGTGACATCCAGGATTCTTGAGACGAAACATAGCCAGTTCTGAGCTATGAGAGGGAGCCTCTTAGGAGAGGAAACGAACCCGGTTCTGAGCTTTTTCGTCGTCTCTTTGGGAGCATTCGATTTGGTCAATAGGAAAGCCATTTGACATTTGAGCCATGTTTTGCCAATCCAATTCAAGTTCCATGCTTCTTAGAAGGAAAGATGAGGCACTGATTCACCGTTATGAACATTGCTGGCACGCCAGAATCCATGGGAGTGGTACTGTAGCACCTACTATCGCTGGTTCCTGTTGCGGTTTCCAATACATCATAATACCAATATTTAGTAGGTGACTAGGTGGCGCATCTGGGTGGGTTACATATTGCATTTTGGGGGGTTCCACCAAGAGCCGCTAAGGGTGCTCCTCACTGTCCCAACCTCCGAAGCTAAGGACTTCGACGAAGGTGATATTGGACTGGCTGGAGGTGCCGGAGATGACTGGACCATGGATCCAGCCAACCGGACCAACGCTAAAGAGGACGAAACTTGTGAGGACGAATGCAGGGAACGGCCAGGTGTCAGCATGGTCTTTTGATGTCTTTTGCTCTTGTATACAACCAAGAGGTCAATTGTACCTGGCCGGACATCACTGGGCCCATAGGCCCTGTCGGCGTGTCACTCCCCACCTCCTCTGTCCGCCAGGGGTGAAAGTCTTTGAGCCGGCCGGGGCGAATCCGAAGACACAGGAGATGCCGGATTCGTGAAACCAACGGGAAGTTGCGACGAAGAGTCGTTGGCAGTTCCATGGAAGGCTCTGCGAGTGGCTCTGGGGTCTCCCACTTTCGTGGCGCAGGGCGAAGGAAACAGGCTTTAGCAGTAGGGCTTCCGATGAACAATCCCACAAAAAGATACAACACATCCTGCCTAGTGGTAGCAACATGTAGCAACCACGTTTAACTGACCGCTTGCACCCTGGACCCTCCTTTTGCTTTAGAATACGGGGAGTCTGCGGTGATGGGAAGAACAAATACACAGGCATAGTTTTCACGAAACTGCATCAAACCATGACATGGTCCCAGTGAGACTATTCCCTAGGGCTCCAATCGCACCCGAAAAGAAGCTGGTTGGGGTGGGTGCCAGGGCCTGTCCGCCCTTCCGCGCCTCTCGCGCCTGTCATCCGCCTCGGAGGACCAGATCATCCGCTTTGGCGGAGCCACCGATCCCTCGTTGCCGTGGCCAGAGAGGAATGATGACAACACAGAGACGACGGAGAAGAACCTTGGCCAAACCTTGGGGGCCGGAAGGGACGCGGGAAGATGAAGGGCTGAAGGGGTGTGCTCCGAAGCTGGGAGGTTCTTAAAGGGAAGTTCAGTGCAACGCGGTGGAGTTCACTGGCATTTGATCATGGGTGCTTGGCAGGAGGAAAGGCAGGTCACCGATCCCATCGGTAGACTCTATGGCAGGTCACCCACTACTCACCTAATATCAATGGTCTGAGTGGTCGGCGGTTTTTTCAGGCTGGGCCAGGAACAGAAACTGCAGCTACAGGGTATCAGCAAATGGGGAGTTGTGCACGTGCACACCGAGTTATGGTACTTTTGCTTGACAGACTGTTTGTGGTCCTCATAGTTTTATTGCTTGCCTAAAAATTGTCTCACCCCTGAACATCAACTGACAACACAGAAGGCATTGTGGTATGTAGTGAACAGGGAGACCCGTGGACAGAACCGCCTAGTAGAAAGAAACATTGTACCACCAACCCCATTGCAACACGTTGTAGTTTCCTGCAATGTCGCTATCGATTTGGTCGTTTTGGAGTGATCATTCCCAGAGGCTGATTTTGCAATCTTGCGCATCTCAGGATGATCCAACGCACGTGCCTTTGGATGAACTTGGTACACGAGTCAAGAGTCGTGCGCAGCCATTGTAAGGATTCTCGAAGTGTTTTGACCTTAAATTTACATATATAGAAGTATTTTGACCGACCCCATAGATTTAAGATGAGTTGACCCCCGTCCCAGATTCAATTCTGCTAAGGGTTCACATCCATTTGACCCCACCGCAGCTGAAAGGGGTTGGCCCAAAAGTTGAACGAAGCGAAGCACTCAGCGAACAGAAGCAACAACCCACAGCGGCGGAGTGAACGGTGGAGGCCCTGGTCCACTTTTGACTTGAAGTTCCTGAGTGGCAAAAAGCTACTATATAGTAACAGAGGACATCGCTACTAGGAGCAAGGACGCTACTAGTAGCTCCTGGCCTTACTACTAGTTGCAAGAAGCTACTTAGAAGCAAGGACGCTATTAGGTAGAGGCCATCGCAAGTAGGTTGGAGGCCATCGCTACTAGTAACAAGAAGCTGCTACAGTAGTAACAAGGACGCTAAACCTCAGGGGGGGATGAATCAATTTCCGAAGTTGCAGTTCCTGGAAGTCCATGCTGCCACAGAATGGATTTCAAGATGATCTGTGCCTTCACGAACGTGGGACTTTTGGGTGGGTAACTATACACCCAGAACTTACAGACTGCCCCAAACGGCTTTAAGGTTAAGCTGAATTCCCTGTAAGTGACCAATTCCATGTGAATAACAGCACAAACCAGAATTTGGTAAGCTGTAAACCCTAAGCGGTTGATAGTCCCTAGTTCTCTTGGGGCTAGCTGTTCCTGCGCTTGGTGCTGGTGTACCCTAAACACTAAATACCCCAATTCACCAAAGGCATTGCTCATGTTAATTATCCCCAATGTCCAAGGTGTTTGGTCTTTTTGTATGTTTTTGTAAATCGAGGAACCAAGATACATGTGTGGCAAGTGTCAATCTAGGTCAATCACTTCCCAGTGATGTCGTCGTCGTCGTCGTCGCCGTCGTCATGATCATCATCACCATCATCATCATCATCATCAAACATTATCAAATCATCCAATCTTTATAATCTTTATCATGCCTAACGTCATGGCTCTCAATCATCCTTGATCCTTTTTATTTGACTTGGCACAGATCCAAGGCGATCCAATTAGCCCCAACATCCGTACAGCTACTTGATAGCTCCCTCCTGTTGCCGCTGACTGGCCAGCTCAGCTGACTTGAGTGGTTGTTTGTGAAAGAAAGACATCAAAGCCATCATCTGGAACTACCCAAACAATGTGAATATCGTTGTTTTCTCCACTTCTGGAAGACCACAGACTGGTTGCCCGACAGGCACTCCCAATTCACCTGTGCTGCAAGTGGCCAGAAATCGTGTTCAGAGCTCCATGTTGAATTTTAGCGATGCACGACTTGTTACTAGTAGTTTGGTGCTACTAGTAGCAAGTGCATTGCTACTAGTAACAAGTGCATGATAATCACTACTAGTAGCAAACGGGCTACAAGTAGCTTCTTGTTACTAGTAGCGATGCACTTGTTACTAATAGCGATGCTCTTGTTACTAATCTTTCTGTCCGGTGCGCAGATCTGAAATCCACCAGCCCTTTTCCGTTACGGAGACCGATTCTGTAGGATTGCGCATTCCTTGAAGAAGTTGATGAAAGGCAGCGCCAAGGGCACCGAGAGCGACCAGTGTCTTGGGGAATTTCAGATGTCCACTTGCCCAGACACTCCATGAGACTGGTACATGTGCTTTCTTATACATGGTGTGTTTGGGTGAATCCCAGCGAAACAATTTGGACGCTGGACTGGCCCCCCTCAGGAACCCCGGACTGGTGGATTCAATGAGTAAACTTTCCAGCCGCCAAGAAAGGAGGTTGGCACGAGGCGGGCACGAAATGGGTGGCTTCTCCCAAACCATGCGACGTGTTTCTCCACTGGTGGGGCTCAGACTTAGATGCTGTCGAAGAGCCTAGCTGCGCCAAGCGAACTTGCGTGACCGATTTTTTTTTTTTTTGGGGGGGTGACAAGATGAAAAGTGTAAAGAGACGTGGGGCCAGCAAAATGGTTATTGCGTGTGTGTTGTACTGGTGTAGAGTTGTTCTTTGTTTAACAAATTTGTCATTGCCGTTGTCACGGTCCAAGAAAAAGACATGTGAGGATCTCCTTGCGATCGGGTCGATGTTTTGTTTGTTCATCCAGCAAGTTGTTGGATTTCACAAGAGGACCTCCTTAGATAAATGGTCATGGTTGTGGTCGCTATGTTTTCCGTGGCTGTCCAAGAATGACCCACTGACATGAACCTAGCGTGGACACCTCCCAAGACGTCAACTGGCTTTTGGGTGTGCTTGCTTTGCTGTTCCACTGTCTATAGTGGTGATAGTGGATATAGTTGTATTGACCCAACTCCAAGTTTTAGTCATCCTTTTCCCATGGGTGAGAAACCGGGATGAGTTCCGAACAGCTTGAAACAAGGACCAGCAGTGTGACCAAGAACAGCTCCGTCAGCAATCACAGCGACTGAACGAAATGGCAGACGCTAGCTTCCGACACGGCTCACTACTTACTCAACAGATCTCAACAGGATCTAGCTATTTAAGCTGTAGAGCTAACACCTTGGAGGAGGAGTTTGGTGACGTGGAGTTGAAGAGTTTCTGCAATGAAAACCGATTGCCGAAGGGAAAGAACTATGGACTGTGGGTCCTGTGGGTCCCTGTACTTTGGAGCTGAAGACCAAGGAGTTGTCAAGAGTGTGAGACGACTAGGTTGCTCAGCCCCCCGAAAAATCCCAGACATCGAAAGAGTGCGAGTGCCATGGATCTTTTTGTACATTTTAGGACTATAGATGTGCACCGAAGTGATGTGATTCATTGAGTGTGGGTCCCTCACTCATGAGGCCAGTTATTGGACATTCAAGTTGTTTCTTTTTTCTCAGCCAGGATGTCTTCAGGTGAGAGCCACCACTTGAGGGCCTGAGCCCCTACTTTGCAAGGTCCCTACATATCGCACGGTGCTGAGAGTCCCTTCGATAAGTCCAAGTAGAGATTAGAGATGGCCTGAAGAACTCCGTGTCAGTTCAGCTATCGGTGAGCCGTGTTGGGACGTTTCAATGTTCCACATGTTGCTCAAGGATTTGGAATGAAGTCGTGCAAGCTGGCGCTGTTGCTGAAGGTTCGCGTTCCCACGGATAGGACCCGTAGACACAGGGCTACGCTATATACAGGGCTACACACTTCTCCCATGGATCACGGCTGTTGACTGGCACAGTACGTACACACCCTGCACTTGCTCGACTGTACATTTACATCATTTTACATCTAGAGCAAGGATGCTACTAGGGGCTCCTGGCCTTACTACTAGGAGCAAGGACGATAGTAAGTAGGGGCTCCTGGCCTTACTACTAGGAACAAATAGCTACTAGGAACAAAGGGCATTTCTACTAGAATCCAAAACGGAGAACCCCTCGGCTGGGCTTCACTTTGTGGACGAGTGAACACCAGCGCATCCATCGGCATCCGTCGGTGATTTCACGTGCTTGCCTTTTCCATGGAGTCATCGACAATAGCACATGGCGTCAGCTTTCAACATGCACCCCCCCGTGCCCACGCGACGGGCTGCAACGGAGAAGGATCATGGATCACATCCCTCATCCCATAGGTGTTGCAGGAGCAACTCCAGTAGGGTCTTTTTGTTGCGATGCCCAAACTTGTTCAGCTGATCAGCTGTTACACAACTCTGCAGTGTGTGAACAGATCAGTGGGTGAAATGTGGTTTGTATACCCTGGCCATCCCTATACTTGTTCAAAGGTCTTTGGTATCATGGTAGCATGATGTATATGTGAGATCGTGAACTGTTGGAAAAGTGGGAGCTACTGCTGACAGAATTCTCAACATCCCATGCCACAGTGAAGCGCAGTGGGGATCGCAAAGAAGCACAGGTCACACCAATTCAGACCCCTCCTTTTTGCAAGGTCAACAAATGTTTTGGTGCTGATGTCTTGGTGCTTTTCATGTCAATGCTTGCGCACGCTCCATTCCAAACCTTTGAGAATCACGGGCTGCAGCAGCACCCCTTCCAGGGCGCTCCAGGGCGCACGTTTTCTTTTCGCAAGTTTTGGATGAAACCTTCTGCGTGGATTTTTACCAGGATCCTTCTGGCATTTCATTTGGGCCACCAAGTCATTAGTTGATCTACTGTATATGTTACCCTCCCTGAAACAATCATGGAAGTGGAAAACCACCGGTTTTGTACAGGAAAACAGTCTTCACTTCCATGATTGTTTCAGGGAGTGTACATGTCAACCCTTAACATCCTACCCAGGAGTTCAGTGGACCACCTGCCCAACCTTCGAAACGGGCCAGGTTTCCCCACTGGAGGTCATAGGTGTTCAGTTCGGTTTGCCCGGATTGATGCCGGAGACCCCAGGTGGCTCTAAGGACAACTGACTGGGGTTCCAGAATGGTGGTAGGAATGTGTCCAGGCTTTCAGAAAATTTCCGAATGAAGAGTAACCCATTCGACAACTGAGACCCCAGTCACCGACACCCCCCGCGAGAACAGGGTGGAAAGACCCAGAACGAGTCATACCACATCATAGATATTTGAGTGGAGGTGCGGTTTATGTTTTTCCAGACTTGGCCCACGGCATCCCACGGCAAAAAACATTAACAGTAAGAAACCGCTCGAAATAGGAATAGTAAGAAACTTGTTTGCAATAGGGTGTTCTTTCCGTCATGTACATTTGTGTTACCAGGAAGAGAGTAGTACAGCATCTACCACGCAATCCACATGATCTTGGGACGATGTAGGTTGCCCAGTTAGTGGCATGAGGCTAGGTGTTGCGACCCTGTTTCATTCTGGATAGCTACTTTCTGTCTACAGATTACATGGGCTCCATTAGCATGTTTGTTGCACAACTAATTAATACCAGCGCCATAGTCGAGTCAGGGGTGTCTGTAAACCACCCTTTCCGGGGTGCTGGTACTAATTATATATAAAGTCTAGTGTTTAAAGTTCTACACATTCAGTAGGGTGTTAAATGCAATTCTTTGGTGTTTTCAGCAGCTAACACAGCTGCCCATGCGTTTTTAGTTCTATGTTTGTGATACACTAACTTAGGCTTTGTCACACACCTTTTGGAAGCCTGAGAGGCCTTTTTTCAGTCCCCTGTTGATTCTCCGATTTCGATCGAACCTAGCCCAATGCACGCCAGCTGTGCACAGGGAGTTTGGCGCTTGGGGAGGGCGCTCAACAGCGTATACATCTATAAACATAAAAGTTGCTGTAATCGTCTCAACCTGGACAGCTTGTAATTCTACGACTTCCAACAGGTTGCCTTTTGGATGTCGCCACATCCAGGCTTGGAACCAAAATATTGTCTATAGCTTTAGCTGCATACATTTGTGTATTCCTAAGAACCACAGAATGTTTATAGCTTTTTCACCACAGAAGGGACATTTTTCTGTTCAATGCTTTGAGAAATCAGCAGCCCAAAAAATCAGTGCAGTGGTGAAGTCCAGAGCTGCCGGGCACGGTTCAACGTGCCCGCTGACTGATTGAGTGAGCTGAAGCGTCGTTGAAGGCAACAGCTCAGCAAATAGTCTTCCAGATTGACAATCGCGTTCAATCCGTAAGCTGCGAGCTCCTGCAGTGCCCGAATACTCAACATTTTGAACTTCCCAGAGTTTTGATGATTGTGGAATAGCGCTCAGCATGGCTGGCGGGAGACTTTGAACAGTTAAAAATGCAGGTCGTCGAATTAACCACATTTTTGAGCAGAGGTTGGCCTCCGTGATGGGTGTCCTTGGTCTCGAAAATTAGAATGAGTTGTTGTAGGTTTTGAAGCAACACTCAGTGGATGTTGTTCAGCAATGCGGTGGAGTAGAAGGAATTGGAATTTGAAGGCATCAAGGTCGCACCCAGGACAACTCGTCGGGTTCACGCACACATATTCAAACAGGATCATTTTTTACGCTGAAAGTACCAGTTGGTGATGGACCGGATTAGAGTCAGAAGCATTGAAGGCAATTCAGCACTCCTCAATATTACGGGACCAACTTGCAGCTGATCAAAGGTATCGAGGCCCTTCAGAAACACGTCCGACATGATTCTGACAATAAAAACTCCTCAGTAGAAAAAAGCATGGACTCCCAACTGAAGTAGCTCCACACCTCCAAATTCTCAGCAAAGGTCCTCAACTTCAACCAACCAAAATAAAGCACTCCAGGGACTCCAGAGCAAGCGCTTTCGCTGCTATCGAACTAAGAGGACACCCATGCTTTGACAAATGCTTGGAACCTTTGCCATTTCTTCGGCTGCGCCTCTGCGAAGCGGCGGCTGCGCCGTGCCATGATGGTTTGTTTGAAGCAGGTCTATAGGTGCATTTCAGGTGAGCATCATCATGGTGGATCATTGGATCTTATTGGATCATGAATCATGAGTCTCAATGTGTTTGCAAAGATTGATCGAAGCATTGTGAGTCGACCAACCCTCTATTCTTACACATCTCGAGTTTCGGCTTTGCATAGTCTCGAGTTTTGGACGACTCTTCTCCGCCAAGTGATTTTCTGTGTGCAGTTCCACCAGTTTGCATGGCTGCGATGGTTTGGGATCTTCCGAATGGACAAGTGCCCTCTACCTGGATGATGACTCCTGACTTTGCCTGTGACACCTGGCATTCGAAGTGTAGTCGGTCCGCGCACATGTGCAAGAAGTTTGTTCCTCGCATGAGGAAGTCGAGCGGAGTGCTCGAGCTGTTAAACTGATCCAATCCACGTGGCACAATCATGAATCATAACTGTGATCCCTCCTAAAGACCTTATTAAGATGAGCCTGAAAACCCATGCCATGGAGAAATAAAGACAAGATGTTCTGTTGCAAACCATTGCAAACCAGTAGTTTCAGGATCCATGTTGGTCCGCAAGGGTGTCAAGTTTGTCAAGTTAATGTGATAGTGATAGTCTTCAATTCAGATGACCATCGCGAAGTCATCAAGGTGAACCAGGCATTTTTTGAGGCTTTCAGGACAGACCCCACGAGGAGCAATTTGCCAGCGATCAGACCAGAGCCGGGTTTCTATGATTTCGGACATTTGTCGGTGTGGTCCACAGCTGTGGTTCTTTTGGACATGTCGAACCTTTCCAAACTTTCGACAGGGGTATACAATGTGGATCAATGTGGTTTTGAATCTATTTTGGCCCAGTTGCCAGTTGCCCACAAATGAACCCTGAACCCTTGGATGGATAAACCTTTTGGCCAAGTACAATCAATGCAAATCCATGAGGTTACGAACTCTTTCGTGAGGTCAGAATTGGACCCCTCCAAGGATCGCAGATGGAATATGATGGAACCTTATTTTGGACATGGTTGGTTTGGCTACGGTTTCATCCTGTTTCATCGCAGCCTTCCAAAACTCCTGTCTTTTCCACTCAGCCTACAACATCCTGAACATCTGGCATGCGGTGAAGGAAAAGCCCTGAACATCTGAACTTCGAACCTCTACCGCAGCTGAACCAAGAGCCTTAAGGAGCTGAACCAAGCTGCTGAACGATCTGATCAGCGGAACAGAGGTTCGATGGCACTGGCACCCCTACATCTCTCCTTGAAAGGGGTCCACATCGACCACCGACATCGGTTGATTGTGCCATCTACTCTCCATCCACTTGTTTGTTTGGTTGTTTGGTTGTTTGTTTGTTGTTCTTTTCCGTGTTGATTGAAGAACTGACTGTCGAGGCAGCAGTCAGCAGTCGGTTTCTGAAGGACCAAACAGGGGGTAGGTCGAGCAACCAAAAACCTCAGTCCTTTTGAAGGAGCTATTTTTGCAATCATTCCATCTTCCTGAGCCGGAGTGGATAGGTTTGCAGTTTGAGGATTCGACATTTGGCAATTTGGCCGTGCTGGCCACACGCGGGTCTCTTCCAATTGGCAGGGGATGCAACGACAATCGAGTGCATCGTGTTCATCGATCTGTCATGACCTGACTCGAAAGACGCGGAGATTCATGCCAGAATTAGAATGACAGCTTTCCCTACAGGTCAGTTGGAACTCATTTACTGGAGTTGGTCATACAAAATAAAACTCAAGATAACTCAAGGAGGTTTTCAGGATCAGGTTTGAGTGAGTCAGACTCGTAGGGTTTGTTTCCGCTTTAGCTGCAACCTCATAGTAGAATCTTAGATCGACCGAAGATGCTTTCTGCCGGGAGGTTTGTAGTTTTTGTGTTTTTGTGGCAAGTTTCTTTTCATCCGGGGTTAAAGAGAGCATCCACTCTTCCAATGAGTAGACCTTGTAAGTCGAAAATTAAACATATTTTGTTTTATCATTTATCATTCCCAGACTCAGACTCTCCAAACAGGCCTTGCTCCCACCAAACTTAGGGATTGGTTCGGGTCGGACCCCTCCATCTTTTGAGCGTTGGGGTTATCTACCATCAACCTAATTACCTCTAATTTTTCATGCAGCCAGATCCTGTGTACCGAGAGCTGGAACCTGGGCCATGTCCAGAAGGGGCAAGAATCGAGGTCGGTGAACTATGATATGATCATGTGCCCATATAATCTCAACTCTGCCGCGCATGACTGCAGATTTTCACTACAGCCAAGGTGCGTGGAAACTGCTGTTGGGGCAAGAGATTGTGGAAAATCGGCGGGTCAACACGTTGGAAAGCTGCCTGATTGGCTGAATGCTGGATGTAAATCAATTTGTGTTTTGCGGACTGTCTTGACCTCATCAGGCAAATATCAGGCATACTTTTTGTGATGAGTAGATCGCAAGAGATTGCAAGCAACTGAGCCGTGTGGAGACAAGTAGCTCGCCCCAAGAGCACAAAGTACCAGCTCTGATGTTACCGTCACCAGATCTAGTTCCAGATCTGGGATGAAGAAGCAGAGCTCTGTAAGCGATGCTTCGTGGCAAGTCACCAGAGCCATTGATATGTTTCAGTGTTCCGCATCCGAGAGGTTTGGAGCCGAATCGATGATGCTAACCACCCAGCGGTATAGAATAAACCACACTGTGTCAGCTCATTTGGCTGATGGCACAAAAGACTGGTTCTTGATTCGGCACATGCTTACTTTGTATTCCTTTTCTTTCACTTGTCCCACACAACTAATTTGTTGGGGAACGGTTTACTGAATGGAAGACTGGTCTATATATAATAATATAAGATATATATATATATATGTATTGTTGGTGTGGATTTTTAGAGATTTGCCATGCGTTTGGTGTTGAACGGATATGTCCAGATGCTGCTATGAACTTCAGCTTTTGAACATCCTTTGAAGACGTCCCACATATGCCAGACAAGGTCTTCTTTGGTGAGTGAAGACCCTGGACCCTTCACTTGTATAGAAGCTGAAACGGATACAGGTACCCGAGGTTTCCAAATTCTCTTAGAACATTGGTGCTTGGCTTCTTGACGCTCCACAGTACGTCTACAAGGGATTACACTGGTGCTTTTCTACGGTCGTTTTCGCAGAGGTTTATGAGGGAAAGACAGCTGATGTTCTTCCCACTTGGCACACTTGGCTGTTCTCGAGCCGATACAAAGTGCCTGTGCAACCTAACTGTACTGATATCACACTGGCAAAATGCAATGTATATACCTGGAGTCTCAAAGTACCTCAGAAAATAGCTACAGGACCTGTTCTTTTAATGTCATGTCAAGTCCCATTTTCTACGGTACTTCGGAGGGCCCAGGTACAATACATTGATTGGTACATCACATGGCCATACTTACATACTTGGCCTAATTCGCTTTTCGAAGGTTTATAAGTATCGCAGTTGAACTGTTTAACTACACCCCCTATGACCTCCTACTGTTTTTGAAAAAGCTTCTGGGATTCAGGGTCAAGGGTCGAAATAATGGCCAACCTAGAGACCGTTTGTGCCAAAAGCATTCTTTGGCACTCAGTGCGGATGGCAGGATACCTTACGGACGGAGACTAACGGGGATGATGGAAACGTGCTGGAAGTCGTAATACCTTGCAGCACGGGCGCCAACGACAGGTGCGCGGACCGTTGCAGAAGAAGGTGCTGGGGGCAAGATGCTAACGCGCTGCATGTGCTGAATGTCGTATAGTACCTTGCGGCTTACGGTATTCTTTGATTTTAATTATATAGCGTAACCTGTCCCCCCTTAGCAAACAATCGAGGGAGTTGGATTAGCTAGCATGTGCAGCTGTCAGTTGGGATGCACCTGTTGTTTTTTTGGGTGTTCTAAATCAATCTATAGAGTACAAGCCTAAAATAACACAATGGGTGAAAACA
Organism: Durusdinium trenchii; assembly: GCA_963970005.1. Classification (NCBI taxonomy): domain Eukaryota; class Dinophyceae; order Suessiales; family Symbiodiniaceae; genus Durusdinium; species Durusdinium trenchii. Next base: position 807,731 of record CAXAMN010021851.1, on the reverse strand, counting down.
AATTACTATTGGTTCGTCCCATTAAACTAATCAGGCGTGTGTGAAAAATTTGGCGGAAACTTTTATATTTCGTTCCATTATACTAATTTGGATGCGACACTACGGTAGTAAGTCTACGATCGGCGTGTGGATGGCAGAATACCTTTCGGAAGAACGTTCGCAGAACACGCTGCATGTGCTGGATGTCGGAATCCCTTGCCCATGGGCTGGCAGTGGTGCTGCCAAGGCGATGAGCGGCGTGCGGATCGCAGAATGCCTTGCCGGAGCAGGTGTTGGGAGGATATGCTGGGGGACTGCAATATGAGCTGGTTCGCGAGGGGGAACACGATTGAGGAGCAAACTGCAGCAGAATACCCTGCAGAAGAAGGTGCTGCATGTTGTAATGCCTTGCGGCAAGGGCTCGCGGCTTGCGGAAGGCCAAGATGGTCTACATGGTTGGTGCTAAACATGTATGTATGCAGGGTGATGGAGGATCAAGTTTAGGCAGATGCTGGGAGTGACGCAGACCCTGAAAAGTTGTTATTTCACTCAGTGGAAGGCCTTCCCGATGGCTTCGCGATGGATTACTGTTTCGACTTGTTTTGAGAGACAGCACAAGGAAACATATTGCAACGCATGTTGCACTCCAACACCTCAGGTGATTTGCAAATGAATGCCGTAAAAAGCCTTTAATTTTGAAAATTCAACGTATCGACCAACCAGCCAAAATCCTAACTTCCCACCAACCCAACCACCCCACCCATGTGTTTTTCTCTGTGTTTGTCAGCTTTTGGTTGCAACAAGTATATAATTCCGGCCCGAAACTAAGAATGACGTTTGCACCATTCCAGATGAAAAAGACCCCTCCTCAAAATCATTGTTGTTAATACATTTTGGCTATAAAACACCGCTCCTGTGCAAGAAAACTCACTTAGCATGCCCCAAAAGTTGCGCATTCCGAGTTCTAGGGGTGTTTTGAAAAATGACAAACACCAATTGTTCAGCAGGCCGAACAACTTAGAAGCGGTGCAAACTTTCCAAAATTTTGGAATGCAACATGGTTCAACAGCTATCACTTGCAAGAAAGGCGACGGGGGCTTTTGATTTTGGAATGCCCCTGGGCAAACTTGTGTTTTTCAAAAACAGTAGGCAAACTTAGAACCACCGATCAGTGGCTACAATTGGGAGTTGTTGCTTACGCAAGACGTGTGGGATTGAAAAACATATTAGCGATTTGGGAGTGAAAAAACTTTGCCTTGAAATAGTGTTCTACAGACAATTGCATTCAAAAAAAGAGAAGCGAGTAAAACAATGGTGTTTTGAGCTGGTTCCTTTCATTTCCCTTGGCTTTTGGCGATGTTTGAAGGGCAAAGACAGGACCCGAAAGCCAAATGAAGACAACATGGTGGGAAATCAATGGAAATTCAAGGCCATCACTCTTCTTTCACTCTTAAAACACGACTTTCACTGGTTTTTCATTCTTAAAACCATTTTTCATTGTTTGTGTCAGAACAATTGAAGAATTCAAAAGAACATCGAAGAAAATTTATAAAATGCAAATGAAAAGAAACTGAAGGATATTTCAGAAATCAAAAGGACATGAAGGACAACTATATTGAAACGCGAGGAAACTGAAGGGAAAATGAAAGCAACAACATGAAGGGAAAGTTAAAGGAACATGAAAAGAAATTGAAGAAAATGACAGGAAATGCAAGAAATTCAAGGAAATCATTTTTCAGCAGAGATGGTTTCTTGGACTGTTTTTGGAAGAACGGACTTATCGTCACTTCGGCAAAAGATCGACCCCTCCTCACTTTTCGTCACTTTTGATTTTGGTACGTTTTGGCATTAAAGCGCCGCGCCGGTGCGGGAAAATATACATAGACACAGAATGCCCAAATGTGGGTGCATTCTAAGTTGTATGGGCGGTATAGAAAAATGAGAATACTTTTGAGTCGGGCCAAAAGATTTAGAATTACACAAAATGTTGGAATTCAACATGGTTCAACAACCATCACTTGCAACAAATGCCACGGGGGCTTTTGATTTTGGAATGCCTTTGGGCAAACTTGCGCTCTTTTCAACAACAGTAGCCAGACTTAGAACCACCGATCAGTGGCTACAATACAGCCTGTGTGGAAGAAAAGCGATATTATTTATTTTGGAATGAAAACAGATTGACTTGAATCAGTGCTTGCAAAGCGAGTGAAACAATGGTGTTTTGAGCTGGTTCCTTTCATTTCCTTTGGTTTTTGTGGATGTTTGAATGGCAAAGAAAAAGGAACCCGAAAGCCAAATGAAGACAACATGGTGGGAAATCAATGGAAATTCAAGGACATCACTCTTTGACTCTTAAAGCATAATTTTCTCTGGTTTCTATTCTTAAACCATTGTTTTCATTGTTTTTTGAAAAAGAGAAGAACTCAAAAGAACATTGAAGAACATCAAGAATGCACATGAAAAGAAACTGAAATCAAAAGAACATGAAGGACAATTGAATTGCGAGGAAACAGAAGGGAACACGAAAGGAACGTTAAAGGAACATAAAAAGAAACAAATCAGTAAATGTTTTTTCTCAGCAGAGATGGTTTCTTTGACTGTTTTTGGAAGAACGGACTTATCGGCACTTCGGCAAAAAATCAGACGGTACGTTTTGGCGTTAAAGCACCGTGGCTGTGCAGAAAACAACACGCGTTCTTCTCGTTTTTTTGAATGCAACTGTCTGTAGAACACTATTTCAAGTCAATCTGTTTTCATTCCAAAATTATCAATATCGCTTTTTTCCACACAGGCTGAATTGTAGCCACTGATCGGTGGTTCTAAGTTTGGCTACTGTTGTCGAAAAAACCGCAAGTTTGCGCAGAGACATTCCAATATCAAAAGCCCCCGTCGCATTTTTTGCAAATGATGCGCTGGTTCCTTTCATTTCCTTTGGTTTTGTAGATGTTTGAAGGGCCAAGACAGGAACCCGAAGGAACCCGAAAGAAAATGAAGACAACATGGTGGGAAATCAAGAGAAATTCAAAGACATCACTCTTCTTTCACTCTTAAAGCACAATTTTCCATGGTTTTCATTCTTAAAGCCGTGTTTTCATTGTTTTTGAAAGAACATTGAAGAACTCAAAGGAGCATTACAGCAAATGAAAAAACAGCAAAGGACGAAAAGAAGAAAGGTACATGGACATCATTATTTTCATTCTTAGATTATTTTCAATTTTTGAACACGTTCTTCTTCATTCTGAAATAACTCGTTTGTCATCTTTTTTCAAAAAGAGACATGGAAAGACCATGAAGGAAAACTAAATTGAAATGACACCAAAATGAATACGAAGGAAAACTGAAAGGAACATGAAGGGACATTGACGGGAACATGAAAAGAAATGCAGTAGAATGACAGATGCAGGTAATTCAAGGAAATCGCTCTTTTTTCAAGCAAGGAGACAGTGTGATACTGCATGGCCTCGGCCTTACTTTGGCGAGCCTTTTCAGATGCAGGGTTTTTTGTATACATGTAGCGATGGCGCCATATAGCGATATATGCATGGTAATTCAACGCTGCCTTCAAACTTAGAAGGTGCATTACAAGACCCCCCCATTCAAAAATTATCTGTTGTTCTGAAGTGCCGATCTTCACACTTTCTAAGTTTCAGGCCGGTACTAAATCTGTGAAAAAGGACGATACGGACAATACACAATGCACCCTAGACTTCGCAGCAATGATGCAATTTGTTTCTGTGTCCTAGATGTCTTTCCACTGAAATGCTGAAAACTTAGGTTGTTTTTTTCGCCACATTTTGGAATTCTCCGGCTGCCGGCTTGGTTACTCCCCCCTCCGTGCCTTTTTGGCCCCATCAGTCAGCAAACTGATGCCTTTGAGTTTCTCTGCGCACGTCAGACCAATTTCTCCGCGTGTGTTTTCGATGCGTTAGTTTTTTTCCTCCCACCTGTCAGGTAAGGGTTGTTAGATTTTATGTCAGCTCCTCCGCCTCGTCCGCCTCCTCCTCACCTCAGCCGCAAGTGCAGGATGGCAGTGTTCCCCGCCAGACCTCCATCGCAAGTACAGGATGGCAGTGTTCCCCGACGGACTTCAACCGCCAGCTCCCCAGCGCACTTGCCGGGCCTCAACCAACACACAATCGCAAGCTCCACCCCAAAACACAATAAATAACACACAATCAATCGCAATCACACACGCACAACCACAACACACACATCCACAAACACAAACAAACAGCAGCAAACGCAACCACACACGCAATCACAGACACACAATCGCAAACACAACGCAAACACATCCACAAGCACGTAGTCACAAACGCAACGACAAACACAACCACAAACCCAAACGCACAACCGCAAACACAACCACAAACCCAAACACACATTTTTACTAAGCACAAACACAATCACAAACACACAACCACAAACACACCCACAAGCACGCAATCGCAAACACACTACCACAAACGCAACCACAAACTCAAACGCACACACACACACACAAAAACACAACCACAAACACAACGACAAACACACTACCATAAACACACAGTCACAAACACAACCACAAACACAATGACAAATACACAATACACAATCACAAACACACAACCAAAAACAAACACACCGACAATGACACATCCACAGCGCACAACCACAGCACATTCCCGAGGACCCACAAGCAAAGACAAGAACCACAAAACTCACGACCATGGCAACATGCTTCCTCACCATGGCATTCAGACAAATGATTGAGATGTCATGGTGGGGATCACTCGAAGTAAAGTAATTTGGTATATTATTAGTTTTTATGTTCATTGCTATTTTTTGGGGGGTATTCTAGTATTCAGTATTCTAATTGCTTGCTGTTTACTGGCCCGCATAGGGACGGCCGCAGCAACCAGCTACGGCTCAGGTTCTCTGGTTCATGTTATTTCGCATTTTTTGAAACAAAAGAAACACATCATTTCTCGTCGACTTCACTTCACCATGATTTGCTCCAAATCTCATACCTTAGCCAGAGGATCCAGGACCGTTCTCAGGATGTTTTTTTGTTGCCCAAACGAGACCCATATGAAAAAGATCCTGAAGGAGGGCCTCTGGAACCTGTCGGTTAAAGCTGACACTTTGTCGACTTGTGTTTCATTAGTCGATGAATGTCGGCCAGTTTTGCAGGCACGCTTTGACATAGCTGGAGGGCCGTGATGTCAGGACCTATGCTTTTGACTGCGTGCTCTACTGGAAATGGCATGCCAGAAATGCATGTTACTCCGTTTCCACACAAACTGACTTTGTGCCGGCAATGCTTGCATCGAGCCAGTGTACCATCATGCCAGGAGGAATATTTTTTCATCCACACTGTCATTTTGTGTAGATCAGCACTAGTTTTTGCTTGGACGATGGGAACAACCCTGCTTCTGAGATGGCACCTGTACATCTTCGTTTGAACAAACAGATCACGGAGTGCACATTTTCACATGAAAGATTATCAGGGTAAGAACTCTCCCCATCGAGCATCAGGAAAACTTCTGGCCGAGGTGCCAATCTGCCAGCTTTGCATTCCTGCTAAGATGGGATGGTCATGACGATAGTGGAAATCGCACAAGTGTTTTACAACATGTTCCTCAAACACGGGAAATCACCGATGAAGGAGTAGTGGGGCCAGACAAGGATAATATCGATGGCACCTGTATGTAGATACTCCCTCCCTGCAATCATGGAAGTGGACAACCCCCTGTTTGTAGGGAATTTTTTCCAGAACTATTGTCCATATTTCGTTTGGGGGGCTGGCAACCGGGCATTTCATTCATAGGTGGAAATCAAGTTGGTGTTTATTCACTCATATGAGCAACCACTTCTATTTAGGCTTTACTAAAATAGTCTACGGCATGCTCTATGTGTTTGTCTATCATCAGTATTCGCTTGTGAACGAGATAGGCCCCCTACATAAACGATATATTTTTGTTTGATGTCACTAAAGTAATCTGAACGAGATGGAGTGTGATCTGCTATGAACGAGATACTGTGACATGACCTCCTGCTTAAGTAGTCTAAACCAGATAGGGCCCCCGTATAAGAGATAGTGTATTTGAGCTAAGTACCAAATAAATGCCGTGGCAAATATGAGCAGCTGCCAAAACCTCCGATGAAGGCAGCATCACTACAGTGAAGAGTAAGTGAGTACAATAAGAGAAGCCTTCAGGCACAATAAGGTGCACAAAAAAGAAACGATAAGATTTTAGTACATGTTGTTAGGTGTGTCCAAACCCTCAGGAACTATAAGGTTCACAGAAACAACGGTAACGTTGGGAAGGATGGGCACTGCAACACACAAGAAAGAGGGTTTGCACGTCGCTCATATGTTTTTTTAATGATTCTGATAGCCTGATCGCCCTCACAGGCGAGTGTTAGTTGTTGGATGTTGTTGGATTTCAACGTACTTCTCACACTCGGCCTCGATGCAGCGCAGCCACGAATTCTTTTCACCTGGATCCTTGGAATTTCTTTGCTTCCTGTCATAGTTGACGTGGATTGTGGCTGAAGCATACTATCCACGTGGATTTGGACCAGAACTCTGTGCTTCGGCGTGGCATCTGGAGCCTTTTTGGGGCAGTCCTCCCACGTCAACATGCCAAGAAGCAAGGATCTCCGTAGCTTCAGATCCTTGCCGTTCTTAACAAACAGTGTTTCAAGATCTAAGATCTCCTTCCTGTTGAAAAAAGAGCAGCTCAGCCGCTCCCCAAAAGAGAGGCTCGGAGCGACCCAAGGGCCACAGACCCTTCGGCGCCGGGGCTTCCCGTTGGAAAATCCAATCGGACTCTTGGTTGACGAAAAACCACTCGGTGGAGAAGAGGCCAATCTTCTGGAATAAGACAGACGCCTAGGTGGTTGTGATAACAAACCGGTTTGACCCTTGTGAACCCAACCACTTCAGGTGGTGAAAAGGACACCAAAAGCGGAGATTTCGTTCGAAAGCCGTGCTCAACAACCTATATGAGGTGGTGTGGCAGGTTGGTCCATGTTTGGTTTTTTGTTCGCCATTTGATGCAACCTCCACAAGAGTTCTTCAAGATGACTGCAGGCAATTTCTGGTCGTTTTCGGGTACACACATGTAGGGATGATATGGGATGATGTGGGTAATTCATATTGGAACGTAAGAGCTGTACCCCGGTACGCGTGCCATGTCCAATCCAGAAGTGCCAGCCAAGCGCATGTGAAAACTGATTGCATTTGCCGAAGGTGCTTTTGCCCAAGGTAGATAATATTTTCTGAAGTCCAGCCGTTACGCCGAAACGCCCCACGTGAACTAGATGGAGGAGCCTACCCAAGTGCAGGAGGCATCCGAGGACATCACGCGCCAACGGTCGACGACGGCATCGAGCACTCATTCATTCGACTCAACTAGTGCCAAGGTAGTTTTTTAGCAGATCAATCTTTTGGGTATATCCACGTGTTTTATGACTTAATGGAGTCAGTATTGTGCGGAATTCTGTGCCTTTGGGCATGGGGCCACAGAAGACAGAAACTAGATCACTGCAATATCATTGAGTCACTTTGTGGGGATACCATTTGTAAACAAATATATATATATATAATGTAATATAGATAAGATACATGTAATATACACATGGGGTAGGGGTCTACAATTAATTGACATTCTGACATTCGGATTCTAGAACACGCACGCCTGGGAACTCCAACAATCCGTCGGAAAGAACCGAACTCTCCTGCTTATTCCAGCAAATCAACATCCCGCCCTTTGAGCTGTGGGAGCCCTCTAGCTGGAAAAGAGTGAAACCTATTGAAACCAACCGTGGGAAATGGTTTTGAGAGATTGTGACAGTTTGTTGTGCTTCCCACGTCAAGTCGTGTGGGATCTAGCATCTTGAGGTGTTCATTGATATTTGCCTTGTATATTGGCCCAGCATGGCCCAGACAAACCAGTGGTCTCCTTGCTCTGGGTCCAAAGCTTCCTGAAGGCCATTCTTGAAATGTCCAGAATCTACATGAATCCTGAAGAACTACGCGAAATGCAGAGGTGAGACTGGTGAAACCGGTACAAAAGTTGATAACCCTTCTTTTGCGATCCTGTGAGACATTGTGGGACCCTTTTTGGAACCATTTTTGATGTTTCGATTCAAGACAGTGCCCGTTTCACAACGTCCCAGCCGGTCTGACCGCCGGTCCACGGTCCGCAGGAACAGGCCACAGAGTGGCAACCGGTGAGTGAAGGAAGTCCTGTCAGTGGTGCGAGTCGCGAAGATACCGCAACTGAGCTCATTGACTTTGATAATCTGGAAGAAGGCCAGCCCGGACACACGGTCGGAGAGTCATGGTCGGAGAAGACCCGCTACTGGTCGGAGGCGATCCTAACCGCTGCCATACCGAGGGTACTGAGTTTGGATGAGCTAATTGGATGGGCTGCCAGACTCGATCTTGTTAATTAGATGACTCTCCGAAACCTCGACCTCAATCAAAGAGAAAGGGACACACACACACACAGATCTCTATACTCTTTTTCATAAAGGGTATCTAAGCCTAAGCTAAGAACTTGAGTCCCCGAGGACTCCATCCACCGTGCGGCGTCACTGCTTCGCCGCCGCGAGCGGCCCGGAGGCCTCTCGCCGAAAGACAAGATCGGCGCGGACACGATGTCAGACCTACTGGAGCTGCCGGGGCACCGAGGGGGTGCAGGTTGCGTGTCGCCCGTGCCGCACTGGAGGGGAGACGTAAGCTAGATGAGGAGCTTATGCAAAAGGACTTCTAAGGAGCAACAATCTCTTGGCTGCCAACACATGACAAAACTATGCAAGGACCTGCGTATAAACAGTCAGCACCTGGAAATCACTTGGAGGTGTCTAGGGTGTATCTGAACTAAGCCTCCGGAAGGACCAGAAGGAGTCTAATAGAAATAATTGCATCGTGTTTGGTCTCAAAAGAGCTTGCACGACTGTTCGTAACCACAAAAAGATTGACCAGGTGGATCTGAATTCACTCTCATATAAAGAAGAGAACATCATAGAAACAGGCCTTTTCCCACCACTGACCCTCAAGTGCAATATATCCGGCTCAGGTCACAGACCGAGGTGGTAGTCTTGAACAAGTCCTGGGAAATGTTCATGGTGGCCCTTGGCGGTGAGCGAGAGACGGTGGGCGATGCCATCTTCGGGGCCTTGAGCGACCGCTTGGTCTGTATCAAGGAGCACAGTCTCGCTACTGTCTCGCTGTGATTGAGTTGAAACCACTTCTGACCACATCTCCGGCAGGCGAACCGCTGCCTTTTTTTTGATTAGATGATGCAATGTCCAATGCTGATGACTTTCGGGTTTGTTTTTTTAAATGTCGACTCCAGAGATATCGTTTCCGTTGGTTTTCCCCATCTCAATGTTCATGGTCATCAGACCTCAGATCAATGTGTTGGAAACCTGATGAGGATCCTTAGCACTAATCTCTTCATGGGGGAGGGATGCCCAAGAAAGAGAGAGAGACATGTAAACATTACAAGATAACTTGGCAATAGGACCATAGGATGTCGGATTGTTGAATTTACACAAGTAGGTTCAAGAAATTAGAGGGTACTGGCACCAAAAACATGCACATTTGGATCATGGGCCACCCACACCGACTCACACCTTTACCACCTTCACATCCATTTGCGTCTTCGTGCCGCCGCAAGACAAGACATGCAGAAAAGGTGCATGCAGGCGAGTTAGGAACTCTCGGGGTCTCCGAATTCCAGGGACACATGATGATACCCAGACGCTCATGGGCCCTCATATGGAGGGGTCGGACCCTCATATGGAGGGCTCTGGGGTCTCAAATCCCTAGGGTACTCCCTAGGGTTTTGAGGTACCAAGAGCTGTTTGGAGCGTCTGGTAGGACCCCAAATGCCCCCCCCCCCCCCAGCGCTTCACTCCGTGCCAAACGTCACTTTCTGATACCAGTTTAAAGGGTGATTCTCTGGTGCGCCCCCCCCCCCTCGCTGCGGTTGGCGGATAGTGAAATTGTATAACATTGCTAGCTCCATTCGACGGGTTTCTTTCTGTTTGACAAACATCCTTGAAAATGCCAGGACAAAACCAACTGCCTGAACTCCTGTGTTTGGGCCTCCGCCTTCACTGTGCACATCTGTGCACCGTGCAGTCGGACGCGGTGTCCTGTCGGACCGCTGGCAGGAAGCGTTCAAGGGCCGACCAAGGGCGATCATCTCATTGAACTTGTTCAATGGCTTCCGCCTTCTTTGCAACAAAGCCGGAGACGCCGAGGACTTGAGGCGTGGGGCCGATGGGATGGGCGAGGCCGATGGACCACGTGGGGCCGATGACACCGGCGGGTGCGTGAGCGCGGGCCACCGGATCCACGTTTAGAACATTATAGAACTACCTCTGAGATGAGATACGAACATATGATCTTCTATGAGGGTACGCGGGTACGCGCCCAGCAGGATCCAATGGGGTACCAAATACCGTTTCGGGTTGGTGGCGGATCGTTTCGGGTTGGAAGATCCCCCTGGGGTTGTTGGACGAAGAAAAAGCGAACTCCGCTTGCCGGGGTGTCCGACGTTCTCGTCTTCTCCATGGACAGGTCGAAAATCCGGTTCATGAGCACCTAGTATGTTCGGGTGGCTCCTTTCCAAACTCTCCAGAAAAACCTTTGTCATGGTTCATTGTTTTTGGCTTGTTGCTATCCTACAAATCAGAAGAAAGTCTTTGGTTCTTCTGGAGCATGTTCCAGTGCGTCCTGATGGTTCACTGACCACCACTACCATGGACCTTTTAGCCTAGCGCAGACCAACGCTCCGCAGGGGACTGACCCTCAAAGGTGCTCGATCAGGTTCTTTGCAACAAAGAAACTTCCTTCAAGACCATTGGGATATTTGACTTTTCCGGGGGGCCGTCAACTCGTGTAGCGTGTTCAGCCGCGTGGGTCGTTTGAATTTTTGTTGTTAAAGAAGTGGAGTCGAGAGAGACAGTGAGATAATCATAGTGTCTCTTGGCGGTTGCAGAGCTTCAGCCTGCACTGAAATGGTCCTTTTTTTCACGCGGGCTGAAGACTATCAGTGGAAAGAGTTGTGTTGATAGAAAATTGAACATCAACTGGATCCCTCTTTGTGAGCAAAACTGGTTTTTAACATAGTTCGGGGCCAGGGTTGGTTTCGATTGATCTCTTCACACAATTTGCGGTTGTATCCGGATCCATATGTATTGGCCAGGGAACCTTGCAACGGAGCAGGGCCAGGGTGGGCCCTGGGGGGGGGTCGACCAAAGATGTTTTCTTTTTCAGTCGACCCACCTCGAATCTGAGAGTCTTATTACAGTTTAGTTATTTTGGATACTGTATTGTGGATGTCAATGTGTTCCTGACGAGTTCATCGTGTTTTCGGGAGGCCTGTGGTCCTGTGTTTTTTTTTTTGACATGGGTCGGAGGAATTGGAATCCGAACGTTTTATCACGATCAAGCTGAGCATGGTCCAGCTTAAAGAAGAACAACTCAATTGTACAACAATTTAACCGTCAGTTCTGTGGTGCTAATTGCTCATGTTCCTTGAACTGTTTGTTTGAAACGCACTGGGAGCAGACTAGCTTTGGCGTGGACATGTGATACAATCAGCTTAGTGGACTGATTAATCATCAAGCCGAGTACTTTGAGATTTGTATATAGAATCTGATCCCGTGTGGTCAAATTTTGGGGTTGCATTGTTTATCCTTTGCAGTCTACTGGAGGGGTAATCAGCCCTGGTGATAAGATTAGTAAGCACGATGCTCCAATAGACCAAATGCCAAAATGGTGGACATGATTCATCAATCTCAAGTACAGGGCGAACTCTCCGTCAATGGCTTGTTAAGGAACACTTCCCACACATCCCTGTGGGGCCCAATCCCTAGAGCCTTCGAAAAGCACTAGGAAGCAAGTGGAGACTTTGGCATTCAAGCTGCTGGGCTGCGAGTGTGTTGTTCTTTCGCTCCATGGCAATGTCATGGGTTGAACCGCTCGAACCTCCACAAAATAGTTCGACTGCATGGGAGGATTTGCGGGACAAGTCCGGTTCAAGTCAAACAAAGAATCTCAACGCTCGAACGGCTTTGTCGTGCCAAGTGTTGATTTACATATAATTACACATACTGATACATATGTTGTTTCCTGAGATGTTTTGTAGGATGTTGAGAAATCAAAAGATCTGAGAGGACGGATTCGCCCGGGGCCAACCAAGTTTCTTTGACTCGGATTGCACTCATTCCCTGGTTGCTTCCAGTTACCCTGCCTTTAACCGCTGTATGGGTGTGCAGAAGGATCGAACATGGACCTGTACCAAGGTGGTGCGCTGTGCCTTGTGGTACGTCTCACAGTAGGTTCTGAGATCACAGCCTACCAAGTGCAGTGATCCTCTGCAAGGTGAGAAGATTCACAAAGCTGTGTATTTCATGCTCGGGATGGCAAGGCGTTCCAGAGCAGTTGCCAGGACGGGTAAGATTAATGGTGTTTTTTGCTTGGTCAGACAGAATATTGTAGTTACTATAGAGAAAGCAGCATTTCCAGGCCGGGTGACAGTGAGAAGGACTATGAGGACAGCGATATGTAACACTTCCAGTGACAATGAAGTAGGTATGTACCCAAAAGGGTTGGCAGTTGGCAAAAGGATTGGATGATCCTTAAAGTAATAAGTATGTGTCTGTTCTTTTGCAAACATTGCTAGTTCAATGAGTCGGTGTGCAACAAGTGTATGAGCCGCCTGAGAACCAGGGAACCAGGCCACTCGAAGCATCACATCAGGCACTGGCAAGCCTTGCACAGTTGCAACGTTGGAAAGCTTGTGGGAAGCTGCCAGCTGTAGACACCGCAAGTGATTCATTACAGATTTATCACCAATGAAGGCTTAGGGCTTAGGAATTAAGAAATAAATTAAGACAACATAGATAATAAAAATAATAAGTGTATGAAAATAATGGGTTTCTACATGAAATTTACTGTAGACAAAATATTATAACATGAAAGATATAGAATTAATTATATCTGACCTTTAACTTTTGTAAATGATAGGATAAAATAATAAAGATATAGAATATATAAAAGAAGAATAATAAAGGATAATGAAATTAAATAACCAACACATAGAATCCTAGATCCAAGAATGAATGGTGTCGAAATCTCTTATTAATTCATGAAATATATAAAAGATAAATTAAAGTAAGGATAAGAATTAAAGAACCCATCATGAAATATAAATAGATAATAAATGAAAAGGAACGGCAGCAATAAAATAGAAATTACTAATGATTGCTGCCGGTTATCTATCTATTCTTTTTGGTGTTATGAAAAATCTCTTTGTCCTTTATTTTAATGGAGATTTTTCATATTAGTTCCTGTCTTTTTCGTCTTGGAGGTCCTTGGCGAGCCACAAATCAAGGGTTAACCGATGGGGCACAGTGGCTCGCCTGGGATTCCTTGGGCCCCTTCACCGCTGTCATTCACCTTCCAGTTCTTTCCAGCGGTTACGATCACCCTTGTCAATCTCACCTCGATAACGCCACCAAAGGGGAAAAATTAATGGTAAGAAAAAAGTGAATTAATGTTTCCTTCCCTTTGTCCCTCATCATTTTATTTATTTTCATTCCTCATTAAATAAAATGATGGTTTACTTTTCTTTTTACTTTATATTGCATGATCGCTCATTTAATTACTAATTGAGCGAGGTTATCGGCTAGGTTGTCAATATATCTTTCATTAATTATTATATCATAGCCTAGCCGATAGAAAATAATAAAAGAAATGTAATCTCTATCAGCTAGCCTATGACCTTGTGGACAAAATAAAATAAAAGTCCACAATCATGAAAAGTAAAATACTATATTATAATATCTATAATCTATAATCTCGCTCACGATTCGTCAGTAAATGTCCTTTTTGTTCGTGAGCGAGTAATCCTTCATTAATATATTGGCTTTTTACATTAAATAAGATAAAAGCCATGTAAATAGCCAAGTTAATATATTAATTTCTTTATGATTGCAACCTCATTTTAATTTAAAAGAGTCACTATAATATAAAAATGAGGTTGCTATTATATTTACTGGCCATTAAATTCATGGCCATATATTTATCTTTTTACCTTCTTTATTATTATCAAATGACTGCAGATTTAATTTCAAATATCTGCAGGGTCAATTTCTATTGCCTGGGCACCACAATAATCCCTACACCTGTAGGTCCGTAATTCCGTGTAAGCGCCAGGGTCTAAGTCTACCTGCGCCAGGGCAGTGGTAGAATTCACAGGACTATAGATGATGTACTACCATGGCCTTGAAACAGCCTTTCATGTTTGTTGGATTACGACAAAGGCACCTAATGTGCAGTGAGGATTTAAACCTCTCTCTCTCTATACAGGTTATATATTGATTCACCAATATGGGCGATGGGAATTCTGATTCCCAGCTGGTTGGCATGTACCATGTCTCCAGCACCAAGTCTCACTTAAGCAGGATACAGAGAGGGAAACATTTCCTCAGCACTGGTGATCAGGAACAGCAGTTTCCATGCTATATAATTCTTTCACAGAAATGCTTCATCCAAAAGCGTGCCAAACAGCCAAATAAAACTATAGAAAACAGTAAGAACAATACATCCCAAGAATTCCCAGCACATCATCATCCAGCAAAAATCCAGGCACGAGTGGTGTTCTCATTTTGACGGTCGCTGTTGCCTCATGCGTTGCCTCACGCGTCCACGTGATCGTGTCCACGTGTCCGAGGCATTTGGGCAACGAGATCAACCAGCAACGAGTGGACGGTGTCACTGAGTCCTTCCTGGAGCTAGTGCAACAGAGCCTTTGGCCGATGACGAAGGGGACGAAGGAGACCAGACCCGAGACGAAGGCAGCGAGACCGTGAGGGTCGGTTTTTGGACCAATCACCAGTGGTTTGGGAGGCTTTTATGTCACAAGTGTCAAGAGGATCAACAAGAAGTAATGTCAGGAGTCAGGAGTCAGGAGGTGGTGTTTGATGTTTGCTTTCTTTTTTTTGGGGGGGGGGGCAATCGTGAGCCTTTATAGGCTAATTTATAGGCCAGTATTTTGGGGTTCATCTTCGGCCTACTGTTGGATCCTGATCCATGACCTTGATTATGCGGTCGTTCTTTTCTAGGGACTCTAAACAACAGTGTCTCCAATCACCTTCTCACAGGGAGGCAGTGGATCCATCGGGATTGTGTATTTTTCCGTCGATGAATTCTGGAGTCCCACAAAAAACACAATTCCAACAACCGTCGGACCATCAAGCATGGCTCAGCCGTTTTGTTGTTCACTTGCTATGCTTACGGACGATAGTACAATTGGTGGTCCATCGCGTTGGTTTCAAAGATAGCTGGAATAGGTTCCAAGAGTTGTGAAGGGCTTTTGGTGCGCTGAGAATCTGGACCCAGCAAAACAACTTTGGAAGACTGAGTTGGCCTGTATCTCGTATTTCCTTCAGCTTTCTGAAGAGAAGGATGCATGCTCACTTCTCTTTGGGGGTGATGGTAACAACTACAGACATATACCGACCAATGTTCATTCGATGAATATATAATTGTGTTTCTAAGAATCAGGCTAGGTACTGCTAGTATAGGTACCAGTTGCCCGTCACCTGAACCATGGCATTCTCACAAACCTTATCTCAATTGATTTCCTCACCCTATGGATCCACTGCCACCCTCTGACAAGGTGATTGGAGACACCTTGACATAGGCATGCGGCTTCCTAGGGTCGTCAAACCTCGAGGGTGAGCATATGTCTTTGATGCCAACTACTTTACAGCTACTCACGCCTGAGCATCTAATAAGCAGCTATTGCCACTCATTGGCTCTATCGTTAAACACTCACCCTTTGTAATGTTTAATCCTGATTAGTATAAGGGTCCTCTATAATGACAAAGTTTTCAAAAGTAATTCTGACCCCCAGGTTTGTTTTAAGGATCATCCATTGTGCTATTTTGTTGGTGGTCTTAATTTGTTTATTATTTTGAAAATGATTAGTGTGTTAAATCCTTCGGAGACAAGTGAATACTACTAAGCCAATGACTGGCTTGCTGAGATTATTGATATGTGTAGGTTTCTCTAGTACTTCTTCACAACTGACAGCTTCCCAAGGCCATCAATTCCTAATCAATTGTTTATCCAAAAAAAAATCAAGGTAGTACACCAGGAAGGCCCCTGATCCTCAAAAATAAATTGTGTTGTGGGTCCTCAATTGTGCAAAGTTCTTTTCCTCAGCAAAAACACACAAACGGTACTACTAAGCCAATGGCTGGCTTGCTGATCAAAAGCTTTCCAAAGCCATCAATTCCTTAGTCAATTCTTTATGTAAAGATTGCTCCTAAACACATGTTCAAGGTAGTAGACCAGGAAGGCCATTGATCCTTAATAATATAATATATGTCTTTAAGGGTCCTCAATTGTGCAAAGTGTTTCCTCAGTAAGAATACATATGGTTGTCGATCTAAAGGTCCTAGACAGGATTGTTGATGACAATGACCCGGAACATATCAAAATATCATTTGGCGAAAGTTCGTTCTCGAGTTGGCGATTTTTTTTTGCGAAAGATATGGCTAAAGCTGTTCGTTCTGCTGCTGTTGCTACTACTACTACGACGACGACTACTACTACTACTCCTACACTCCTCCTGCTGCTGCTGCTACTACTACTCCTACACTCCTCCTGCTGCTGCTACTACTACTACTACTCCTACACTCCTGCTGCTGCAGCTAGTACTACTACTACTACCACTACCACTACCACTACGACTTCTACTAGTACTACTACTACTACCACCACTACTACTACTCCTGCTGCTGCTGCAGCTGCTACTACTACTACTACTACTATTCCTGCTCTGGGGGGTGGCTTTGCCACAAGGCTCTACCCCGCAAAAGGCGAAAGTTTGGCGAAAGTTCAGCTCAAGATTGGCGAAAGTTCACCCTGCCACATCTGACCCCCAGCCCATTATGAGTAAGTCTGAGTGACCGGCTACTACAGTGATTCTTGCAATTTTGATTCTTGCTGACACCCAGGAGAAACAAAGAAGAAGAAACCATTGACGTGAACAAAATTGATATCCATCATACAACATACATGGCACACATAAATACAACATACTTCGGCGAAAGATAAAGCGCAGGAAGGCGAAAGTCTGGCTAAAGTAATTTGTTTTGGCTACGATGACGGACCCCGGATAAAGGAATTTAGATCAACACCCATTTACAATCTTAGTAATCCTTAATACTACTAAGCCAATGGCTGGCTTGCTGAGAGTATTCATAAGTATATAGTACATAGGTTTCTTTAGTTCTTCTTCAAAGCCGCAGAGAACCTGAGAACCTTTTTTTCTACTCTTCTTAGTATGTAGTAAAAAAAGGATTGCTGAGAATATCTACAAAGGAGAATGCATATATACTACAATCAATTACCACAAGAATCCTCCCAGGAACCCAGATTTGTTTTGGTGGTAGTTTATTATAGATGCCCCCCCCATTTGTTTAGAGGGGGGATCCCCTTTAAAGATGCCTGCTGTAAGGCACTAGAGAGCAAGACGATCAAAACATGCCTCTGGTTCTTGCTGACCACAGGACCTTTGAAGAATGGCGTAGCCGGGACCCCTTCCACGAGTCCGCCGGACTCCTCCGCGGCCGAGGAACGTACCGAACTTGCCCCCGGGTGCTGTGAATGTGTGGCAGAAGATGCTCACCTACACCGGCTCTTGCTGCAGGCCTGTTACACAAGTGTGTGAGGTTTTTTTCTTCGTGATAAAGAATGAAAAAGAGGAGGTTCCATACCCGATGTACGTAGTACAAGCAGAGGAACCAAGAGAAGACCCATGCTTACAAGTACTTCCAAGAGCCTCGCCAAAACTATCATCGATATGTGACTTATATATACATATATTTAGATTATTTTAGATTTAGAGTCACAGTCAGTCAAAATTCAGTGTCGATCACTTTAGTAGGGAAGGCGCAGCCGTGCTGGGAAAGTGCACTAAGCCATGTAAAGCGACAGGGCCTCCCCCCAAAAAAGACAAGCAACTTCCACTGTTGCACCAGTCCGAAATCATTCATATGTTTGGTTTCCAAGGTCTTACACCAAGAGCACGTTCAAAGTGGAACCTTCCAAGAGCACCAAATGGCAATCCGGCGACTCCAAATGTCTTTGTTGTTTTTGCAATGATGAGACATCCTGTCCTGTCCTCTTCCTGTCCTCTTCCTGTCCTTATTGAGTTCTTTCATGAACATGCTTAACATCTTCACCATGATGATGGCAGTTATTGGCTCATCATCCCTATGCAACCATGACGATCTCAACTCCTTTTTGTAGCATGTGAGTGGAACAAAGGAACTGGATTTACTTTTAAATCCCTATCACTACGGCATCGCTGCGTCCATCGCCCGCACGCCGGCATCGGTTTGGCGGGACCTTGGATGGTGGTGCGTCCCATGTCTTGACCAAGCCAGGTACATCAGTGCAACCTACACTGAGAGGCTGAAGATCATCCAGGCCTCGGCCTCGGCAGAAAAAAAACGAGGTCCCTTCTGCCAGACTGCTGGACCCTCGAAAGCCAATACTATTGGCCTGAGGACATGTTTGCCCCAGAGAGTTTCACCCAGGAACTCACAAGGAAGGCCTGATTTCACGAGCGAACCAGCTTAGTGAATCCTGGAGACGTACCCTTCCCAGTTGACAGCATTTGGGAGAGCCCTGAGAGATGGACAATTGCACAGTCACAAACAGAAGTGAACCGCACAAACACTTGATCTGTTCATGGTAGTTCTACTGATGTTATTTAAGTTATTTGATGTTGCATCACTTTGCTGAATGACACCCCATTCGCAGTGACTTGTGTACCAACTTGTTTGTATTGGGTGCGGGTCCTGGCTGTCCAGAAAAAAGCCATTGCCAGGTCTTTTTCTTCCAGGCCACCCATCCGACCATCCGAGTTCACTCGGATACACTTCATACACCTCATTTAAAAAATAAAAATAAAAACAAGCACTACGGGGTGACATGGTCTATTGCAGGGAAGATGGTTTTCTCCCGGTGCTTCATTCAAGAAAAGCTTTGTCGAACTTCTATGGTGTGGGTCACCCCCCCTTGGCTCCTTCTTCGTGTAGGCCAGCGGGGCGAACAGTTGCCATCCCGTTCGTTCCCGGGAACGCCCGTCCGGTCACGTTTTGGCCCAGGGTGCGCACAAATAGACCTGCAAATAGGAACGGATGAATTGAACGTGTTCGAAACTGGTGTGTTTAGAACATGACAATCAATCTGTCATACTACGAAGTGCTTTCGTTCTTCTCGAGTGCCGCAATCTAATCTCCGGTGCACCACCTCCTTCCCTGCATTGCTCCTGCATTGCTCCGTGCGCACGTGTCCGCGACGACGCGAGCGTGTTCGCAGGAAGACTGGGCAGTCATTCAGACCGCTCAGGAGGCGGATGCCAAGGAGCACGAGGACGGAGAAAAGAAGCTTGATGGATGTGGATGTGGCACATGGACCCATGGAAAGGCCAGCAAGTATATCTCTACATAATAACTATATCAACACACGTGTATGTATACATTTAATATATAACATTTAAATAAAAAAAAAGACATATAGCTTATTTTTCTTCAAATCCAGGCATAGATGCAGGGTCTAGTTTGGATTCCATGGACGGTCCAAGCTTTGCCTGCTGGAGCTAGTTTGCAATTGATTCAACTAGTTTTGAGAAGTAACCGACCGTGCCCGGCTCTCCATGCTCCGTCGCTCCGTCGCCGCGCAGAGCGCGTCCCTCCTGACGCGCCCGAGGAACGTGGATCGCAGCTTCGGCGGGATGTGCGCCTTTAGCAACGAGGTCATCGGCCAGGAGACTGAAGGCCGACGGAGGTGGTTAGACGAGGTCAACCCGGGCAGATGGGTGTGTGTTTTTCCTTCACGAAAAGTGGTTAGACAAGACCCACATCAGGTGTTTGCTTTGTTTTTTTTTGGGGGGGGGTGGTTAGGACCTAGGGTTTTGGGACAGGAACTCAGAGAACGTCGTCGTAAGTGACCAGTGGTTCCGAAGTTGGATCATCCGGGTCCGGAGGTCTTCCCGAGCGGACAACCAGCGGCTCGGATGTCGCAAGGCTGGATGTTGGAGCTGCTCCAGGTCTTTGGGGCTGCTTGGCATGAAACCAAGAGCAGTTTGGCCACAGAATCAGCAAACTAAGAGCAGGAGAAGCCATAAAGCAGGAGCTTCAATCGGGAAACTCGGGTGCAACGTAACAAAACAATACCTAACACTACTGTACTAGTATACACATTAACATACTATAATTAAGACCAATAGTAGGAGCAACAGGGAACAACAGCCGCATGATGAAGCATGCTTCCACATGGTGCTCGTATGGTGAATACTGAGTCTCCATGCGCCTTCCGAGTCATAAAAGCTCGCTTTGACACGTGGGCGGTCAGGAAGGAAGCCGCGCTTCGGGGGGAGGAAAGGACGTGAGCACTGCTCACCTCACATTGTTTTTTTTCCTCAACGTCATTAGTGTTTTTGTTGGACAGCCGCGGATGGTAGTAGTAGTCAGGACCCAGGTTAGATGTCACGACTTCGGCGTTGTTGAGCTTCCATACGCTTCAGCGTTTGAGTGATGATGACCAGGTTCTTCGAACTGCAACAGCTCAGAACAACTGTGCCCGGAGGGATTCGGTTGAGGATGAAATGCCCTTCAGAAAGTCGTTTCAAGGCACTTACTTACTTTCATTGAATATATTGAAAACCTGAATGACAGGAGAAAGGTGTTTGTCTCTCTCTCTATTATATATATACATGTATTACTGTATGATATGATATAGTAGATGCTTCTTATTTTGTAGCAATCATCGTCCAACGACGTACATGTTTACCCTTCTCCGAAAACCGCCGTGGGGGGAGGTCTCCTGAGCTCCGGCACTCGTCTTGATCGCCCTTTCCGGGGAACCTCGCACAGGTCTTGGTGGAACGGATCGGAAACCCTTCACACTTGCTGGAGGACTGGGAATCAAACATCAAAGCATCCGCTCCTCCGGCCGAATTGCTTGAAGGCTGAGACACTACGCAGCTCTTGATTTGTTGATGGGTTGAAGGGTTGGTTCCCGAAGTGCCAGGTTCCGTCATTGGAAGAGGAACTCAAGGGAATGGGTACATTTGGGTGGCAACCTGATTCGGTGGTTGCATACTGGAGAAGGGGCTGGCGGTTTTCAGGAAGCCAATTGACCACAGGCAGTGCGTGCCTGTGCCAACGAGATCCAACTAGCATTAGGGTGATCAAATTGCTGGCGGTGCTGATGGTGAAGTGGTGCCTTCACCACCTCTCATGAAACAGAGCCTGTTATTAGGGTGATAGTGATACTCTTCAACAGTTCTGATTTGATGAAATTGGCACAGTACATGAATTGGCATTAGATGTTTCATGACGTTTCATTTGAGGGCGAACTCCACGTCGGCAAAGTTGAAGGGGCTGAGGTCCCAGTAGAGCGGTTGCTTTGCGTGTGCGTGTGTTACACTAATTGTTGAGTACCGTCTTTGAGGTTTTCGTTGGAGCGGGGCAGTACCGTCGGGATTCGGAATGATTCGGAATGAATTTTGAGGATTCGGTTTGCACCCAAATGTGACGCTCACATGCTCCAGTGTTGATGTAAGAGATCCTGCGCCGCAAAGAGATGACGGGAAGCATTTCCAGCCGGGACGGATTTTGTGCGGTCCTATTCGATGGTTCGGCTGCGGCCAGTTTTCGCAACCTTTATCAATGAGAGCCTGTTTTTAACATTTAAAAACAAGTTAAAAAGATCAAATCAGAAAGGGAAATAACAGCAACAAACAAATGCCCAGATCCGACTTGTTCTTTACTATTATTTTTCAAAATTTTGACTTTTTTGACGTTATTTTTCCATGTTTTTTGACTTTTATTTGACGTGTTGCTTTTGTTTGTTTAATTGTTATTTGTTCGAGTGGCTTTCTATTGTTGATTTAATTTGTTTTGACATTCTTTTGTGTGTGTGGTTTGTTAATTGTATAATATTTTTATTTGGCAGTATATTTGTTTGACTTGTTCGAGTTGTTTTGTAACTGTGACTGCTTTCTGACCTTTTGGTTGTTTTTTGTTTTTGTTTCGACCTTGAATGATTAGTTGTTAACGATTTTTTGGACTTTTTGTTCAACATGTTTTGACTTTTCAATTTGACTTCTATTTTTTTGACTTTGACTTTTCCATGTGACTGTTGTTTCTTTTCTAAAACCAGGATTCTGGCCTTACCATATGAAAGATATTATAACTTGATCGATTTTTGTTCTTGTTTGACTCTTATATACCTGTCATGCCTAGGACTTGTGATTTGTAACCAGTCTTCCCAACCACCTATATAAGATCGAAAAGACGGAGATACGGAGTCACCTCCAGTCCAATACTCAAAAACTGTACAGACATGAGCAAATTGGATGTTTTTTGGACGGTTATATACCAGGACTGTAATTACTCTAAAGACAAGACCATTTTTAGACCGCATATGTTATATAATATTATGATATATTAATTATGTATAATCATGTATAATGCAAGAGTTCCACTGGGGTGATTGTTGGAATTCTCCCGGGAGTGAAAGATGAACGTACTCCAAAAAATGACCCCGACATGGAGCTCCGTGATAATGTATTCACTAACAAACTACATTAAGTCACCTGTGACTCTTGAGTGCTTTTCAGGAGTGCGAGCTGCTTGCCATCAGCATGATCAACAAGAATAAGGACTTCTGAATGACCTGGTGCAGAGTGACAAATTTTGACCCTGCCCAAGCTGGGGTCCAACTTTCTGTTCTGTTTGACTTCGAGTTTTTAAACCTAGTCAATGGACCGAGAACGGGCCGGTACGGACCGTTCGGTAGGAGATGGGGGGCGGTATGGTCCAAATCACCTGACCATTTGGTCCAGTCACTGAAAATTACTGGGTGTTGCCATCTTCATACTCGTTTTGCAGCTTGAGTGTTTCAGATGTCTTCTGTGTGAAACAGCTCGCAGGAGTTTCATCATCGGGTGGTCTCAGGCTTTTTACTGCCGTCTATCAACAGCCCAGCTGGCCATTCCAGCTGGGTAGTGCCTCAAGAAACTTAACACAGTTGCACCTGAAAAGGAGGGTTTTGAGATCATTTCTCCATACTTTACACCTGAAACTTCACTTGGCCTCACCAAAGTCAAAGGGTTCACTCGCAATGTCCAGGTTTCGTGGTGCCAGGCTTCGTTCACTCCGCTTCGTTCACTCCGCTCATCCCGCGAAGTTCCGCCAAGCTCGAGGACATTGACTTTGACCGGTTCAAACCCGTGATGTTAGCGGCCCTCCGCTCACTGTTCCTCGACCAACGCGCTTCGCTTCTCACGCGCTCCACCGCTCGGTTCTTCGCGAGCACCGAGCGGCCAGTCCAAAGGTCTCTAGATTGGCCTGGAGAGGTTTGAGCTAGAATGAGAACTACCTGGTAGAGGGGGGAAGTGGATTCCCAACGATTCCCAGCCGGATTCCAGTGGATTCCATGCATCATCATGACCGCAGACGACACATCCCGACCCTTTTCGAATTGATCGGTGTTTTCGATCATTTTCCGAGCAAATCAACCCCATGGATTTATGTGGATTTGGGGGTTCAATGTGGTCTTTTGCATCTTAATTGTGCGTTTATGGACTGAGCAAGATCGCGCAAGACCTGCAGACGTCCTGCTGACGATCGAGCTGCTCCCCGTTTTCGCAGTGGCTTGCCCACTCTTTGTGTATTTCAATTTGGGAGAACTGAGAACAACGATAAAGACGATTAAATATATATATATATTACCAACTGTATGACTGACAGCAGTGTTTGGAGTACCTCTCCCTGCCCATGCGTTTTTGAAATCAACTGGCAACACTGGCATTCCAGGGATTGTTAGGTTTGGGCTCAGTTTCCTGATATGTCCTCATGATATTGAAGACCCGGATGGTCAAGCCTAATCCGTAACAACATCGACGTCTCCCGCCAATCCGATGGTCAAGCTAGCCTTGCACCGCACAAGCCCACGACCTGATGCAGCTAGGCTTCCCAAGACTTGGAGCACTATGCATGAAACTGCCTGGGAGTGGCTGTGGACCACCATTGCCCACAACCTCGGCGAGTCCACCAGCAAGGCACGGGGCAGCCTGGGCACGGCCACGGCCACGGCAGCGCATGGTTCTCGTTCGATCGATCGACCCCCCCTGACACGTGTGTCTACAGCTGGCCATCTGCCAGGTGAAGGCCTTCAAGACCTACAACGTTCAGCTCTTCTCTGCCTTGAAGGAAGAGCGCCTTGCCACATCCGAAGGGCACCCCACAGCAGGTTTACGGCCGACAGAAATGCCCAGATCCGTCGTTCAAGGGAGAAGCCAGATCCAGGGGCGGAGCGAATTGACAGGAAAGTGGGAAACCGGGATCAGGACCAGTGCGTTGGCCTCATCTTTGTTGAGGAGTTGAAGAATCCGAGTGCTGTTGCAGATGTAAGGAGGAAGCTAGTGATACTTGGCGGGGTCCCTTCTTTATGTCGTTTCAAAAATTCCTCTTTCAAACAAGTCTTACATGTTCTTTTCTGCGTGTTCCCTGCAAGAGCACTCAAGAGCCCTCCTCAAGAGTGGACTGCGACTTGTTGTTGGAGCATAAACTCAATGTTCAACACCACCATGAACACAGCTAGCTAATGGCCATGGTCCAATGGTAATGTAAAACCTTTTAATCGCGCCCACATTTGGGTGTTGAAGCCTCTTCATAAGTTGAGTAGTAGTGGTGGTGGTGGTGGTGGTGGTGGTGGTGGTGGTGGTGGTGGTGGT
>CAXAMN010021851.1:749201-778914 GCA_963970005.1 Durusdinium trenchii | reverse complement strand
AAAAAAACATCCAGAGCCTGCTTCTCCATACTCGACTCCACTTGACTAGTTACTCTACGTTCCCTTGCCTTCTGCCCTCGGCTCCAGTGCAGAGCGGTGTGGGTCTATTTTCCACGTGGTCGCAACATGGCTTGCAGCGACGATCGCGTGAGTCTCCTGAAGGCCGGAATGTGTAAATCGGATCAACCAAACGAGTGTGGGAGTGACTTCATGAATGGAAGTTTTTTCTCCCGCATATTGGGGGAGGGAGTGACCTCACATCATGATTGCAAGGTGACATTTTTTTTCCCACGATGGGGGGGGTTGGCTGGCAGGAATTCTACTCCGAGTGGCTTTCGGACGTCGACTTCATCAGGAATCGTCGAAAGCTGCTGAGACAAAGGAAAAAAATTGGAGAAGGTGACCCTGCTGTGCCTCATTTGGATTATAATTGACAACATTGTTTTACACGCCGGCATGTAAGCAAGCGTGCATGTCATGCTCTACCATTTGCATATGTGATAAGGTACCGAGCTTTACATTCCTCATCCGCCTGGCGAAGAAGGAAACCATACAAGAATCTGAGGCACAAAATCCGCTGCATGCATGCATGCAGCATGATTCATGCATGCAAATATGTTTTTGGGACCCTTTCAACCCAGCTTCTGTCCTCCAGTTGGAGCAAGAAGACAACGCGGAGTTTTGCATGAGCTTCCTGGCCAGCTTTGCCCACAATCTTCCATCGGAGGGTGAGATGAAGGCAATTTTGCACAGCATAAAAAAATATATATGCACGCTTGATCCGGTTTGATCTTTTAGGCAGCTACGCCTAACATTTTCAACACGGGAGTTGACCCACCCCGTCTGTTCAGGCAGCGCTTTGTTGGGCTAGCGAGCATTTCTCCCTCAACAAGTTCGAGAACCATGCTGCACATGTTGCCACTTGGCATACTTATAGCATGCGCAAGAAAAAACTATGATTGATTGCAACAACATGGATGGTCATGCACAATCAAGTTCGCAAACCTAGCACGCATGTACATGCGATTGTGCCCAGGCTTGGGCGTCTGTAGAGGCAGGACTCCAAAGGTCTTTTATGACCTATGCTCTTCAAAGGTTCCAGAAAAACCCAACAGCCAGGCAGGCTCTCTCCTTTCGTGAGTTGCGCATATCTTTTTCTTGAGTCTGCATGTGTGCCCTGAAGTTGGTTTATTTGTTCAATCATTTTCAATCAAGTGTTTTTGCCATCAGGTCTGCCAAGAGCAAGATGGCGCAGATCAAAGAAGTAATTCGCAAGAAGCTGGAGGTGGGGTGTGTTCAAATTGATTGACATCTGCAGGGCATTATTACTGGATCATCATATGTAACCCCCCTGCTGGCAGATGGAAAACATGCTCACGGACGATGGAAAGAAAGTGGCTAGCAGGGGGCGATCAGCAGCTAATCAGGAGACTCTAATTTGGCTCTTTTGCAATCTGGCTCTTTGAGCGTCGCCATCTGAATTGAATCAAACCAACTTAACTGAATAGGTCTGCAACTGAACCCTGGCAGGACTTCCGCGACATCATCCCGGAGGACAAGAAGCCCGAAGAGACTCAACCCCATGGCACTCAAGGCCAGGCATGTATGCATGGCAAGGAGTCTGTACTTAATATACTATCTGGGCAGGTGGTGATGAAGAGATCCTGGACAACGAAGAGGAGGTTCCAGAGGTTGATGCTGAGGTTCCAGAGGCCGCAGGCCAGGCATGCATGGCAAGGAGAGTCTGTACTTAGTTGAGCTATCTGGGCAGGTGATGATGCCGACGACAAGCGCGACCTGCCAAAGGCTGAGGGTGGGGAGGCCGCTGGCGTGTCTGCTGTGGAGCCTGTGGAGGAGGCTGGTGGGGAGGCCGCTGGCGTGTCTGCTGTGGAGCCGCCTGTGGAGGAGGCTGAAGAGGAGGCCCGGGAGGAGGATCCTGAGTTGAAGGTTGAGCCACCTCCGCACGATCCTACTTGGACTGACAGCCAAATCCCGGTTGACGACGAGGAGGAGGAACCAGTAGATGGGGATGAGCTGGTTGATCCTGGTCCAGATGAAGCTGGATCAGATCCTACCACATCGACTGCCACTGGAGGCAGTGCTGGCAGTGCCAAGATAGAGAGTCCACCTCTTGAAGAGGTCATGGAGGTTGAAGAGTCTGATGAGGAGGATGGTGCCGGTACCAAAGGAACGTTTAAGGACTGGGGCTGATTAACTCAGGTCTTCTCTCTGTCATGAAGTCAGATTTCTCATCATAACTCACATCTTCACTCTTTTATGAAGTCAGGTTTCTGATCAGAACTCAAATATTTAAGATGTTCTCATTCAAGTCAAGTGCTGACTGATCTGGTCTCTTTCAACTCACCCTTTTGCTCGATCCTAATGTTTTGCAGGACCGGAGGCCTTTGCGTGAGACAGCACCACCACACAGTCAGAAGATCGTGGACAAATGTGCCCAGCTGATGCAGGAGTTGCTGAGGTCGAGAAACATTCCATGCTCGCACAGTGACCTTCTGGAGGCCAGCCCTTGTTTTGCCATCTGATTGAAATCGAAACTTCATCCATGCCGTCCATGCCAGTAAAATTCAAGATTTCATCCACACGTTCGGAATTAAAGCCCTGCCAGGCACAACGCAAAATGAGAGCAGCTGCTCGAGAGATGGATGAAGCGGATGAGAACCATGAGGACGGTGACCGAGCTTTGCGAGAGGAGGAGGACTCTGACGATGCCAAAACCAACAAGCGTGGTCGTGGCAGAGGCCGAGGCAGAGGCAAAGGCAAAGGAAGAGGAAAGGGGAAAGCAAAAGGGCGTGGCCACGACGAGGAGAAGCCGTCAGAGACAAGGAAGCGGCCTGCAAGCAAAGTGAAGGAAAGTGAAGTGGAGGGTGGTCGTGAGGGTGACGCGAGCAGGGAAGCCTCGCCAGTGGTTGAGAAGAGGGTGGCAAAAAAGCTGCGGGCATCAGCTGCGAAATGGAGCCCTAGGAAGCGTCAGGCTCCTAGCACGGCAGAAGCTGCTGATGCTTCCAGCCTTCCATCCAAGAGGACCAAGCAGGCCCTGGAGAAGGCCAAAGCTGCAAAGCATCGGGCCAAACCAGTGGCTCGCAAGCTGGACTTTGATGCGGTGGCAGCTGATGAGAATGGCAACGAGAAGGGTGACCGGAAGCCACGTGGTCGAAAGAAGGTTGACCAGGACAGTTTGGATAGCGATGAGAAGATCGTGAACAAGCTGCCTACAGTGGACACTTGGCATATTTTAGAGCTACAACCTGCGCAAATCTATACCTTTGATCCGTCTGCTTACTGAAATCTCTATTTGCCTAATCTGAGGAGCGTGGCTTGCAGGATGTTCAAGATATTGCACTTCGCGATCCAGCTTTTCTCAAGCTGGTAGAGGGTACTGAAATTGCGGCCCTGATTGAGAACAAAGAACATGATGGAAACTTCAAGAAGTTACTTAACTGCGTGCAATTGGAATTTATAATACATGTTATACGACATCTAGGTGTGCACTGCATGCATGCACCTGCTTGTGTGCCTAAAACACACGGTATCAGTGTTCCCAGGTCCTTCACTGTGTACATGCCAAAAGACAAGCAGAAGAATGCTCCCTATGATGACGTCGCTGCGATCGGGGTGCTGTGCCGCCCTCAAAGAACATGTATTCAATACAGTCCCTAAATTCCAACTTGGAAACAAAGCCCCCCCAAAAGAAAAAAAACTTGGATACAGAGATTGGCCCAGGATGTATACTCGAAGCTTCTACATCAAGCCGGTGCCAAAAGACCGCGTGGCACATATCAATGAAGTCTTGGGCACTCAGTGCAAGGCAGCTTGGCTTCCAACCCAGTGATGCACATGGTGCACATGTGCAAAGTGCTGCTTCATGCCATGGACTGCAGCAGAAGTGCTGCTGCATCTATGTTTGCGACCATCGTTGTCAGGCAAACATGAGTGATGGAGTATCCCTTGCCTTTGCCAAGAATGGTGGCCCATATCAATCGTGCAAAACTCAATTTATATTGCGCACACACAATGCACGTGTGTCCAACATGCTTTGGATATGTGTTCCTGAGGTGGAAGCTAGCCAAGCTTTTGGCAGGATGGGAACCGGTGCCTAGCGATGCCTAGCTCGATCCCGGCCGCCAGACCGTTTTGAGGATCCCGGCACTCAGGAGCCTGCCATAGACCGGCCTGATCAGAATTTCGTTAACTCCCCAAACTTTCAGAAATCGGTTTTGATGGTGCAGTGAAGTAAGAGCTGGAAGGTGTGGTTCAGTGTGCCGGTTGGGGGGACTCACGTGTGCGCTTCACACGTGCAACATTGAATGTTCAAAGAGAAAAGATTCAATATGTTTTCAACGATTGAACTTGCAAGTTCATGGATCGAGCAGTTCATGTCAGTACAGGCTGCAGTGTGAGTTTTGAGAGCACTACTGCACATGCATGTGTAGCCGTTTTTGTTTTGGATACTGGGCAATAGTAGCGATCTTAGCTTTTGGAGTTTGTCATCATGGGGAAAAACCCTATGAACCTTACTGCCAATCAAGCGCAGTTGTTCCTTCTACTGGGCGGACCAATCTTGATGCCCCCTGGCTATAGTGGAACGCAAAGTTCAAACTTAAACTGATAAACCTGAGTTTCAAAACTAAAGGCACTAAGTTGATTGAGGCTCCACATCGTTGACTATGTATGCCAGTGGACCCGAGAACCTCGTGCTTGGTACCCAGTTCTTAGCGCTGAACCCAAGTAGTAAACCAAGGGCTGTATACATATTACATGACCTCCCAGGATCTGGACAACTTGGATCTCTTTGCTGGGAAGTGCAGTGTGGCTTCTGGATTCTGCATCTTGGCTATTCTACCTGTTCCAATGGTGCATGCCAAGTACATGAAATCTTTGTTGGGGATGTTGGATTTAGGCAACTATGAACCTACACATCTCAAAGCGTCCGGAACTTGGGAGACTGTAACATGAGTCTGGAATCAACATACCATTGATTAGAACAAACTAAAACTCAGGGCTACATATGACATCGAACTACAAGGAGATGATGGAGATATATTGAAAACGTCCTGCCCTCAAGGAGATTCTATGGTCTATCGATCTCACATTGTTTGCAACCAGCCCGCAGCCTGCTTAGGCAAGGTTTTTTCCGAGCAGTAGCTCTTGTGCTTCGTCTACGGGAGAACAGCTTAGTGCACGCAGGACCTCCATGCAGCAGCTTTGTTTTTATCAATTCGTATACACATGGCAGAACTCGGGGTTCCCCATTCGGATTCGCGAGCCTTCGGGCATATGTGAGAGATGCCAATGTGCGCCTGGTCAGCACTGATAGAGGAAACAGCTAATGTGATTGTTCCGTCCGTCGGTGTGTTTCTCGGGGTGAAGAGAAGGGTGAGTCATGCGCCAAGGATAACTTCACGGATGTGCCTTCTACTCCTTTTGGCCTTTGTACGGGGGGTATACTATATGATAGAACAACCCCAATCAAGTGCTATGAAGTGGTTTCCCTACGTGGTCTACCTGCAGGAGGTTGCCAAGAAGGTGTACGAATGGCTTTCTGTGCCATTGCTACTTGGGAAAATTCAATAAATGTAGCAAAGCTGGACAGTGTAATATATATTATAATATGCAGTCTTGCTTGATAGATCAATTAATTGATGATTCGTCCAAGCAAATTAAAACTGAGTTCGATGGGGTGCTATGGGCACAAGACCTTGAAGCCCAGCAAAGTATTTGGCGTTGCGTGCCCTGACTGACCTAGTACAATGAAAACTGAACTGTGTGCACTCCCTCATTCCCATCTCTAGCAACTTGTCGGGTCTAAGGCCGTGGATCAGGAAGCTCAGGAAGATCATCTCTGACCGAGTCCGTGAGCGTTCAAAACGAAACCAGAAAGGGATGGTGGTGAAGAGGATCAACAAGACTGGGAAACAAACAGTGTCCATTTCTTAGTGCTCCTTCTGTTTTCCACAGCAATGCAATAAGCTGCTCAAACTTTGCCATCAAAAAAGCCCCCCCACCCCCCATCTTGAGATTTGAGCCATGAACAATCAATGGACTTGGGGGCTTTTTTGCATGGCCAAGTCTGAGCAACCTGCACTGAGATCTCAAAAGACCTTACTTAGGAGTGGGGGACCAACTTTGCGAAAGAGTGCTGTGTACCCACCACGCTATGGGCGACGGGTTGCTGAACTACACCAATTGTTCAAGGAGTCTTGCTATGGGTTTTCCAAAGTTGTAATACATGCATGCATGATGTTCATAGCTAGACGTCGGATGGCTTGAATCAGTAGTCATCTACTCTGCCAACAACTCCCCAGGACACGGCGCTCTCCAAAGAGACCCTACCGGCCTGCCTGAAGGAGTTTCGAAAGGGCCTTGGCCACACGTTCAACAATCCGGAGCCAATTGTGAAGGCTTGTGCTGTTAATAGATTGACCCGGTAAATCTGCATATTATAACTAAGACAGCATCATTGAAAGCCTAGCCTAATCGCATACCGGTGTATGTGCATAGCTTCGACAGGCGCCTTACAACTGGCGGCATGCGGCACTAAGAGAGATCCAAGAGTTTTTGGCTGCAGAAAAGGCAGCTGGAAGGTTTGTGCCCATTCTATCTGTGGGCTTGGAGTAGTTGGCACACTTTGAAATCTCTTTTGCATAACAAAATCAAGTTTGGTTCATCGATGAACTCAATTGCTACAGGCCTGCGTAATTTGGCTTCCATGTGTGTTAACACAGGAGGACAGGAGGTAAACTATATGCATATGCTCAGGGCAGGGCGTGACTGTGTTGGAGCCACCAGCTCTGGCCTGACAAATTGAAACGGCGCGTTCTGACACAGCCGATGCAAAAACAACCCAGGTGAAACAAAACATGAGCGTGAATGGAGCGTGAATGGAGCGTGAACGGACATTTTTACCCGTGAACCGACATTTTTATCCGTGAACGGATTTACCCCCAAAAAGTTCACTTTTTTGATGGTTTTGGGATTGTGTGCCATCCACGGGAAAAAAGTCTGCTTCACGCTCTGATTCACGCATTTGTTGTATCGTGTGTGTGCAACTGCTGTATTCGGGTGTGAGTACTGAACATTGAGTGAACTTATATTAAATTGTACTAGTATGCGGTTTTGGATGGTTTTGGAGCGCAGCATTTGGTGAAAGGCACAAAACCAGAAAGGAGTTTGACAGGTGGGGGGTTGAAGGGTACCCAACCTACATGGCGCCTGCAGATCCAGTCCAAAAGGCTTTGGACCACGCAGCCCAACGTGCGAAAAGGGTAGCCGAGTTGGACGCGGCTAGAGAACAGCAAGTGGATGAAGACTTGGAAGACCCTGGTAAACCGTGGCTGGGCTGCATTGAAAGCATGGCAAACACCGGCCAAAGACACTTCAATTCATATGTTTTGGTGACATGCCTGATTGAGCTTCACTGTTTTGTAGTCTATTAGGCCCAAGGGAGACTATAAACGACTTCGAAGGATGGGGACTGCTAAGATCACACGAGGTCGAGGGCTCAACAGTTGCAAATTCACATCATATTCGATATCGATCTACCAACATTAGCAACGCTAGTGAAATTCACCGGGTTGCTGAAATCTATCATGGTTGTTGTGGGCCCTCGTTCTTCCAAGCCTTTTTGCCAGGAGTCAGTGATGCTTCGACTGTGCCAGCACAAACACCAGAAGCTCTCCGCAATGCCATGACTGGTACGAGGCTTGCAGCATTGGAAGCAGAGAGCCAATTGAAGACACCTCCGGCTCAAACCACGAAGATTGAGCGTGAGACCTCAGCCCCAAAGCTGAGCAGGGCTATCCAAAGCAAAGCTGTTCTTGGAGGGGCTGCAGGGCACAAGGGTGTGCCAACTGCCAAGTGCAAGGCCAAGGCCAAGGCGAAAGCCAAAGGTGTCAAGACTGATCCTGAGACAAAAGCTTCTTCTTCTTCTGGGCGCAAGGCACCTGCCGCGCCACGACAACAGTTGGCCACGGCTGTCAAGGAAAGCCTGCACCGATGTGCGACTGGGGACTTGGCTTCGAGTCAGAAGGTGCCAAAGAAGGATGCCAAGAAGCCAGCGAAGACAGATAAGAAGGATTCCACGGACAAGGAAGCTGCAAAGGTTGCAGCAAAGAAGAGGAAAACGACTGAATCGCAGCCAGAGAGTCAGAAGGAAGATTTGGTAGATTCAGAAGCATCTCCATCTCATGAGTCTGAAGACCCACAATACGATGAGGAGGAATTGGAAAGGGTCAGGGCAAAGAAAGCACATCATGCCCTATTCATGAAGTTCAGCAGATCGTTGAAGAGCAACTTGGTCCAAGTAAACCACTTAGCGCAGTCAACATGTCTACCAAAAAGCTTTGCTAGTGCCAAGGCGTGCAATAACATGTTAAACTCTTGGGTATACTGAGGCAAGGCTACACCACTCTGCATCAGAGAGGCCGGGCGCAAAGCGCATCGCTGCATCTTGTCTGATCGGTGGGTGGATCAAACTACAGTTATGATGAAGCAACCAATGCTGTTCTTTAGGTTGATCAATCTAAGATGAAAAAACTCGATGGTTCTGAAAGCTTTGCGCAATGAAACGACTGTTCAATATCTTTTGAACATTTGTGGCGATCATAAGGCAGCCCGCGCTTGCAAGTCTTGTTTGAGCAATGGTCAGCTTGCTCTGGGCAATGGAGGGCTTCAGAGATGTACCTCAGAATGTCCTCCTCAACAAGGTATTCCACTCGCGGGTCCCGGCAGTGGCTCACTTTTGAGCAGATAGCTCAAAAGTACCACAGTGAGGATGTGGCCCGTCAGATCTGCCAGGCCAAGGAGGCCCTAGATGATGAGAACCGCAGGCTTCAAGTCAGGAACCATCCAGATGCTCCAGTGCCCTAGCTAAATCAAATCTTTGACCAATGCCAGTCCTATACGTTATGCATGCACTTTTTACTTGAATGGTGCCCGTGTATACATGTACTTGTGATCCCGATTGTATGTCGATCCTTTCGGGCGCCTTTCTTTCTTAATTCGATATGTGTGCCACGGATCCATCTAAGGGCCTGAAGCAGTACCTGGTGTGGGTCGAGGATGCCGAGTCTGAAGAGACTGATGACACGATCACCAACTTGTTTGAGGCCTGTGACTATGAAGGGAGTAGGAGTCGTCGTGGGAGGAAGCACAAGAGGTCGAGGTCACCAAGTTCTAAGTCGAGGTCTCCAAGGAAATCTCGTCGGGGGAGGAAGGGGAGCAAGGTGTCGACCAAGAAAGATAAAAAGAAACGCTGTTCATCGTCCAGCACCTCTCGAACTGCCAGTGACTCAAGTTCCTCGTCGTCGGCAAGTTCTGCTGCCAAGAAGGCGCTCTGGGTTACTTTGTCCGTTCATCCATCGATCTATCTCACCCCAGATGATATTGAATCTTACACGCCATTGATTGCTTGTCCGTTCTGCAATTTGTCTCACCCAAATAATTGATTACACACATTGATTTCCATTACAATTTCAATCTTTGCTGTCAGAAGAAGTCAAAGGGCAAGAGTGGGAAAGGAAAGAAAAGTGATGATAAGAAGGTACCCAAGAAGGAGACTGAAGCGCAGAGAGAACGCCGCGAGAAGAAAGAGCGTGAGGAAAAGCTTCGTGAGGAGGAGAAAGCCCAGAAACAAGAGTTGAGTAAAGCCGTTTCAAAAGCCAAACAGGCTCGATCTGAGAATCCACTTGCACATGTGCACAGGTGCATGTGTATGTGCAATGCAATAGCATGCATGCATCTAGTATGTGGGATGTAGCTAGAATCAATGCATGTGCCATTGTGCAATCGTATTGACACTGATTGACACGTACTCCTGTAAGTTAACGATAACAATGCTGCCATATTGAATGATTCCTTGATGTTTCAAACAATGCGCTATTGTGTCAGGCGGTGTCAAAACTCAACACTGCAATCGGGAAAGCCTCAACATTGAAGGGCAAGGCTGACAGCATGTCTTGTCCTCAGCGCATTTAAGCAATTGTCTCAGTGAACTTCTGGAACAGTGGCATAACTGCCCTAGAAAACAAAACGCTATAGCATCTCGATCTCAGTGATTAGGGATTCAAATTCCCTTTCAAACCTTTCAGAAGATTCTCTTACATCTTTAGTTGTTATTTGACTCCCAGGGTGTGTGTTTAATCGTGAATTTGATGCGCGTGGAAGGTCAAAGTCTTTGAAGAAGATCTTCCTCGAGGAGTTGAACCCCCATGTTGCAGCTATGCAAAAGATGAGGGATTCCGTGCAGAAGCGTGTGGACTCGGCCAAGGCCATTTGTTTGCACACGCCATTGTACCTGTCAGCGCCCAAACTTAACAAAAACTCTCTGGCTATGTTTGGCAAAGTCATGATTCATAGAAAGTTGCAAACACAGATCTGCCCTGGAAGTCTTTCGAACAATTTATATTATATTGTAAACTCATTTCCCAAAAGTCTTCGACTTCTAGGGTCTCAAATCTCACACAGTGCAGTGTTGCCAGCTCTGAAGGTTGGTGATGAGGAGAAGCTCAAGAACAACACTGAGACGGACAATGTGATTAGTGCCTTCACCTCCTTTTTGAGGGACAACAACATGAAGTAGTGATTATGGATCTTGTCATTCCACTCTGAATCTTGTTCCTGGTGGGACCCTGGGTTTTAGCAACATGTCCAGGACATTTTGCTTTAGGGGGCCTAGGGATCCAGGAGTGCTTGGGGGCATGTTCAAACCCAAGAACTTGCCAAGAAGTGGTCTATAGAACTTCGCCATTGACTTAGCTATATAGTTTCCAGTTGCTCTCCAGGCTTTGGCCCCCGACTTCCGACCGAAGCATTCTTGCCCACCTGTGGCAAGTCAGAGTAGCGATTGGCCTAATGGTCCTGGGGGTTGAGTGAAAAGATGCATGCATTCCCAAGAACTTCAGTGTGATTTGGTGTCTTCAAGATTGAACTGGGTGGTAACTTTCTGGCATTGATGCATTTTAGTCTGTGAGTAAATGGTACTTGCAGTACATATGTGGGCTATATGTACTTCA
The DNA here is from genome assembly GCA_963970005.1 of Durusdinium trenchii. Taxonomy (NCBI): domain Eukaryota; class Dinophyceae; order Suessiales; family Symbiodiniaceae; genus Durusdinium; species Durusdinium trenchii. The sequence continues at coordinate 767,884 of CAXAMN010021851.1, read as the reverse complement.
AGTTCCACATTAAACTGATACCATCTGGATCTCCTACCAATTGATTTGGCCAGGCGATCCCAATTGTTCATACGTGCTGCAAGAACAAATCGACTGCGTCAGCAGAGGGGTGATTTGGCCTAAACATATTTGTTTATGTGTGCACAGTCGACTTGTCCTAAACCAACGCTGGACCATCCCCCTTGCTGCCTCAGGTATCTTCGACTCATCAAGCGATGAAGCAAATGCGAGCTCACTTCAAAGAACCTCAGATGAATTGAACTGCGGGCTGAGGTGGCATGGTGTTGATGTTTTGTTTTATCCAAGGAGTCCGGCGGAAATGTGCATGCTAATAGTGCCATGCTGGGTTCCAAGAGTGGCTGGAACGATTCTCGGGATTTTTGGAATTTCACAAACATTGGAGCCGCCCCTTGACTTTTATTCGATTGTTTTTCTTTTATAGATTTTATGTGGTGCTATTTTCTTGGGTGGGGGGTTTATCTTGACCAAGTATATTTGTGACATGTGAGGAAATCCACTGGGTGCAGGTTCCAATCAAAGACCAAAAAAATCCTGGAAGGGTTACCTTTGAATCTCAACCCATGCTTTGGCCACACGAGATATTTGACTACCTCTTCAACGATCTGGGATTCACCGTCTCGCTGGAAGAACGGAAATCATATTGGGAAGAGGCCAAATCGTCTGGGGAGCCGTGGGCTGTTCGCAACCCTGCTTCGGTGGCGCACCATCCTTGTGGCATCTATGGGGACAGTGCCAGGTTGCCCACTTCGTATACCCAGGAAAAGGTGACTGGAATTTTCCTGAACCTGGTCTTGTTTCGACCAAGATCGATTAGGTGCAGTCGTTTTTTATTGTGGTCATGCGACACAAAAAAGCTGTTCCGCAACAGAACGACGAACCAAATCCTCCGGTACATCGTTTGGAGCTTCCAATTCGCATTCATTGGAAAGCACCCAACACATACAATGGGAGGACGCCCCTTGGACACTCCAAAGGCTGGCACACCTTTGACTCCTGCCAACGATTGCTTTTGCATCACAGAGAACAGAGGTGACTGGGAATGGCACCTGTTGCTGTGGCGATTCAATGCATCGTGGAAGGGTAACGAGATTTGTTACCGGTGCCCCGCAGTTTGCACAGGACCTGTAGGAATGTGCTACTACACCACAAATGAAGATGCAGATTGGCTGCATCAGGAGTTTGGGACTTCCCAGTTTTTAGCAAGGAGACTGAAGAGTCGCAACTTGTGTAACTCTGGCCTGACCCAACACTTATTTTAATTTTATGGTTTTGGGGGGTGGGCCTGTGGTGCAGAATTCAAGACATTGTCATATCATATTACTATTCCCGCGTCAAGGCCCTATGATCCTATTGGATGGATGGCACCCATCCATGATAAAGATATGCTCTATGCATACCCTGCAGCTGGGACTGCTTTTTGCTGCGAATGGTGGGGCCTTGTACTGTGGCTATGTTTATTGTATTGTTTCTCTTTCCTTGTTTTTTGTTTTTTTACCCCTTTTGACAACCGGTCAAGATCTACCCATTGGCCAAGGCACCCCATCGACTGACCAGGAAGGTGTAGGTCTTCCATAGCCATGGCTGGTGCCTTGAAAAATAGTACTATATTCAGGGCCATGTAAAATGCATTTAGGGGGATACCTTAAGGAATGTGCATTTTTCAAGGCACCAGTCTTTCCTGCACGGAAGGATCATTTTGGCAGAAGAACTTTGCCACTTTGGCGCTCATGGAGGAATCTTCCAGCAACAACTAGACGCAGCCTATACTAGTTTCAGAACCTTTTGCGTGACAGCTGGTATCAGGCACAGCCAGCCTCCTTTCACAGCCAGATTGGTTTCTTGGCATATTGCTTTAGCTAGTCTTGAAATAGATAAAGAACTAGAAAATATAACTATAAAGACTATCAACCCTGCTGTTAAAATCAAAAAGGTCATTTGTCATCTCCAAGGTTAAAAAGAAGGATGGCCACCTGCTGATGACCTGCAAGGCTCACAACGGGCGGGTGGTCATGGAATGGCTTGCTGAGGAACTACGCGTAGCTGTGAGCTCTGGCCTCTACCCAAACCACTCCCGGCTAGAGCTAGCCTCTGTTTGCCTAAGCCTTGCAGGCATTTTGGACTGACTAGTCTTCCCCAGAATAGTGTCTGCCTGGTCCTCTCTAGTCTGTCCGCCCGGTCCTCTCTAATCAAACCTGGTTGTGCAGCAAAGGACATCCATTGCTCGGGTGCAGTTTCTTAGCGAAAGCAGTGGGCGGCGATTGTGCCTTGCTCCACATTGAGTTATGTTTCTGTGTTTCCATGCGTGTGCGTGTGGATGAATGTGCAATGCACGCATGAGAGCCCATGGGTGCACTCAACCTTCATATGCCATGCCTCCTTCCCAGGACTTCGGCAGTGGCCCAGGAGATTTGGAGGGAAGGGATGCAATTCCTAGATTCCTACAAATGTCTCCAGATCCTTTCAGTGAGGCACGATATGTGGAAAATGCATGTTGTAAGGTTTGCTTGTTCTGTGCCTGAATCATGAACAAGCTTGTTCCCATGGCAGTGCTTGTTGAACTGAACCAGGGAATCCCGACAAACTTTTCTGATCCGGCCGAAGGTGCACGAAACTTGCATGCAATTTAGTGCATGTGGCAAACACACATGTAAGTCCAACAGCCTTGAATAAATTTAACCACCAATCAAGATTCAAGACAAATAAAGAATCCACCATGTATCTCCTCTTAGCTGAGATGCTGGCGCACTTGCTTTGGGATATGCTGCTCACTCGTAACGTGGATGCATTACAATTGCGCAAATCTGATCATGCTTATTTTGCAAGATTGTATTGGATGGTGTGCTAGCTGTACGGGATACAGTTACTAAGGTGCCAACTATCGCTTTTGGCATTGTTTTACTGATGAGGATGCCATGGGTTGGCTCAAACGCCACTTGGCTGAAGGCAATTGGAACCCAGGGGCTTGGACCATGGATGTGCGTTGAACATGTTCTTGGGTCCACTGTTACAGTGCCTTGTTGATCCGCTTTCAGTTGCAAATTCTTTCCAGCCAGCAAAGGAGTTGGAGCAAGCACTCACTTGAAGAACCGGCCCCGGTATATATTGCGTATTGCTCGTCTTCGGATGAAGAGTATGAAACATCGGATCAAGTGGTAACCTGGCTGAGTTTCAGATCTGGGTTGCCTATGTTGGAGTTTGTTGAAACCCTGATGGTATTTTGATCCATCTTAGGCTCTTGAGGTCTTCACAGAGACGCAGCTGAGCAAGTGTCGCACATGTATGGAAGAAAAGAAACAGCTGTGCAGCATTGGTGGAGATGCTATCCATGAAAAGGTCATGTTCTATAATGTCTGTTGTAACAACGACCATTCTAAAAAAGGCTGTTGGACTTGTAGGGTATATAGAACATTAGATCAGTGAAACCTTATAGTTTTTGAAGTTCAGACCTTCAGGATACTCAATGTTTCTGGTAATACTTGGGTCTAAGATCTTTTCAACTTCGACATGGACATCATCTTCCTAGAGCACCATCCGATCCCTATGTTCTCCTTGTGGGTCGAAGATCAAGTCTTCAGCTGGCGAAAAAGCAGCTCCACTAGCCGATGGTACCCATCCACCGGGGGGGTGCGCGCGTCAAACACGCGAGCTGTGGGTGTTCCACACCGTTTCTTCGATGGCGAGGAACGTGATGTGCCCGAGCACATGATGGTGGAGGGCTTCCGGTGGTCAATCGGCTCCGCGTCCAAACGTTGAAAGCTCTTCTCGGGGGAGAACCCCCCGAGATGCGACCCTGAGCTGAGATAAGCTGATAGGGTAGAAAGAGGGTTCCGAGTCAAGGGGGCCTATGGGCCCATCTGTGGAGGGGGTCAAATGCTCAAAAAGGCGGGCAACTCATTTGTGTCTCACAGTCGCGAACGGATTTGTGTCTCACAGTCGCATTAAGCTTCTCAACCGAATTTGACGGAGGAATTGAGCTGGATCGTTTTTGGGGCTGTGCATGAATGGGTGGGGGCTGTGATGTCACGGCAAAGTTGCTCATCTTGGTTCACCGGAGCATGGTGGCACCACCTACTGTAGCACTCGTGAGCACCCAGGTGATCAAGTGCATCCCTGTGCAGGGATTGAGGGTTGTCACCACAAGTGTCGTTTTCCAAGATGGGTTCCGGGGTCCAGTTTGTGCCTAGGAAGCAGTTGTTGCAACCATATAGCCCCCTCTTTTTCAATGCAAGGAACTCATCAACAAAGTGACAAAGCAGACCCAAGCAGCACAGAACAGAACCCTCCTAGCAGCACAGAAGTCACTCGCGCGACCTCAAGTTTCACCATTCCCAAACACCAGACGTCCTCGCTCCGTTCCGGTTTTCACCGAGGCTTAGTGGCTCGGCTGTTGATGCGGATCATCACCGAGGGATCGACGGCCGTGATGCCCGGGCACCCGGCTGGAGAGGATGGTCGCCACCGGTGGGTGTGGACCCAGGTCAGGCGAAAGGACGCGTTTGGGGGGTCGCTGCAGGTGCGACGCCTATTTTGGGCGCGTTGAGCTCTTGTGAGCCCTGTTCAATGAGTCCCATTCTCTTCTGAGTCGAAGTCAGCTTGTGCGATTTTGATTTTGTGACAAGAAGGCCTGAGAATGCCTTTCGAAGATCCACGAAGTTGTAAAGCAGCAGTCAGAGGCCTACGGCGGGTATGTCGTTGGTATGCCAGGAGGAATTCATAGGTGGGGGCCATCCCAAGGCATTTGCTCCATTTCAGTTCATTGGTTGCGAGAAACTCCGGTGACCTTGGCACGACCACCCCCGTGGAAGAAAAGGACGCCAGCAAAAAAGGATGAGATCACGGGAGGGTGGCCATCCGTCAATGGTCAGACTTAACTCGTGTGGCTCGTGTGGCCCTTGACCCATCGCAGGCAGGCCATCTACCAAGACAGTGCCAAACTCCTGCGACACGCCTTGATGGAAGCTCCTCGAGTGCCTTGGGTGACCAATGGCAGTGGCCAGTGGCTAGTGATGCGGCAGCCCCCTACTCGGGGGTCCGAAACCAAGTACCGATCATCAACCATCATAGACAATATGCACAAAGTGCTACAAGTGTAATTCTGATGAGCTGGAATCATGTTGCATGTTCTAAGGTACTTTACAGGTTTCAACCTTCCAAGCATGTTCTTTTGCGAGAAGTGACAGCATACCTAGACCTAGGAAGCTTGAACAAGATGTTCACAGCCAACAAATGTGCCTGTACATTTACCATGACCTTCAGTACATGACCTCTTGGTGTCTAGCTCGTATCTACAGGCCTCAAGTTGTGACTGAAATCCTGGAATCTGGGTCAACACGGTCACCTTGAAGGTCCTGGCAATGTACCCCGGTGTTGAATGCAGATTTCTATTGAGTGTAATAAGTAGGACACGCATGGGTCCATAGATGGTCCTGGCAGTTATCACCTTGTGTTGGTTTGTTGACCTCTGATCGTATGAAATCCATTGCTGGAGGAAATCAGAGCTGGACTTTCGAAGCATCGCATTCCAGACGTTCAACCGGCGCAAAGAAACCTCTTAAAGAAGCTGCAACAACTACGTTTAGGCCATCGTGCGAAGTAGTTGTGTGCACAGCTTAAACACGAAGGCACAGAAGGTTGTTTTGCACTGGCTAGAAGGGTCCAGGGTGGGAGATCTCTCTCAGAATCCGTGGATCGGGGATCAGCCACGACTGGTGTGGGCCGCCCATTCGCAAGTCACCAACAGTGTGGCGGCTGGTGGGGGTCGCTGAGGGGACTCGAAACTCCTTGCAGCTGAATGTCCGGGTGGGCAGCCAATCAATCTCACCATTGTATTGGGCACTGAGGACGGGCCACCCAGCTCCGCCGAAAAACAAACGGCCGGAGTTTCGGGTTTTTGGGTCTCTCCTAGAGTGGTGTGATTGGCCCGATGGAAAGAGTCAGAGAGGCAAAAGATGCATTCATCTGAAGATGAACATGGAACCCCAAAACATCCCAAAACCACTGGTTGGTAGAGGAAAACCATCTTCTAGGGGACCATTCCTGCATGAATTCGGACCTTCAAAGCGCGATTGGAGAGCCGGTCGACCAGACATGGATTTAAGCTGGCGTCGATCGCGGCCTATCCTTTTCATCCCCAATTTGTTGCACGGACGTCAGATTCCATGACAACTACAGGCAACCTGTTTCTTTAGAGAAGACAAGCTGCACCTACTTTGATAGAGTCTCCGCTCTTTTTCAGCGTTTTGTTGCAATGACTTCGAGGATCCAGTTGAGCCAGGCTCCAACTCTCGAAACCAGTGAGCCCACCCGGCCGGCGTTCTCAACTCATCTTTCCTCGCAGGAGCGGTTGCCACACCGCAGCGAGGACGATGATCCAAGATGTGCTCACCATCCGCGCCGCCGCTCGCGATGAGGGGGCTGGACGAGTCCGTAGGGCTGTCCCACATGCCAGGGGATAACTACCTGAGGATGTGGTTGGAGCACTAGGCAGTGGTGAGATGTTAGTGGTCAGTGGTGGCTGGAATCTGGCCTTTCTTTGGAAAGGTTCATGGGGCCTAAATTTATATACTGTACATGATTCATCGGATGCTCATTGCCCAGAAACTTGCCCTGTATTGCTGTTGAGCCCCTTCTCCCAAAACTGGCTCTTCCACTTCCATTGATCCTTGTGGGAGATTTCCGCACTGACTGAGGATCGGGATCGGTATTACTATGGCGTGAATGACATGTTCAGGTGGTGGAGATCGATGGGCGGAGATCGTTTGATGAGATTGAGAATGCTTGAGGTTAGTGGTGTGTGTGTGTCTCAGGCAGTCTCAGGCTTGTAGACAAGTAGATTGTTCCGTTGATGAGTTGTGTCGCATCCTCCTTGCCCAAGATAATGTTGTTTTTTGACTGAAAGGCTTAAAACCAATTTTGGAATTCTGGTTCTTTGGTTGGCTATGCCTATGCCGAGATTGAAAGACGATCGTGCCGGGTAAAACATTATCCGCTGTATGTCAACTCTGAATTGCTCTTTTCAACCACTGCAGTGGACAGTGCTTTGACTGTCAACAGCTGGGGGTCGAATCTCGCTCGATCTATCAGAGTTGTTCAGAGCTCAGAGTTTTACTGAGTGAACTGCTGAATAAGCAAACCTAGAACGCATCAGAACGCACTGAGGAATGGGCATGCAGATGCTTCTTTGTAGCTTCTCCTTCAGTTAGCCCTTGGACAAAACGAGAAACTGCAAAGTAGGCAAAAGACAGTGTCAAGTTTCAAGCCGTTGCTTCTCCCAAAAGTTTTTATCAAAGAAAAATTATCGTCGCCTGCCAAGCATGCATCAAAGTGAGAAAGATGTCGCACAAGTTTCTGGAAGGCGTCAGCAACCCAGACAGTGAAAGCCCTTCTTGGTGGCATAAACAATAAACTTTATATAAACAATACTTCCGACCAATGTGGCACCTGGCCAATCAATGCAAAGCATAACTTTGGCGAAAGCCCACTGAGTAGAGCCAAAAACACTATATTTCAATATATTTCATCTCCGTGGTGAATTGTACTTCAGAACCAATGTACATGACCACCATGTTGGGCTTATGCAGAGGTCCATGGTCCATTATATGTTTTTCCTTTTCCCTAAACATCCTCATGGATAATGGGGCTACAGAATGATAAGCAGTGATCCAAAAATCAACAAACAACTGCCGACCATCGACTCAATCGAATCGCAACCGGAGGTTCCAGCCGGACATTGCAGCAAACATCCTACAAGAAGCACCCAAGCTGGTGAACGTCTTTTTGGATGGGCTCATTTGGCGCTCGCACAAGACCAAGGACATTCGCAAATTGACTGTGTGTGTGTGTGTTTTTCTTCCGCGGTAAACACCGCGCCTCCGCTTGTGCGCTGGCATGCACACGTCGCTGGCATGTTTTGATATTTGGCTTGATGTTGCTCATGATCCTGGGAAGGGCGAGTCGTCCGTTTGGTGACTGGTGGGTCGTTGGTGAGCCTCAGTGTTTCGTAATGTTGTCTACGACATTCTACGACAAAAACCGTGCTCGGTGCTTGGATTTTGGTTGGTGCTGGTCCCTGCATGCGCCGTGTGCGGGCGAGCAGAAGTGCTACGTCCTTTAGGGGGAGCTACTTGGAGTTCATCCGAATTGTAAAGCCCACGACATCAGGACGGCCTGCGTCCCGTGGTGTACTACATGGAACATTTGCTCCAAGACACCGACGAGGAGATGATGGTCTCACGAGCTTTGGTCAGTTTCTTTGGAAAAATCATGGCACGCTCCCGCAACAGCCTGACCTTTTGCGAATACCAAACAGGTGGTGAACTCCGACTCCACTTCCATGATGATTCCAGGGAACGTAGCAGTTTTTGGCTTGCTTGGTACAAAGTTGGAGACCTGACATGTCCTGAAAGAAGTCGTTTGACGGCGCACTGTTGTGCGGTTGTGCGAACCCGTTGTTTGGATCAAATATATGCATGCATGTACAACATGATGCAACCCCTTGGCTAGAGTGCATATTGTTATAATACATAACAAACAAATGAACATTCATATTGGTTTTGCTTCAGAGGCAAGAGGTGACTGTACCAAGAAATTAATGAATCTCCTTGGACCAAGCCTTTAGCAATTGGTTTCCGTTGTTTTTTCTGTCTTCTCGGGGACGCTTCTTCGACAAGCTTTAGGGAGTGGATCGTCTAAAGATTGGGACAACAAACGTCCCTGGGACACTGTCTAAGTTAGTGTGTCTTTCACCAAGTTGGCACATTCCTGATCTTCCGTTTCCTTGTGAATCGATGAATCCTCCTCCGTCCTCCGTCGTTTTTGGGTCCGTTTGGGCCGGGCCGCCAAGTGCGAAGAGATCGGTTCGAAGAAACAGGTGTTTTGGATGCCCGAAAAGCCGAACAAAACCGGAAAGAGTCTCTTTGTTGGGTCATCACCAAAGAGGGTGGCAGAAGCTTCAAGAGGTTGTTTGATGTTTAACGGGTTCTAGGGGTCCTGGGTGCTCAAGTTTTCTACGTTTTGGAAACGAGTCTTGGAAGAAACAGAGTTGATCTGCTGCGCGGTCGGACCTGGTCAGATACACTAGCTGGAGTCTACAATCTACACCAGAATCATGGTCATGGAATTTGGTCAGTCCGGTGTCTTTGACTCTGAGGAGCGTGGTGCTGTTCTCCAAATCCAGGGCACCCCACCGTGGCACTTGTTTTTTTGAGGTTTCGTGCACTTCCGAAACCCAAAGATCATTGTCCATCCGATCCTGATCTTTGCCTCTTGGAGTTGACCATTCACTGTCATGAACACTGTCCCTACAGCTCCAAGTACCTTCTGCGAAAAGTGTTTGGGGTGGGTTTGGAGAGTCCAAATACCTTATGAAGAGGTACTTGGAGCATTAGGGTATGTTTCCGTGCACCTATCTATATGTAATTTGGAGTGTACCAACTCTCTAACTGATGCAGATGAAGGGTCCTTGCAATACGTTCTGGATCACATTTTTGTGTGACCCATTGAAATCTAAATCCGATACAATGCATGCATTAGATATTTGCCCACGTGGGTGATTTTCAGATATTGGTCATTTTATAGGTAACTCTTACATCGATTGTTAAGGTACATACATACATACATACATGCATGCATGCATACATACATACATACATACATACACACACATACATACTTACCTACACATACATACATACATACATACATACACATACATACATACACACACATACATACATACACATACATGCATATACATACATACACATACATACAAATACATACAAATACATACATGCATGCATGCACCCATGCATGCATACATACATACTTACATACATACATACATACACACATTCATACATACATACATACATATACATACACATGCATACATACATACAGACACATACATACACATGCATGCATACATACATACATACATACACATACATACATGCATACATACACATACATACACACATATTTACATACACACACACACACATACACCACATACATACATACATACATACATACATACATACATACATACATACATACATACACACATACATACATACATACATACATACACTTGGCTCAAGATTTCGGCCCAAGAGCAACTAGATGCCACGTGGTTGGCACTACACGAGCTGAAGGAGAACGCTCTTGAGGCTGAGGGTGGTGACTACACCCGCCTACATACATGGTGTGCACGGGATGCCAACAAAGCTGGATATGGAATGACCGGCTTGTTGGAAAGCCAGGGCTCAAATGCATCCACTGCCAGACACCATGGCAGAAACCTCAACTTCCTGACCTTCGACAACAGCACCGAGTGACATGGGCTGCTTGGAACTTCCCCAAGGGAGGTGCACAATGGCCAAGGAAGTCCTACCAGGAAGCTCTTCTAGAGTCTCCACCAGGTCTTCATGGAGGGCATGCAGGCAAGAAGCAGAAAAAGGTCAAGCAGACAGCTTTGTGCAAGGCGGTTCAGGAGCACTGGGACACACTCCCTGAAGCGCTGCGGACTCAGTGTGAGGCTCTTGGAGTACCACCTGCAGTTCCACCGCCTCCACAAGACTTGCCTACGCTCATAAAGGAGCACCTTCAGAGCCTGCCTCAGGACCTCAAGGCAGCTGTCGAGAAGATCGTTGAGCCTGAAAAGCCTGAGCCTACACTAGCCACGAAATTGAAGCTATCTGTAGGAGCACTCAGGCAACTCACGGACAAGAAGGCCGCCATTCAAGCTAAGGCAGATGCAGTCAAGACCCAGTACACGGCCTTACTTCAAGAGTTGGAGGGACTTCGGGGCAGGCCGCGACCTTATACAACCAGCAGTTGGAGAAGGATAGACAGGCAGCTGACGAGACCAACATGGACCCGGATGAGCTGACGACAGAAAATTTGATGGCCATCATGGCCAGTGTAGGAGTTCAGGCCACACAGAGCCAGATCCAAGACTTTGCCAGCAAGCTCGTCGAGAATGTGGCAAAAAGAAGAAAGTGTGGGTAACCCCACCAATGTGCAACATGGAGGGATCAGTCAGACTGTGTGCGCACATCATGGGGCAAATGATGTAAGCATGGAGTCTACCGCTGAAGTTTTTGGCTCAGGCTATCTACAACCTGAGCTTGGGGTTGCATCAACGCCTTTGGCGATGATGCCAATGGAAGGGATCACCTTTCCAACCTTTTGTGGAGGTGCAAGCTCTCAAGACGACAACATGGGAGATAGCGCACCTGAAGATGCAAAGATTTTTCAAGAAGAGCCGCAGCATGGAGACAGAACCTCACTGGACTTTGTGCTGCAAAATTTGCAATGCCGCCTTGGCAATCCACGGAACCGATGTTTTGCCAATGCGCCTTTTCGGCTGTGGGCTTGGGCTGGAAGTTTTCTGGCAGGGCCCAAGATGTGGAACCTCACAGCTGCAGCACTACATGCAGCCCTCAGTGACGACGATGTTGTACAGATCACAAAGCTTCCTACCATGAAGCCATTGTGGTCCAAGTTCGATGACAGCATACAAGATGATGCAGCCCAGTTCCTCCTTGAGATGGTGGATCTAGCACAGCCGGCCCATGTGATCACACATCATCATCATGTGGATCATCGGCAACAAGTGCATAAAAGGAAAGAATTTCCCACACATTTGATCTTTGAAGATCGTGGAGAACCTCAACAGTTCGAAGAGCTCATCAGCAAATGGGCAAACCAAGCGGAAGGTCAAATTCTTGATGGAAGAGGCCTTTGGGTTGCGCAAGTTGGACGATACACACTTGTTGACAATGAGTGGACAAAACATCATCAAGTGTTACAGATCCCCTCCATCTTCAACCTTCCTTTGACTCTTGATGGTCAGAGCACCAAGACGGAGCAATTCTCTTTGGTGGGATTGCTGTGTCATTCTGGCACAGCTCACAAGAGTGGACACTTTTTTGCTGTTTTTGTCTACAGAGGCCTTTATTGGATTGTAGATGACGGCTCATACCCACGTCTTGTACTTCAACTTCAGGAAACTTTGAAGACCCAGATTGTACAGGTCTGGGTCTGGGCCATTCCATCCAGGCTGATGCTGCCTATTGACATCCCTTGTGGCGTTCCTATGCATGGACCAGTTGAACCAGAGTTTGAAGTTCCGCCCAAACGAAGATGTTTTGCGTATGCCAATGTGACTAGTTTGGGACCACATGTACGGCAATGGCTTTTAGGCAGAGAAAGGACTCCTATCTTTCTTGCTGAAACACACTTGGGATGCCAAAACCTTCCAATGGCTGAGTACCCGTGGTTTTGCTGCGATCAGCCCAAAACTGATGGTGGTTTTCCCAACAATCTCCATTTTCACTTCATCCAAAAGCAATTCATTGACGGCTGTGGTTGGTTTGCTGTACACTGGACGTTTGAGAATTTTGGCCTCATCATCATGGTGTATTTCAAATGTGGAGAAGGGCTTCAAGGGGCCACGAATGCTCGTTTGTGGTCTGGTTTGCTCACCTTTGTGACCAATCTGGCTACACCGGCCATAGTGATTGGTGATTTCAACATCACGCCCGAAGAATTCATGACTACCTCCATGAACACTGTGATGCAAATGCAAGTTCTAGCAACAGGCGAGGACACCTGTCTGACTGGACGAGAAATTGATTGGGCCTTGGTCCCCAATGCTCTGCACCCAGAAGCACGGATCAAAGTTGACTGGCAAGTTCCTTTCAAACCTCATGGGCAACTTACCCTTCATTTGGACAAAAGAGCTTCAGCACATCACGGTGAAACAGATCCAACGTTTCCAACCTACACCGAAACTTGACAAAGTGAAGATTGAATGGAGCCAGCTTGAAGACATCGATTTGCCTGTCAGATGGCTTGAGCTGCCCACAAATAGTTTGACACAAAGAACAGGCAGTCTTTATCGCAAGATGGAGAGGTATGTCCTTCAACATCATGACCAGCCACATTTTGGTCGAGGAACACAGCTGACATACATACAGAGGCCACTGGCGGATCCAAGTCGTCCATGAATTTGGAAACGAGGCACCTTGGCCTATTGGGCTCAGATGGAGATCAGGCTCCAGCAGCGTTTGCATCGACTGCAACGAGATCAGGGAGTCATGCACCATCTTGAGAAGCTTGGGCGGCACATTTCAGCAAACTGGCACTCAGATGCAAACATGACCCAAGAAGGTTTCGTGCTTCTTTTCCAGATGCTTTGGAAACCGCATGACACAGAACATATCACAGTGCTCCTGCAAGCTGTCAAACAACAGTGGGAACTCAACCAGCAGCAGATCTGTGATCATGAGTCACAAGAATACCGGTCCTGGCTTCAACAGCCACCAAACAGGGCTGCAGAGGCCTGTACAGAACGCTCAAGCGTGATGAAATGCCGTATGCTCGAACTTTTCAAGAATGTCCCAGAGCAGAACGGATGCAGAAGAGACTACAGCAATGGGGCACCACTTGGGCAGAGCAAGCTGAACCTTTGGAGCCCACTACATTGCAAGCACTCATCTACAATGGCCAGGAGGCAGCCAAGGAGCTCAAGCCTTTGCAGGTGCATCAGCTGTGGAAAACCATCCGGAAACTCAGCAACAAAGCAGCTGGACTTGATGGCGCCGGATATGACTGATTTAAAGAATTATCATACCAGGCGATGCCTGAACTCATTGCTTTGTTTCATGAGATTGAAGCCCAGGCCACAATCCCACAACAATGGTCCACAGCTTTGATTGCCCTGATGCCCCAAAACCAGGACATTGAGAGACCCATTGCACTCGTTGCATCGCGGTACCGGCTGTGGTGCAAGGTCCGTGCACCCTATACGAAGCAATGGCAGCTTGACATCCAGGACCTGTACCAATGGGAACGTGCAGTACCAGGTACAGAATGCCTCAAAGTCGCACTCAGAAGAGCTTTCATGACTGAACATCATCAGGCCTTGAAGGGAACCGTCATTTCAGTCCTCATGGATATGTCGACTTCTATGGCCGCCTCAACCTTGACAAGCTCTCACAGAGATGGCTGGATTCTGAGTACCCAACCACCCATGCTGCTCTTGCCATGCAGATCTACTGTGGAAGCCGAACCCTTGAAGCATCCAGACCTATGTAGGCCAAGAATGGCATTTTGGCCGGAGATCCACAGGCTCCTTCGGCAGCCAAGATCTACTTGAAAGAGGCACTCCACGCTTTTCGCAAAAGATACCCGCAACTCCAGCTGGACCTTTGGATAGACAACCTGAGTTTCGATGTTGTGGATCGGGACCCTGCAAATGCTGTACGGATTGGCATAGCTGCTTTCAACTACATCAAAGGCCTTTTGGAAGCGGACAATCTGATCATTTCGGAGAAAAAGACTGGATTCATCACATCCAACAGCACTGCCAAGAAACTTCTTGCAGAACAGCACCCCGCCTCAGGGCCAAAGGTACATGATGTGATGAGGGATCTTGGAGTCGACTGCACCGCAGGGCGCTTGAGAAGAGTTCAAAGCCCACAAGAAGACCAAGAAGATGCAAGCATTGAAGATCCCGCAAAGAAGCATACGGCTCCGGCTGTACAAAGGCAGTATCCTTGCTGGCAAAAGTTGGGGACATGAAGCAATGGGACTTGCACCGCAGCACAGAGCCCGGATTCGTGCCACCATGGGACGCCAATGGGGCTTGCAGAGAACTGGAAACCTGGACATTGTCTACGACATGCATCCAGGCCACCAAAATCCGGATTACGCTGCTTTCTACGACCAAGCCAAGATTTTCAAGCGCTTTGTTGACCAATGGCCAGAAGCCTTGAAGAGAGATTTGGAGAAAGCCTGGCAACATCACCAAGAGCGCCTGGAAAAAGCTGCCTATCCTTGGCAAGTGGCACGCGGACCTGTCGCAGCAGTGCAATGCTATCTCAAAGAAAAGGGCTGGCGTCCGGAATCCCTTTCGGAATGGGCCGAACCTGGACGCAATGGAGCGCCTGACTTCAAGATTCTCCTCAATGAAGCTTGGCCCACCATTAAAGCGGAGTTGAAGCGAGCAGAACAGAGTGACCGCATCCTCAAGATCAGTGGGAGAAGCATGCTTCAAGATGTTCAACGCCCACTTGACTGGAAGCCTTGGCAACGCATGAACCAGAAGGTGAATCAACATGATGCCTGCGCTCTACAAACATGGCATCAACGCGCCCTATTCACCAAGATCAGTGACAGCTGTGAGGGCCAGCACCTACAATGTCCTCATTGCGCACAAGCAGCCACAGCAGTCCATTTGCTGTGGCTATGCAAAGACACGACCAAAGTTTTCCAGCATTGCATCTGGATGATCATTTTGAGCTAGAGCATGGTTTGCTGATGGTCCCGGCGCAGAGCTTGTCCACGGGGGGGAGCTTCAGTCCAGGCTTGGGGAACCTGGACAACACAAGATGAAGCAACCATCAGGCATCCAGATGTTGTGACGATTGGCGGGGCTGGCACTTCCACAGATGCCCGGCTGAAGCACTATGCAGTATCCATTGTCCACCATACACAAATTGGTGGCCAACTATACAGACAGGCCATTCTCCCGGGCAAACAAACGTGGGAGAGAGCTTGGTTCTATGGAGTGCGCATGGCTGCACACTATGTGGAACTCCAACAGAGACTGGTCCTCCATTTTCAAAGCACCAGAGCATGGGAAGCATTCAGACCTTTTTCATGATCTTCGAGGACTAGTCACTTCAAACCAGAAGCAATGCATCAAAGTCCTTTGCATCAGTCCCAAACAGCTAAAGGAGAGGCCCAAAAATGAATGGTCCCTGAGAAACAGAATGATGGATGCGGCAAATGCGGCCAAGGAGGTTGCGCTCTCACTGCAACCCATTGAGCAAGAGCAAGAGCTTCAAGCCCAAGACAAAAAATACCAGCGAATTGCATCGCATCAAGCATTTACTTGCTGACAAGTCCCACTTCCTGCATGAGGCAAAGGAGACTGGAAAGCAAAAAAGATCCCAAGCCCGAGAGCAGAAGCGTGAGATAATCAACAGCCTGACCCGTCCTCAAAGCCCTGAGCACCACCAATGGGCAGCCAAAGGAACAGCAATGCAGTGTTTGCAATGCAAAGCCAGGCTGACCATGCATAGCAATCTCCAGGACATCAAGGACGGGAAAGATGCCAAATGTGACCAAGCCACAGGCCACAGCTTAGTTGGAGGTGCAGCGAGCATCACCGCAAAAGCAGAGCTGATCCAGCAAATGCTAGAGGGCACCATGCCAAACATGGCCCCGCACCAGTTGATTCTCAAGAACCACTACATTGTTTGTGAGACTTGCAATGTACGGCTGTTGAAGAATTCAGCGCAAGAAAAGCTGAAAGAACTCTCCAGCAAAACCTGCTGGAATCAAGCCTGGTCTGGAGGGCCTACATGGACAGGCCATGGCTCCCACAAAATTTGGCGAAAAGGTGGCAAGATATGGTGCCAGACATGCCAAGCGCATGCAAACATGACGGAAGCAGGTCCGATGGCAAGCAAAGCCTCCTCAAGACTGGTCCGACGACTGGACAGCAAAGCTTGCCACACCTGTTTCGACCAAAGGTCGAGTGAACTCGAGCAGAAAGAAAAGAACCGCAGAAAAAACATACATACATACATACATACATACATACATGCATACATACATTCATACATACATACATACATACACACTGACTTACGTACTTACTTACATACATACGTACATACATACATACACACATACATACATACATGCATACATACACATATACATATACATACTTACATACATACACACACATACATATACATATACACATACACATACACACACATACACATACACACACATACATACATACATACATACATGCATGCATACATACATACATACACAAATACAAATATGTTATACATATGTTGATATATTATTACAAAGCTCTCCAGCAAGTAGGTCCTCTGAGGACTGGACTCTGGATGTCACCAGCCAGTCTGGAGGTGCACCAACTCGTGAAAGTTTGTTCCCTAAACAGTGTGGTAGCACTAGGGGTTCTTACTGTAGTGGTTAAGGCCGGGTCCTGATCGGAGGTTCGCACCGGCGTTTGCGGCTAATTCGCCGCTATTTGCTGTACATTCATTCACCTCGAGATCTTCGAAGTGCATTTCGACTGCGCAGGCTCGCAGGAATTGGTGTGCTGGCGCGGGTGCTCTCGTTGTGGCACCGTGCGCACTTTCGGACTTGGTGGACTTTTTTCGCGGCATGCGCAGGGTAAACCTCGTGTTTTGGTGGTCCAAAGACTTTTGGACAAGTAGCTCGTTTTAAGAAATCACGGGAAGTCTCGAGCGAAGCCTGCGTTTTGGCATCTTGATGTTGTCCTTGGAAGTGCTCTTGCTGCGATAATCTTTGGCAGGGATGCGCGATGATAATCTTGATGTGCAAATTTCGTGGCAAGCGCAGCGCTTTGTGGACTTTGACGTGCAGATTTCGTGGCAAGCGCAGTACTTTGTGGACCTTGAAGTGCAGACTTCGTGTGAAGTGCGGATTTCGTGGCATGCGCTCATATGTGGGCTCTCACGTGTGCTCTTTTGTATGTGCTCCCATGTGTGTCTTCTCGTGTGCGTGTGTGCTATCTCGTCTCTCGTGTGCTTTTACATGTCCTTCCGTATGTGTGCTCTCTGGACCTCCAGCCTGTCCGCAGATCTCTAGACATCTCTCTCCACCTCTGGGCCGCTGGCCGCTGGAACTCAGAGGATTCGGGTTCGGCGCCTACTTAGGAGGGTCCAGGTTGGGTCGCATTTGGGAACAACTAAAACATCAATCCCAGCCTCGGACCTCAGGGCTCCAACTACTTCTTCAGAAACTACTTACACCCACCAGTCACCGTTGGAACAAATATGAGTCGCACACGCGTGCAATTTTCCAAATGGACCCAGCCTAACCCGACCCACGTCCCAGGTGTCGGATTTGCTTTGGGAGAAGCTGGTGCCCCGCGCGGGATTTGGGGAGTCGGAGTCGGAGTGGTGTCTTTAAGGCAAGTGGCAGATGTTCAGGTGCTCCAAAATTCGACCCACACACTGGCATGCTGACACCGAAATCTCACAGTGAACCGTTTTTGCGATTGGTACGTCAAACATCATTAAACCCATATCCTGAGATCAAAAACCTGCTGGGTTCAGGCGGTTCATGCAACATCACAAGCGAACTCCCCACTTCCTCCCCATTTCGGACATGTGTGCGCACCGATGCACTCCGTCCTTGTGAGCGTCTGGGCTGCGTTTGACCCCCGAAGTGTGTCAAATCAAACATGAATGAGAACCAAGAGAGGTTAATTAGTGATCTCAAAGGCCCTTCTGGGGTACCTATGAGATATCTATAGATGTCTATACGGTTCTTCAACCTGTGTTGGAGCTCGCGTGGATCAAACTAAAGAAATATACTTATTGTGTAAGCTTCACATGTTGTTGTTGCTGTTGTTGTTTTTTTGTTTGTTTGTTTGTTTGTGTGTGTGTTTTGTTTGTTTTTTTTGTTTTGTTTTTGTTTTTGTGTTTGTTTGTTTGTTTGTTTGTTTTGTTTATTTTTGGTTTGTTTGTTTGTGTGTTTTTTTGTTTTTGTTTGTTGTTGTTTGTGGTTGTTTGTTGTTGTTGGTTGGTTTGGTTTGGTTTGGTTTGGTTTGGTTTGGTTTGGTTTGGTTT
>CAXAMN010021851.1:674368-749191 GCA_963970005.1 Durusdinium trenchii | reverse complement strand
TTGGTTTGGTTTGGTTTGGTTTGGTTTGGTTTGGTTTGGTTTGGTTTGGGTGGGTGGTTGGGTGGTTGGTTGGTTGGTTGGTTGTTGTCACCCGGGCGTTGCACGATCACATTTTTTCTGTGGGCATTTGGATGCCGAGGAATATATGGTTGATGTTCTCTTCCCATGGAAATTTGTTGGTCCATATTTAGACTTGAAAGAGAGAATGACCACAGCCCACAGGAACAGTCCAACAGTTGATGCCTGAAATGGAAGAATTGAAAGTTCTT
The DNA here is from genome assembly GCA_963970005.1 of Durusdinium trenchii. Lineage (NCBI taxonomy): Eukaryota > Dinophyceae > Suessiales > Symbiodiniaceae > Durusdinium > Durusdinium trenchii. The sequence goes on along the minus strand of CAXAMN010021851.1, from coordinate 748,922 downwards.
TCGCCCAGCATTTCTAGCGCGAAACGATGCCCAGGTTCGGAGCTTTTTCATGTACGACCAAGTCTTCAGGACGTATGGAGGGTCCAGGGACGGGATGGGAGAAGGAATCCGATGATTATCCTCCGGAATGGCGGAACGTGGGAGCCGTTGCAGATCCACTTCATTTTGCAATTGCACAGAGGGGGAAGTAAACTTGACGCCCACAATCAGATGGAGCAGACCGTCTTGGAGCTTTTGTTGCAATCAGGTGCTGATGTTCTGCAGGTCAATGCATTCGTACGGGAACTCTACTATAGGGCAGGCCAGACTCCAACACACCATGCAGATTCGAGACTCACAAGAGAGATTGGCACAGATCCTTCGCCTGTCAAAATCTTTGAATGTCGAGCAGATTGTATTCGCGAATCCTGACGCCGAGCCGAGCGACTGAAATAGAAAGGTAAAGGCCTGGCGCCCGAAGCAGATTACGCTCGGATGTCTTCGTACCCGCATGGCGTCCGCAACTACTCAATTGTATCGGCTAAGCAAAATGCACCTGACCATAGCAGACAAAGCTAGTCAAATTCAAACGGCTACTGCCTCCTATGCGACCGAACACCAAGTTGTAGGGGATAACCATTTCGTTACACTTCCGACGCCTGGCATGTGGTCAGAACAACATACATTTACATGTTCGTGGATCGCATGACGTGTTCTTTCCCCGAGAGTCCAAGAGCCGCTATGGCCGTGGTCATCACCACAGCGGCGTGTTCATTCAGTTATTCCATTACCATCACGCCATAGCCGCGGGGTCCATGTGGTCCTTTGTGTTGTTTGCCTCACCACCTAAGGGTCCATGTGGTGCATTCGCTGCCATCAACGCCTTATCTCATAAAACATCACAGGTGGCTATCAAACGGGCGCTGTGAAACATATTTGGGATAGTACTCAGATGTACTCAGTCTCTGTCTTGAGTCTTGTCCCTACTGCAGCCAACTAGACACACATGCCCACAGATTGTTGGAGTGCCCTTCTTTTGCTCATGTGCGAGACAATCATGCAACAGCACTTGACGCTCTCTCAAAATATCCGCATTTGATGTGGTTTCCCCTTCCAACAGTCCATCCTCAACAGATCGCATATGAAAGACTCAAATTGGACCAGCTGGGACCATTTTTGGATCAGCCAAATATTCATGGAGGACGGAGGGGAGTGTTTCCAATTTTATACAGATGGAAGCGATCTCCCGCAAGACCGGAATTGTTGTCGTGCCTCTTGGGCCATAGTTCAAAAAATCAAGACTAACCATGCCAACCCATCACATAATGACCCATCACATAATGGTTTTTTCAAGCATCCCTTATGCAGGGAGTCAGTCCATTAACCGCGGGGAATTATATATATATATGTATAAGTGCCGTTGAGTGGATAGTTAAGCGCATGTCCCAGCACTATCCTCGCAGTTTTGCCGACAGATACTCCGACTGAAGCTTTACAGTTCATATCGTCGATGCTATCTCCAACGGTATCCTTTCCCCAAAGGACTATCATCTTGCACATGATGATTTAGTTCGTAGCATCAAACAACACTGGGACCCCCTACACTTCTCGCTTCATAAAGTTAAGGCCCACCACTCTTTGTCGCAAGCAGAATCGTGCTCGGACCTATATCATATTCTGGGTAACGAGGCTGCTGATCATGCAGCTAAAGAGATTAACAAGCAGGACTTCCCGATATTTCGTGAGTTGACCCGCAATATCTACTCCCATAGCCATGTTCAAATGGAGATTCTTTTGAATATTGTCCGGTACTTGGCCGAACTCAATACAGTACACGTCACTCTGAAGAGACGAAAAAAGACCAAAGAGACGCTCCAGAGAACCCGCGTAATACGGTTGATGCCTTTTGCCAATTGGGTGAAACGCTTGCCAAGTGGGACGCTGGGTCACCCTCATGGAAATCTGACTGCCCTCTGCCAGATATCGTTCCTTTAGCGTGTTCCGCTGGTGCTGGGGTTGCATTTAAAATGTGGTCCATGTTTCGTACGTTCACTTGTAGGCACCAAGATTGACCTGCACGGCCAGGTGATTTTGGTATCATGGCGCGAACTGGCAGCACGATACACATTATTTACTGGTGAGGGACTCCCTTTGTGGATTTTTGATAAGACAGACCCAAGTCTTAAAACCATATGCTTCTGACTCTGCAGAGGCCAAAATTCAACCCCAAAGCAGCTCGGTCTTTGGGACAAGCAGCGACCCTTCGAGTTGTTGTCCGTGATCTCGAAAATACCTTTCAATGTAAGCTGTTTCCCAGATATAAGAAAACTGGTGCCTCATCGCTTGTTCGACGGGGTTTTGAAGCTTGGTAGGCGGTATGGCCTCTCGTCCGACCATACCAAATGCTGACAAACTTTTCCAGTGCATTAATGAATTCGTCCCTACCAGGACAGCCCGGACAGCCGTACGCCTGTTCGCCTTCCTCTCTCGCCGGTTTCGGACTATGCTGAACCGGCTTTTCGATCACGACCAAGACCAAAAAGTCCATATACGCAGATTCGCTTATTTCATTAAGCCCTTCTTGACTTGAAATATGCAACCTGAATTCGGCCTCTTCTCGTTCCCCAATTCACACGGTCCGGACTAGTCCGTGGGGCTAGTCCGTGAAGTCGCGGATGTGGTTCTTTTTGTGTATTTATCTATATATACCTCGGGCACCCCAGACGTGTCCGCAAGTCCGCAAGTTGTGTGTGGGACGAGGAGGTATTTTCAAGAGTTGCTTTTGCAAGGATGCAGGATGCAGGTTTGTTCCAGATTTGTTGGAACTTGAACATTTTGCAGACGCTATCCATGAGTTCATATGCACCGAGGTTTGAGTTATCTCTGTCAGGTCCCAATCACGATTTGTTGCGTTTGTTGCGTTCGCCGCTGAACAATCTGGACAATCTGCCTCAGGATGATCAATTTCGTCATCTTCCTGCTCTCTGGGTGTTACTTGGCACCCTTGCAGAGCTAACAATCGAACTCTGGAGTTGACGAACGTGTGAAAACAAAAAGACAAATTCATACAATGCTCAGTCAAAAACAACATGTGTAATATTGTAATGTCATATGTAACATATATATATATATGTATCATTATTAATCATTATGTATCCAAAAATCACCCAGGCTGGCTTTTCAGAAATTCAACTGCACCTGGGCGAGTCACCCGGCGATTGGAACGTCTCCACAGATAACTGGGTGAGAGTCTGGTTGAACGGGCGAACCCCAACATATATATATATATGTTTGTTTCATGTTGTTCACGGTCTTTCACTATATGTAAGAACATGGGTGTGAATAATTCCATGATGGGTACGAGATTGGTGCAGACACCACTGTGGGTCATATTTGGGGGAGCTGTACAACTACATTCCCCATCAGAACTCACTCTGAATTTTCACTGACTGTTTTTGCAACTGCGCAGCTAAGAGTTTCAAGGGATGTACACATGCGACATGGGCATAGCACGGACATGTTTTGGGCCGAGGCTTTCTGAACCAGATCTCGGTCATGGAGGACCCAGTGTGGCGTGGCTGCTCCGGGGCTGTCAGACCACTGGCGACCTCACTGGAAGACCCGGACGGACCGACACCCTTGAGACCGGGTCATTTGTGTACCAAGCACCACCGACATCAGATCGTTGCGCGGGGCGGTTGATGGGCCATGATGGGCTGTGAACACAGCACGGGCCCTGGGGCCCCCCACGCAAGGGTGAGGCCGAACGCAAATAATGAAGCCATGCCAGGTCCCATCTGGCGACGATTGGGAGGATGTTGGATGCAACATGCAACTTCTTTTCACAAGCCAAATCCGGTGTGTTGATGCCAAGAATCCCCGCATCGAATGCACCTACAATTCCGATGCAAATTTAGATTCCAAAAATAAATCGCAAACACCAACCTAATAGCAACGGCGTCCAACCAAGAAGCAATGGCACCCACCCTACTAGCGATGGCCTCCAACCTAATAGCAATGGCCTCCAACACCACCTTGTAGTCACTTGGACCCAGGGCCAAAGCGGCTTTGCCAGACCCGAACAAGACTTATTTGGAGATCTAGAAGGCTTGATTATGTGTCAATTTCTCGGATAGGTGCAAAGCACAGGTGAACAGCTCAGACTGAGCCTCACTGATGCGAGTGTAATGGTGATTCTTTTTGTGGACCACGAACCTGGGTCAGAAGATGGAAGACGCAATACAAATGCATGCCACTGATACTTTTTATCTCAAAGGATGCTTTGTGCATTTGTCTACCTTGTTTGGTCTATTTTTCCTCTTAGCACTTCAGGCAATGCACTAGACGAATAACACTTAACACTATACCTATTCTTGTACCTTCCCAAAGACTACAGAACCTCAAGAAACGACTCCCCGACTCGACTCCCGAAATGCAATTCAAAGCAACATAATTTGGTTCCACTGTCAATATAATTTTTGCCGCCGCATTGTAGTTCTTTCTCGGAACCCTGGGAAGGTGAGAAAGCGGTTAGGGGACCACAGGCTTTATGAACTTAGACCACAGATGCCTCGAGCTCAACTAGAGCTCTCTAATGGAGCCAGCATAGCCTTTGATAGATCCATGTTCATTAGAGCAATCAAGAGATATTATTGCAATTTATTACATCGAGTGTTTTCTTCCTTCTTCAAACGTCCATGGTCTTTTTCTACGTGAACAACCGTCCAACAACGGTGGCGACCTCATGACCCGAGGAAGTCCAAGTTTCTGGTGGCCGCACGGCTTTTGGTGTACACCATGGGCTTTGGGAAGTTGCTCTACTCGCACATCTTGGAGCTCTACACCTCAACCTGGCGCCAGGAGCTTGGTCTGCAGAGAACAGGGAGAACCATATGTATATAAAACAGAGAGAGAGAGAGAGACAGAGATGATGGAACTCCTTTGGAGCGGGTCTCCATCTTCAAATTTGCATTTATATTCGGAAGTTTGGACATAAGTCGGTTTGGGATGGTTTGGGTTGGTTTTCCTCAAGTCCGAGGAAGGATCCTGGTTTGGGGAGGCATCTCCCCATCCACAAGAGGTACAACCGGAGATTTGGTTTGGATGGCTGGGAGTCCAACACAGTCCAATCACCCTGGTTTGGAGAAAGCCCCTCCATGTTGTATGTTTCTGGCAGACTGACAGTCAGACAGTCCCAACGCGCCTTCGAAGCCCCTTCCAATGAGGGTCCATTACGCCATATTCGACCCTTGGCACGAGCCGTTCAAGTGTCTATGGCGCTGTTCGACTCTAAGCCCCAGTGGTGAATGGAAGCAGAATGAGGACGACAAGTATTCATGTGTCCTTGGGTTTCTCCACATTTCTCCAAATCATGTCAACATATTTCAACTATTCAACAAAATGTATCGTTTTGGGGTAGTCATCCCTGTCCCTGAATGTTCCCCCCAAAGAGGATACCGTCTTTTCCCACATACCAGGAGTGGAAGATCATTCTCGGGATGCGGATCCCCACTTATCTCTTGAAGAGCCCAGAGATGCTCAGCTTTGTGCTGATGATCAACATGGCTTCTATGATCACCGTATCACGGCGGATAGGGAGCATGATGATGGGAGCGATTCACAGAAAAAGTTCCTAAGAGCGTGTGAGCCGCCCCCAAAGTTTGGGTGGTTGTTTATGCTCGGCTGCTTTTTTCCGCTCCACTAAAAGGAACAATGCAGACCTTTGCTGGAGGAGCTAGAAGATTATGGTCCGTGTCCGTGTGGTGTTACTGAAGGTGAAATAACCCTAGGACTAGGACTCTCCAAACAGGTCCGAAAGGAATGTTTTCTAGCTTCTTTGGTATTTTTGGGTGGGAAAAGTGTGAAGGTAACTGTCAGCCCCAAGTCAAAGACGGTTAAATCCGAAAATCGAGCAAGAACAAATCATGACTACACTACTTCTCTCATCTTGACACAGCCCTCCAGGCAGGACTAGGTAGCTTGTTTCCATCTCCAAGGCGATGGGAATTCGGGTAATTCATGGACAAGGACACCCAACATGATACAATCTATATTCCAATAGGGTCCCCTTAGGAATTCAAACCGACACATGCTTGGATAGGTTCTTTTTGTCAGAGATGCATGTGTCATGTGCCTCGTTTCTTGGGGATTTCACATCTTTGGCTGTTTGCTGTTTGGCTGCTACTTGACCGGTCGCTGTCGCGGCGGATGTCCGTCTCCAGGTCGAGCCCATGATCCATTGCTTCGGGGCCTCGCCGGTGGCTGGGGCGGCGATGTGCTCGGTCGGCCGGGTCCGGTTCTGGTCCGGTCGGGGGGTCGGTCACGGTCGGAGCCGGAAAAGCTGTCGCAGTCGGTCACTGGTTTGGATCAGGTCATGATAAAAGGAGATAGACAGCTGTCAACAAGAACAACTATAGGTCCAATGAGTTCCAGAGAGTGTGGGGGGAATGGTCCATGCGTGTTGGATTTGTTTGTTTGTTTGTTTGTTCAGAGTCTTTTCCATATTTCGGGTCCACGCGTGGGTCCGGCAGCGCTCATTGAAACCTTCGGATGGACGATTTGTGGGTCTTGTTGATGCTGGTTTAAGGCTTGGAGGTATCCATACATAAACAGGAACCCATCTCTATTCGCTCAGCACATGTGTCATTGGCCTTTCTGTCCCCGGTGCCCTTGGTCTGTCCTTGACCGATGCCTCCTCGTGAACCTCACCGGGCCGAGGGTCGAAGGGACCGGGTTTTCGGTGGGTCCGGACGACCGAACCGGTGGTTCGATCGGTGTCAGGCGAAGCTTGGCCGATGGGTCTGGACCTTGGTGGAGCGTCATTGACTAAAGAACCACACATACCTTTGTGGCCCAGAAGAGACCCTCAGATGTCGCCTAAGACTCCATTCGGACTCCTTCGGGCTCACAGAGGACCCAACCCCTTCGCCAGCGGGGCTCATTTCGTTCGAGTCGTTGACCCGAAAACCCACCGTCGGCGCCGGGCCAGTCGGACAGGGCCCGGTCGGGAAACGGGCGTACTTCCGCCGTCGGGAGCGGTGTGGTTCGTCCATCCGAGGACCTATTTGCATTCACCTGTGAATCCTGGACCGATCCCATGAGCCACTGGACTGACCGGACTTTGGAAACGGGATGAAACGGGGTGACGCGGTGGTGAGGAATCTTTTGAGGGGATCGGTTTTAGCAATCCTTTGCTGAACATGCCAAAACTATAGGAATGAACTCTCAAGATGCAATGAATGGGTTTGATAATATGGTTTGATGAGTTCCTTTTCAAGCGTTGAGTTGCCCGGCGGTGGTTGATCCATGCTCATGGTCGACGTGGCCTGCATCAGGATGCTTGGTGTGTGTGTGTGTGTGTCACAACCTTTGCTGACCATCATCGTTGCCAGTGTCGATGCGATGTCTTGATTTGCCCCTAGCCCCTTCGCCATCCTTCGCCTTTGATTCAGTTGGTTGAAAGAGGCGATGCTTTGACAGGGACACAGTCTTCCTCACGAGTTGGTCTTTGTTCGTTGCGGTGCTGAGTAGAAGTTGGCTCGAAGAAGTCATACCAAAGAGCAACACAGGGCGCTTTGTGCAAATCTCATTGGTACAGGACAAGCTCACAGATCAACTTGGTCCAGTGGGAAGTTTGAAAGTGAGGATTAGGATGAAATAGGTTAATTATACAATATGTATGCATACAATACTCTTATAGAATAATATATACAGTAAATGGGGCAAATGTATGTAACTATTCCAGTCCCATGGATGGTCTGGGATACTTCAGTAGCTCGAACGGTTTATCCCTACCTGCCAGGTGAGGGTAGCTACATTTTATCACAGCTGTCAGCTCCGCCTCCTTCTCCGCTCCTCCTCCTCCCTTTGCTGCGAGCTCCAGAGTGCAGTGGGCACCGCCGGACTTGAAACACGAATGCTAGATGCCAGTGGGCACCACCGGACCCAGCTTTAGTGCAGCAAAAATAGGTCGGGGTTACCAGAAGGGTTGTCATGCCTTGCCATGGCAAACATCCCACAACAATCCAAACCACATCTACCATGCCATGCTTTTACCATGACAAACAATAGTGCCCAAGCTGCTGAGTTGAACACTGCCCCTTGTTTGACCGCTCAGTTCTTGTGAACAGGCTTTGTCAACCCAAAGAACTTGTGCTTTGCTATTACCGTTTTTCGGGCTTGGATTTGTGCTGGTCTGCATGTGTCGGATGCTACAGTCTTGTGGGTGAAGACCGCACTTGCCGTTCAAGAGGCATTGAATGGTCCACAGCAGGTTCATTTGCTTAATTTGCAAGTGTTGACGGAATTGTGGCAGGTCTTTTCTCCTGATGTGCATCAGGACGTTGCAGGTTCCTTCATGCTCTCACACGACTTTCGGGTACAAAATGCTTGCAGGTGTATACTTTCATGTCACTCGAGGGATTTAAGAACAGAGAGCGGAAATACCCCTTAACATTCAGTTTCCTGTTGAGGACGATCCAAAATCGCAGCTGGAATCTTTTTTTAACTCTTGGAGCAATGAAGCGGGTGGCCAACACTTGCATGGGATACCAGAGATGGTCGTTTTGCACTTAAGATTTGCAATCCGTGATGGACCAAGCATGACTTGCGCTCAATGTGGCTTGCTGTGTAGGCCTACCTAGCTCCCATGATGGTGTTGAAGTCAAGCAAGAAACCTTTAGGGTTACTATGGGTTATTGCATATTTGTTGCATCATGGCCTTGATCATGAATCAGGGCACTATACTCTTGCTGTTTGTGATGGGACTTCCTACTCGCATGCTGATGATGCTGTGCGCCCCACCCCTCTGCCAGCAATCAGTCGCAAAATGACAGGTGAAATTCTGCAGGTCTGGCTGGTTCACGAAACTCCTGCAATCCGCAGCACTGTTGCTGTACCAGCGCCGCCTTCAACTAAGAATGTTCACTTTGAAAGTGCGATTGTCCAAATGATGGTCTCCAACCTCACTTGCTGTGGGGCTGCTGTTGTTGATGGGCCTTGGAACCATCATCATCATCATCATCAGATGATTCAATGCAACACCAACAACTTCTCCAGTATTTTGAGTGAACTTTTCACCTTGTGGATCATTGCATTGTGCAAGGTGTCGGTTGGGTTATGTTAGACTACCAGGGACTGCGTGCAGCAACAAGTGTGTCCGACAATTGGGAAGTTCCTTGGAAGCCTCGTTGTGCTTTGTATCTGGTCATGGGTTTGAAAGGGTCCTTTCAACCAGTACCCCAGCTTCTCAAATTCCCAAGCATTATCAGGAGTTTTGTCTTGCAGAGAGATTGGGCCCCATTTTCACCTGAAATTGCTCATAGTGATGTTTTCGGTCGCGATTTGTCATTTGCAGGGCCCAAGGCTGAAAGATACCTCGTGCAAGGTGTGAAACAACCGCCAGGCCGAGGCGCCACGCCCAAGATTCTTCACCATCCTTTGGCGCCTGATCGGTGCACTAGCTTGTGGAAACGAGGTGCATAGGCTTTTTGGTGTCAATTTAGATCCCAACAGGGTTTCCACAGGGCAGAACTTAAGGCAGCCATGCTCCGCGCTCTCAACAAAGCGGGGCAATTCAAGCAAGAAGACGGCCAACTTCCAGACTTTTTCCAACTTTTGTCTAGATACCTTGAGAGCCCTCCGGGGACTCGTTTTGTCAAGTACACGTTTTTTGTTTTTCATCAAGAATCAAGAGCTTCAAGCCAAAAAGGTGATGACAGCCGAGCAAGAGCTGGATTACAAAACCTGGCTCCAGGAAGGGCAAAGTGATGCTGATCAGCCGCTGTTGAAATGGAGAAGCCCAATCGACTGCTATATGGCACCGTGCGCCCAGGCCGGCTCACCCTGACAAAACTGATGAGGTCAGGTCAACTGCGAGCGCGCAAGCGTTGGCTTTGGGACTTAATGACCCCAATTTGCTCCAGCGTGTTTGCCAGCCACTGCCTCAGAAAGCGGTTGGCGGTTGGCCCTGACAGGTTAGTTTAGTTTTGATATGTTTTGACGCATTAAGACAGCAGCCCCTAGCTGCATATGAGGCGCTTGCTACTTGAATGCATGAGTGGGAGTGTCCAGGCAGAATGCTTGATCAATTGACTATCTGCCTAGTTCATTTGATTCCAAAGAACACCTCCATCATTGAACGCCCAATAGGGCTGACGTCTACATTGTCTCGGCTGTGGGCCAAAGGACGCAAAAAACTTTTCCAGGCTTAGCAAAGTAAGCTACATCAGGTGTGAGTCCGTGGGACTTTGTCAAACCTAAGAGCAAAGTTTTGCAGTTGGCCCTGGGTAGATTGCTGGAGGCAGAGATGGGTCGTCGCCGTGGACTCCATACAGTCACTCTTCTTGCTGCTTTGGTAATTTGCACGATCGAATTGACCTCAAAGCCATGTTGGAAAAGACCCAAGCCCTGTGTTGTCCGCCTCTACGCTGCTGATTTGTATTGCGGCCTTCGTTTACTTCAAGCTGAAGGGGGTCACTGGAGCACCAGCTTTTTACCAGTGTGGAGTTCTCCCAGGTTGCCCACAAGCCCCACTTACTACACAGACCGTTGTCTCAGTTTGCCCGTCAACACCCTGAGGCGGGGTTGGCCACTTGGGTTGACGATGTCAGCCATGATGTCGTCTCCACTAGTCCTGTTGCAAGCTGCGCAACAAGCTGCCATGGCATTCCGCACTCTCCGATCGTCAATGTAGCCAAGACAGGGTTTTTGACAAGTTCAGCTGCAGCTGCTCGAGGGCCCAGGTCTTGTTTGCAGGATGGCGAGCCAGCTGTTTTCATGTGACGCGTGACTTATAAGGCCTCGACACGACAAATGGTCGACGCCGCCGCCATGATGGTAAGGTTCGTTATAGGTTGCCAAAGGCCTATCGCGGTCCGCGAAACTTCGCGCTCTCCGCATTGCAGAACACAAAATTAAGCTGCGCTGGTATACAAGGGATGCATTCATTCCACATATTGTATGGTTTGGGGCGTAGAGGCTGCGGGGTTAGCGCCGCGCCGACAGCGTACGTTGAGGGTTGCTCTAGGCAGAGTTTTGCATCTCCACTCTGGAGGAGTCTTGACATTTTGTATACGAGGTGTAATAATCCAAGACCCGGCTTATACCATTGTACTTCAGCACTTTCGCGCTGTCCATGAATTGTTCCACCGGTTCCCTGATAGTTTGCGCAAACCTTTTTGCCAAGCTTGGAGCGCTTCTTTAAGTGAGCTTCTTAGAGCACCACACCCTTGCTGCTTTGCACTGTTCTTTGTACTGTCTGACTTTCCAAAAATTTGCCGAGACCTGCGGTTCCGGGCTTTCAGTCTGTCAGTTTAGATTTTGAAAGCTATGGCCAGAGGTCAGGCATGGCCTTGAGCATGAGTTGCGGGTTCAGCGGCTCTTGCGTATTCGTAGGCTCTAAAGTTCTTCCTTGTCAGGGCTGTTAGCTTGGACCATCACAAGGCATTTTGTCAAAAATACTTCCAATCTTACTTTGCACGACCTGAAGGCAACCAGCTCCCACGAAGAATCGTCTTGCGATCAGACGGTGGGTGATGCCAGATTGTTTTCTTTGTGCCATAGGCACCTGGCGAGCTACGTAGTGCAAAAGAAAGTAAACAGACTTTACCTATGCCCCCGACAGTATCAAAATTGACAAACATTATTAGAATGCCTGTATATATATATACACACACATATATGGACGATAGACGCTTTCTAGAGCAATATAGCCGGCGGTTCTCAACAATATATATTAGCCATGGTGGGGATCATTCAAAGTAAGGAAATCCCTCGCTTGAGGCGCCATAGGTGTGCTGCAGGATTTTAAGGGAAAGGGTTGTCAATTTAGAGCTTTCCAGATTTTTGTTAAATTCTGGCTGTGTACGGAGATAGATCTGGGTTGGTCTGTGATTCTTCAGTCTTCATGGATGAGAAACGTACCCAAGGGGCTTTGCAGCCCTTCGATCCGCTTGGGATCTGTGGGCGTCTCACCCAGGTGTGGCTTACGAATTCTTCCTGGTCGTCGGAATTTTTCTGCCGCCAGAAGGCATTCAGAAAGGCCATCAATAGGAACTACCGGAACACTGATACATTGTTGGTCGGCACCAAAGACAAGTCAACCAAGTGGCAGTTCAGAGTTGAATGAGGATGAATTAGGGGTTGTGAGGCACTTGCATCCCGGACCAAAGAATCACGGTTGGGCGTTTTTTTTGATCAAGGGATATCCCTTGGGTCTGTCTCATTACTTGTAATCGTCGGTGAACAATATCACTATTTTTGATAAGGGCCTTTACAAACCATCATCGTCCACTGTTACTGGTCATGGGATATACCCAAGTGGAGGCGTGGTTCACTGACCCTCTTTGGGGACTCTACTAATTAAGACTTTTTGTATAAGATTCTTTTACGGCACGGCGCGCATTCGGGAACTTCCGCAGTGAAAATTTGGGACTGAACGTGTGACCGACATTCACTATTTGTGTTTGCGTGTATTCAGAATCATAGCTGACCGAAATGTCGATCTATGTAACCACTCATTCAACCTTCAGTACTTCAATATAGAGAGTTGCTGAGTGTGACGATCCCATGGCACTTTTGCCTAGGCAGACTAGTTCCATGACTATCGTGGAGAAGGACATGACCCTGACCCTTCAAGATCCTTTTAGATCTTTTTAGTTTCCAGATTCATTGGCCACAGGCTTGCTGGTATCGCAATGCCATACAAATTTGTGTCCAATAGCCAACACGCCACCGCCGCCTATCAAACATGTGCAACGACTAGGCCCACGCTATCAAGTGTGTGCCAACGACTAGTTGGTATAGAGGCATCCTGGAGCCTCCAACGTGGAAAATGAGAGCCCTAAAGCCTAAAGCTCTTCAAGACTGCCCATTTTCAGGTGCAAACCTAGGATTCAACCGATCCAGTAGCCCGGCTGCATGCGGAAACCCGGTTCTTGCAGTATCTTGCCGTCACCGTGTGGCCGTCCCATCCCCAACGAAGAGATGAAGTAATCCTTCAGTGCGGCACATCCGTGGTATTTGGGCAGGGGAGAGCTTTCTTGGCCTTTCATTCCCATCCATCCCGACACCACAAGGCCCTTGAAGCGCTCCCCCTGGGTGCCTTGAAGTGCTGGCCGAATGATCGTCAGGTATGTCCTGTTGATCTTCGGCATTGGCAGTAGCATCTCCATCGAGATCTCCGAGTACCGAGTCTTGTGTTTGAAGGCCGTGAAGCAGGCGGCTTCCGGCCGTCCAGATCCGTCTGAAGCGGCCACCCTCAACCGCCAAAAAAGCCGCTATAGCGGTGGGAGGTCGGCGAGCTGGGAGTCCAGATCAGTCGACCGCGAAGCAGTGAAGTCTCTAAAACTTGTTCCCAGACACTCCATGGGACTGCCATATATGCCGATCAGTTGGGGTGGTGCCAGGGGGGTTCAATGTAGGCATATATGGCATACATGGAGTGTCTGGGTTTGGGTCTTTCGCGCAAAGGTATTCAATCTCATTGACATTGATGAATCCACCATCGGGGGGGGGTGTGAATCAAGAGTCTACATGACCTCCCACCCAAGGTATGCTTCAAAGCCGCTCAGGGGTGAGTGTTCACCAGTGGATTTCCAGGAATTCCCAGGCGTCAGACATACCGCTGAGCACCAATCAATTTCCAAACATGCGTGTCACCTACAACGCCAACGTCGCGAAAACACCCTGTGAGACTGAGTGTGACATAGTCTGACACCTCTTTTATGTGTGTTTTTTGTGTGGGTCTCACCGTTTGACCTTGCTGAGCCTTGCTGGCCAGGTGATGCTTTGCTTTGGTGTTGTCGTCTTGGCCATCTTCACCTTCGCATTCGCCATCACTGCTATGACTCGTGAGGTGCGCAAAATTGCGCTTTGTTTTCGTGTTCCGCTATTCCGGCCAATTCGGCGCAACAAAGAAAGAAAGAAGGCCATTCACACGGGATGAGATTTGAGCGATCTTTTTAGAGAATGATCTCATTGGTCCTGCAGAGATGCTGCAATGACCTACAGATAGACCTGCAGGGAAAAACACGCAAGTCTTTTGTAGGGCGAAGTCGTCAAGCTCAACGGTGACCATGTAACTGTGGGTCAAAACTCCCCAGTTCACCAGCGAACATGAACAGAGAGTCCTTGCCTCTGGAGCAGGACGTTCTGCTGAATCTTGGTCTTTTCCTTTTGATCGTCTTCTGTAGCTTTTAATTTGTTGCTGGCCCTTTCTTTGCCATCTCCAATTTGATTTCTGAGCATTCATCGATCTGTGTGTCGTGGATGCGACTTTCCCGCTGACCGGATTGTCTGCGAGTGAACAGAATAGACCACCGTTTCGGTTGTGGGCTCCGATTTTGACCCAGAGCCATGTTGCAACACCCACGTGATTTTTTGTTTTAGATAGGATCTCCAATCAAAGGATCGTCTTATCTTCCCTACTCGAGTATTTGGGAGTTCCAACTTCCAAGACACCCTAACCGCTAACCGCAAGTGAAGTGGAAGACGGATTGGTCTACAATCTTTGTATACAATCTTTGCGTGCCCTGACTGACCAACCATCAAGCGGGTTCATTGTTCTGCTGGAGATCTTTTGGATGTGAGCCAAGAGTATATGACGAGTGGAAGATTCTTGGTAAAAGCCCCAGAGCCATCCCGAGCCAGTTAAGACTCCACAGCAGATTTCAAGAATGTCTTCACCTGATAGGCTGAGTCTGGACTCAGAACTGCATGGAGTTCACCTGGTTTAAAAAAAAAAAAAACAACACTACGAACATATCAAACATAACAATCGTAACAGTTACAGTCGTTACAGTATGTCACAGTATGTTTTGATATACAGCTTGCGTAAATAGGTTGAGTTTTCCATTTTAAGAGGTAGAGCCAGAAGTAAATTATTGAAAGGTCCACACAAGCCGAATGTGACACAAACAACATGGAACAGTGAATATTCTTCCTGTTTGACTGACAAAGCTGACTCTAGGCATACTGGCCTCATGCTGGCACAGGAGTGAGGATATCTATTATTACACAATGTCTCTCTCTCTATATATATATATATTATATACAAATGCACAGAGAGGTGTCAGAGGTGTATACATATACTGTATATGGATAGAGAGAGAGAGAGAACCTGGAAGCAACCTGAGCACTCAACCAGGGCTTGACACCAAGTCACCCGTTGAAACCTCCATTTAGAGCGGTCCGGTTGAATCCTTGAGACAAGACGACACGACGTCTGTGGAGTCGGTGCTGCGCCCGTTGCTCGATCATTTGCAGGTTGCAAACCTCTCAAGCAATGAGCCTTGACCAAAAGATACCAAAAGTGATTTGCTCAACTTGGTCCTTTCCCGCACTGGCAGTAACCCAACTTGTTGGTGGGTGGACTCAGGGAAATCCACCTTTCTGGTTCTACCTTCATTCCATGAAAACGACGCAACAAACATAACAAACAGTACAGGCTTCGAACATTGAACACCATCATGGGTGTCATTGTTTGCACATGATCTATACATGATGCGTATTTGTAATTTCTGTGCGTTTCATCAAATGGGCTACCCTTCGCACCCCTACACCCCTTTCGCACCTTCACACGGGTGGTTCTTTCGAGGGGATTCTTCTTTCCAGTCACTGAGATGACTGGCCCGGGTAGATCGGGTAGCTGATGTTGCAGCTGGCCCCGGCCCCGGCCCGGTCCTGTGAAAACATGATCACTTCCAACAGAGGTTGAATGACCCTATAGACTATCCCATAGGTACCTCAGTAGGGTCCTATTATTTACGGTCACTTAACCTCTCTTGTTTTTTTGTTTGGAGGATACTTGTCCGATTGATGCAGTCCATTTGCTTATCATGATGTTGTATGTCGCGACGATACCTGATGAGATACGTATACTGTATACGCAGCACACCACGAATTCGTGCAACGGACACCGAAACGAACAGCGGACCCTTGGGCCGCCGAAAAGGCATGTGGATCACTGAAGGGTTTTGTTTCCAATGAAAGCGCACTGGGGCGGGGCTGTGATGGGTTCGTTGTTCGATGTTTGTTCAGGTTTGACTGGGTGTTGGAAACCAGTTGTTATAGAAAAGAACCACACCTGGTGTTAGATTGTAGACTGTTGATGAAGAAAGCTCCCAGACGAAGAGGTCTTTGACATACAATCCCAACTCAACAAAATACATGGATGGGACTTGATGAATCAACAGTCTACAATTCGTTGATTCTCAGTTCAGTCAGACTGGTACGACCACCCTCCTCGCGTACTACGCGCTACGCGCGCCCTGCGCAACTCTTGGGGGGCGTGGAACTTCGCCGGTTGGTCACCGCACCGATGAAGTTCCGGATTCCGCGGTGAGGAATGGACGGACATGGGAGCGACCATGACCAATTTGATCCAACTGGCCGTGGGAATGCTGGACTTGGACACTGGGCAGAAATGGGCACAGGAAGAAGAAGGAACCACAGGTCGGGTCGAGGGGTTTGGGGCGGAGGATGAGAACGTGCAATGTATTGAATTTACTTTTGTAAGGAGCCCCCGGACCATGTAGCTGTGTAAAGAATTGTATATGCTCTCGAAAGTCCTAAAGCAAAGGCACCAAACAGCTGAGTGGAAGATAAGAAACAACAGGATGAACCTGCGGCAATGTTATTGCCGAGTCAAAAAAGCGCAAGTCGGTGCTGAAAATTTTGTGCAAACAGTCATGTTGCAAAAACACACATGTATGTGTTTCGTACATGTTTGTACTGTTTAATTCCCGAATGCATAGCGAAGGGTTCTCGTTTAACTCTGGGGGTCTGGGGGTATAGAGCCTTGTTCGCGACTCGTTGTCGTAGCGTTCGCAACCATTGTCAACCTTTCGCAAGTGTTCGCAACCCTTCGCAGTAGGGCGCTATGGCGCTCACATTGAAGCTTTTGGATGGAAGCATGACGCGTCAGATTCGTGTGAAATAGCGAGGAAACGTGTGGAAACGTGAGAGGATGAAGTGATGTGATTTCACTGCGCAGGCGCAGCGGTTTGTGCATTTGCAGATTCTTCTTCGCAGTCAGGTTGGGATTGGCGTTTGGAGGGTGGTGTTTTGGGGGTGTTGGATGTGGCTGTGACATTGGGATTTGGCTTTCATGGAAGCTGTGTTTTTGTGACAAGTCTCAGCTCAAATTATGGCGACTTGGGTGGGTGGGAGTGTGCTCAGAACGTGTCGAAATCGTTCCAAATGTGTGGCTTGGCAAATTTTGCTGAATCTGACATGATATAATATATAGTCACTTTTTGTGGCAGGCGCAGTACTTTGTGCGGTATTTGAGGTGTGGAAGTGCAATTTTCGCGGCAGGCGCAAGGAATCGTGAAGTTACGGGGTGTGGCGGTGGCCACATTTCGTGGCAGGCGCAGTATATACTTTCTGTGTGTTGGAGGTGTGGACGCGCGAATTTGCGTGGTACGCGCGGAGGTGATTGTCGCTGTGACAGTGGGGTTGGCATGTGAGCGGGTGTTTTCTGGAGGGGTGGAATCGCGAAACTGCTTGGCAGGGCTGCTTGATGCGCGTGCTCCGATGGGCCTTCCCGCCCCGCTTGACTTTTTGAGGATATCTCGCGCGAAACGCTCATTTTGGAGACCTGATGGGTGATTTTTGGAGACTTTAGTAGTAGTGCCCCACAGGAGTGTCCTACAGAGCCCTACAAGAGTGTCCCACAAAACTGTCCGACAAGAGTGTCCTACAAGAGTGCCCCCCACACGAGTGTCCCACAAGAGTGCGCGACAAGAGTGTTCCACAAGAGTGTCCCACAAGAGTGTCCTACAAGAATGTCTGCACAAGAGTGTTCCGCAAGAGTGTCCCACAAGCTTGAATGTCCTACAAGAGTGTCCCACACGAGTGAGTGTCATACAAGAGTACTCCACAAGAGTGTCCTACAAGAGTTTTTCCACAAGAGTGTCCCGCAAGAGTGCCCCACAAGGGTGACCTACAAGAGTGTCCCGCAAGAGTGACCTACAAGAGTGATAAACAAGAGTGTCCGACGAGAGTGTCCTACAAGAGTGTCTCACGAGAGTGTCATACAAGAGTGTCCTGCAAGAGATTCCTACAAGGGCGTTTCACAAGAGAGTCCTACAAGAGTGTTCCGGAAGAGTGCCCCACAAGAGTGTCCGACAAAAGTGTCCTGCAAGAGTGCTCCACAGGAGTGTCCCACAAGAGTACATGAGTGTCCCACAAGAGTGTGCCACAAGAGTGTTCCGCAAGAGTGTCCCACAAGAGTGAGTGCCATACAAGACTGTCCCACAAGAGTGACGGACGAGAGTGTCCTACAAGAGTGCCAAACAAACGAGGATGTCCGACAAGAGTGTCCCACAAGACAGCGTCCTACAAGAGTGTTCCGCAAAAGTTTCCCACAAGAGTGAGTGTCATACAAGCTGTCCCACAAGAGTGTCCCACAAGGGTTTCTCACAAGAATGCGTCCTACAAGAGTGTCCCGCAAGAGTTTCCCGCCAGAGTGTCCTACAAGAGTGTCTCGCAATGTGGTGCAAGAGTGTAGTGCGAGAATGTCGTACGTGAGTGTCCCACGAGAGTGTCAGACAAGAGTGTCCCGCAAGAGTGGCCGACAAGAGTGTCCTACAAGAGGGTCCTACACTCTTGTTGTCCCACGTGAGTGCCCTACAGGGGTGGCGCAAAAGTGTCCTACAAGAGTGTCCTACAAGTGTCCCACAAGAGTGTCCCACAAGCCTTAATTTCCTGCAAGAGTGTCCCACACGAGTGAGTGTCATACAAGAGTACCCCACAAGAGTGTCCTACAGGAGTTTTTCCACAAGAGTGTCCCGCAAGAGTGCCCCACAAGAGTAGCAACTTGTAGCACAAATGTAGTGCGGGAAGCAGCTCCTGGGAGCTGTGGGCCTCAGAACTGGCCACTTGGTAGTACACATGTAGTACAGAAAGCAGCTTCTGGGAGCTGCGGCGTCAGAACTGGCAACTTGTAGTATACACATGTAATGCGAGAAGCAGGTTGTGGGAGCTGTGGCCTCAGAACTGGTAGTGCAAATGTAGTGCGGGAAGCGGCTTCTGGGAGCTGTGGCCTCTGAACTGTCAGCTTATGTGGTCAAATTACATACGATTACTACGTGAGTGTCCAACGTGAGTGTCCCACAAGAGTGTTCTTACAAGAATGTCCCACAAGAGCGTCCCACAGAGTGACAAAAGTGTCGCACGAGAGTGCCCCACAAGAGCGTTCAACAAGAGTGTCCCCTACAAACGTGTCAAAAAATGTTTGGGCGCTTGTTTTCGAGTACGTGTTTGCATTCGGGTTCGTGGGTTCCATCTTGTTTTATTCCCATTCTTCCATGAATCGTAAACCCCCAAAACACATGGATTGTAAAACCTCTTCAGGCCTGCAGGTTGAAGTGTCATCAAGAGTCTACAGTAGTCCTTGGCAGGCTACTGTGGCAAACCCTGCACCTGATGAACACACCCGCCTCAGGCAAAGTTTTGAAGACTTTGTCGGTCAAGAAACGTGGCAATTCTCATGATTGGTCCAGTGCTGAAGACCAGGCACCATCCGTTGCCGGTGTGGCACATCCTTGAGGTGTGACCGAAGTGTGTTAGCAGGTGTTCAAAAGCGACCATCATTCATTTGCCCTAAGATTCGGACCCGACCTCTTCACAGCGGTCCCGAACCAAACCCTTCCCTTCGGGCCCGGATTCTTAGGGTGTGTGTTTCGCTGGATTTTCCGCATGTCCGTTGCGGCTGTTTGAACCCCAAGGGCGAGCTGAAGAACCTGGCCGAGGAGAGTCCATTTCTCCTTCTCGTTCCTTGGTTTCCAAGTCGTGACCACCAAGTAATCAAGTAGTTTTGGGGTCCCCGACACTACGGGTTGTTCAGACGCACATGGAGAAAGAACACTTCTCCTGGTCCGCAGAGGGTCCATCTTTAAATGTTCTATGTTAACGACTGGTTGGCAATGTTTTATTTGTACTGAGAATGATTTGTTCTGACTATTTTCAGGTTCTATAGGTCCTAGGTTGTTTTGCGTTTTTGAGATTGAAACCACTCTCGGGGTTTTCACATGTTTTCACTCTTCCTTCTACACCTAAATTCTAGCATGGTTGACGCCTTTCAATCTGCCACGGGCCATGTGTATGAAGCATATTTTTCCACCTGAGGGTTTTATAGGGATTTGGTCCATTTTTTGGTGACTTAGGCCCAAAACGGCGGAAATGTTGTTTAGATTTAGCCGTGGGAAGTGCACATATCCTGACACCACCCAGGACACATGCTGGGAAAGGGGTGGCAAGTGCAAGGAAAGGTGTCATTTCTTCAATATGCCGATGTCTTAAACATTGCCCAGGAAAAAACACTACATCTACAGTAAAGCCATGTAAAACCTGCAAAACCACATTGTTTTCGCTGCCTTTTTGCTGTACCAGCTGAGACTGTAGGCTGCATGTTTTCCTTTTCCTGTTGCGTGTCATCAACGCATGATTCGGCAGAACCAGGGCGAGAATCATGCCCGTGGCTGTTTGATACTGTAAGTTGATATGCATGGTTCTTTGGCATATTTTAAGCATTTGGCAGCATGCCAATAGTGAATTGCAGAGTAAATATGTTCAGCTCAGCCGCGCCCAACTCAAACAACTCCGGTTCTTTCGATCATTGCTGGCTGCTGAGATTGTCTCAGCGTTCATGCTGCTCATCTACAGCTTCTTCTTTAACCTCCTTGTTTCGTGCCATGGCGAGATCGATGCTGGATGAAGCCATTAAAAGAAAAAGCATTGTTTGTGCTTCACACAGCTTATGTATAGTATATATTTGGCAGTGGGTCAAAACTGGCAGCCCTTAGTGGACCCTCCTTAGGTTGCCTGATCCCCTGGTGGTCTATTCGGGTTCATTTTCTGACCCTCAGCCCCTCCCCTTGGTGCTGCACTGATTGGTGGATCCGTCGTTTTCATGTTAGCAATCAATGCTGACGGCACCCAAACCATGGATGGTGAGAGTTGAACGCGTTTCCGGGGGTCGTTTCCGTCGTCGGAAGTGGCGGCCAATTTGGAATCGCCAAGCATGTCCATCTTCACACGATGATGAACTGCCCTGGAAGAAGAACACAACTCCATAGAAAAGTGTGGGAACATATGCGTTTTTCATGGTCTTTCTGTGGTTTTAAAGGCGAAAACCCTTCAGCCTCGCCCTTCAGCTTTGCCCTTCAGGCAGTTCTGTGGCGTCTATGCTTCCCTGGCCCAAGACAGTGAAGGTCATGCCAGGTCCGGTGGCCAAAGTGCGTAGGTGGGTGGTAGGTCGGGTGGGGAAAAGGTTGTGTACACTCCTCACTAAAAGAGGACGTGGTGTTCCATCTTCCAAGGGGCCATACATGGCCATACCATCCATTTCCGTGAAACATAGTGAAACCTGGTGTATCGCCGGGGAACCCCCGCGACCCGACGCGTCCGACTCCGACTCGAGGCGACCGGATCGTCCGAAGCTCTTCTTCCCGGAAAACGGTGGACGGTGGCGGTGGACCACGGACTTAGTCGTACAGACAGGGTACAGCGGATGGTTGAATGGTTGAATGGTGCGGATGCGTTTGGGATAGTTACGCTCTGACGAACACATCACATTGACATGGAAGTGGAAAATGGTCCTTTGGAAGACTACTTTCCTTTACGAACAGTTTTTGTTCCACTTCCATGTTAGTGAGTCGGAGTGTAAGATGTTTTGCGGATTGATGGAAGAGCTGCGGGACATTGAGACACTCCAATTGTTACTTCCATGCTTTGCAGCACGAAACACCGGCAAACAAGGTCACTGAAGCGAGGTATCGTCGGACGGGCCATTTGTCCTTGTATTGCCGTGAGTCAACATCAGAGGGAAGACTGTGTGCGTGTGTGCGCGCGTGCAGAAGCTGTGTTTCCGCAGAAGCTGGTGACGAGTCGAACAACAAGGCCATCTCAAAGGGAGTTTGGAGGTCCTCCTCTTTTGGTCCACCTGCTGCCGCATTGATCCTCTAATACCGGGGTCTTCGTTTTGAGAATTCTCCTGTTTGTCTCTCACTCATCTCTCGAGATCTTGGCTGCAAGAGCTTCACCTCGATGATCATAGATGCACACTGCTGTTGGTGCTTACTGCTGTTGTCCCTCCGCACTCACTGCTGTTGTCCCATCGATCAGAAACACCACGGGCCACGGGTGATCCGAAGCCGTCGGATCCGACCGGATCCGACGTCGGATCCGACGACCGAACATCAATGAAAAGAACACCATGGGCTGAGCCCTCCACTTGCAAACAACACTTATATATATACAATAGATATATCAATAGATTATCAAGAAACAAATCATTGAAACACAAACACACTTTTTGTTGTTGTATCATGTTCGTCAGGTTCCAATTTGTCGAGAAGATCCGATCCCGGCTTTTGGAGGTCGTCCTTGGGGCCATTTCTGTCGCCATGGACAGAGATGGCATTCCACCTAGCTCTGCACAAGTTCTGGTCAGCTCAAAATGCTCAGAACTTGGAGGTCGGTCCAAGTACCATGCAGTCGTTCCACACATAGCTCGACGTCGTACGCCTCGTGCGGGTGACTTGGAGGATCTATCCTCTCTCCACTCACGAACCAAAGTGAGCGACTAAGACACACCACCACCCCTGGTCGCAATGACGGAAGTTCCTCCTGGGACGGGCGAGTCGAGTCGAGTCGACGAGTCGAGTCGAGTCGACGAGTCGAGTCGAGTCGACGAGGCTTTCTCGCGGAGAAGTGATCCTGGACACCCTGAAGGCGGTCACGCCTGCGGGAGCGCCCCCGTGACCCTTTTTGGAATCCTTTTGGCATATGGTTGCCAAGCACGAAACTTTGGCCTTTTTGTTTGCACAACCCCGTTGGTGCAGGCTTTTCCGTATTGAACGAACCGTGTGTCAGGGTGAACCAGCACAGTCCAACTCTTTTGACAGTTGAGATGGGCCTTCAAGCGGCTGGACGAACATGGGATATTCATGGATATTCCATTAATACAATCCCTTATGAAAGTAGGCAGGTCTGTTGTATCCTTATCTCTTAAGATATATTGACAAGCGGTCCCGGGTCGCTTGTTCTCAGTCGCCTTGACATCCTTGGTGAAGAGTCAGAAACCAGCGGACCCCATTTGGATGTTCCAAGTCACTCGACTGGGTCAACTCCCAGTCGATAGACAAGTGGAGACGAGTCGAGAGACCGAGACGAGTCGAGAGTCGAGATGCAAGGTCTATATATTGCATCTAATTGGACTAATATATGCCTCTAACCAGGACCTTCCAAGAGGTGTCTATAAATAGGCTCTAAGTAGAGGTTAAGGAGTGTTCAAGAACCACCTGTTGGAAGGTCCAGGAATAGATGCTGTTTTGAGATGTGTTTAGATCGTCTTATGTGTTCCAGAGCTTTCCCAAAGTGACCTGGGTTTCAGGGGAACACACCACACGTTGTCCATCGGTTCCATGTGGAAGTTCTTCGACCCTGTGTGTGTGTGTGGGAACCAGTGAACCTTCCAAGAGGCTCCAAGAGGTCTGGAGACCAGTCCGAAACGACCTCGACAGGAAGGTCCCTGGAAATCTGAAAGTCGACCAGTCTGGTGTGTAATAAGCTACTAGGAACAAGTGCATCGCTTCTAGAAAGTCTCCTGGTACTCTCCGAAAAGGATCCTCCAGGACCTTCACGCAAGGAGGTGTCGAACGAGTCTCGCCCTCGGATAGCCTCGTAGGTTTTTTTTCCGAGTGTCCAAAAGCCGTTCGTTCACGAACGGAAGGTCCTGGCAAACAAGAAGTTGTTTGGATTTCACTCCAGGAGTTCGGACAGTGTTGGGATGCCATGATCCACCCGGATTTGGAGGGAACGACAGCATCCCAAGCTCTCTTAGTACAGTAGCACTCTTCAACCCCAAAAAGCGCCGAACGCAATGCATTGCAAAAAGCTTCGTCTTCATCGGCTTCGCTTGGCGTCACCGCTTTCACCGGTGTCACGTCCACGACGACCGATCCGGACACCATCAGGCGATCCAGCGGAGCCGCTGGAGGGCCTTCGTGGCCTCCTTGCAGCTGGATGAACGGACGGACTCCTGGGCGGCACAGGACAGACGAACGGACTCCGCCGGTCCAAAAGCTCTTAAGAGGTCGATGTTAGCACAGGAGGTCGACTCGTCCATGTTTTGTGGGGTTTCAGAGCGGAAGCATCCAAGTTCAGTGCTTGACTTGGGCGAGTCGATGAGTTTGCCGAGGAATGGCATCTCGGATCGAAGACATTGGACTTCTGGAGTTGTCCACCAATCTGATAGAGCGATCATGCATGTATCTTTTGGTGTTGTTTTAATATGTTTTAATATGTTTTAATGTGTGTGTGTGTGTTTTTTTTTTTTAATAACCTATTCATGACTATAATACCTGCCACCTTGTGGGTGTTTAACATACCTTTATTTAGGTTTGTGAACCACACAAACATCCGCAACCAAAATAACATCCGCTGAAAAGGCACGTTCGGGTAAACAAGAATGCCCACGGTTCACTAATAACGCCTGTGGAAGACCAGAAAGAGAAACATCCGCAGACTCAAATGTAAGGCTGTGACTCCAATAGATCCTTTTCACGCCGCAGATCCAAAAAGACACTTTCGGAAGTTCCAAGCATATGGTTGTCCTGGTTTGATAGATCTGACACTCAGTTTTGAGTTCAAGAGTTGTTCCAAGGCATGACAAGCTCACTTGTTGCTGCAAACAGTGTTGCAAGTACAGTCGGAGAATGCCAGTCATCGTTCTCGCGGAGTCGAGGAGGCGGTGTTGGTCGCAGGTCGGTCGCAATCCACAAGGACACAAGTATGTCACAAAGCATCACTAGATGTGTTTATAATTGTTTTTTTGATTGGACATAAATCACATGAAGAAAGGCAAGCTTTGTCGATATTTTTCCTGGCAGCTTCATTGGTCGAACTGGAACCAGCGTTTCGTTTGCCCAAATAAAGCTCCATCCTCGGGTGACTGAAATCGCCTCGGTCCTCGGTCCGACTTGGGTGTCCCGGCGTGACGTGCACGCCCCAAGGATTTCGATGAAGGTGATATCGGCCTTCCCGGAGGAGCATGGGGACTGAACTTGCACAAACCATCCGTGGGAAGACTTACATTACATTTACTCCATGTATGAGACTAATGTAAGCAACGATTCCATAGACAGTGTGGGCTTGGATGGATTGCCATTTCCGAATCACCAGCGGCCATTTGTTTGTCACAGCAAGAGATAACAAGAGGGCCAAGGGATGCCAAACGGGCAAAGACATAAAAATAAGGATAGATAGGGTAACAGAAGCAAATATCATATGATCTACATTCACCACCAAGAAACTCACCAGTCACCACGGAACCCTTTTTTTTTCCGGAGATTAGACTTTCCATGACTACAAAGTCCAGCCCAAGGAAGTGGAGGTCGCAAACTAGATGTGTTATCTATCTCAGAGCTAGTTTGCGACCTCCACTTCAAAAAAGAACCCAACTGAAACAGAACCATCCCATGTATCAAAAACCTGAAAAAGTCGATTTTGGAGCAGTTTGTGTCTTATTTTTTGCGGTGCCTAGGGTCCGTCTTTTGATTGACATGACAATCCTTGGCTCTGAGGAATTCCGAATTCATGGGCTAGGTATGGACGTGTTGTTTCTTTGGTTTGTGAGGTATGGCTGTGGGTCAAAACCAGGATACCTTGCTAACACGACTTGCGGACGCTCTCCGCGCGCTCCCCATGCATCCTTTGGGGTGTTGTACCCCGGGTTTGAAGAAGGTGAACGAAAATGATGATTGTGAAATGACCTACCTGGAAGGTCAAGCTACATGGGGTTGGAGCTCCAGGTTTTGACCCATGCCCGTATGACTCTTACCCCATCTTCAAGATCCTTCGGTCTTCGAACGCACGGTTGGATCGAATATGTTTTGTGGTCGATGGTGGCCACTGGTCCAGTTTCAAATGACTCAAATCCATGATACAGCTGTTTTACAGAAAGAAAAAACAGGTACTGCAATCCGATGTTGTTTGTTTCCGGAGTTTCCTTTTTTGATTTTCCAGCTGAAGGTTCTCATTCGATCAATGAACAGACCCCCTGATGCGCAGAAGGTTCTGATCCGCAGAGGAGCTGAGACCCCGGTGAACACGCCGGTCTTCCACCGTTTCGTGAATAGCCCCAGAACCAAAAAGACAAAGTGCTGATTGCTTTTTTTTATGTTTTAACTGACCCTGCGGGGTCTCCTTAACTAACAAAGCCTATGTTTTAATGTTGTTGTTATTTTTTAAAATAATCTTACAGTAACGGGGCATGGAGAACTTGTGCCCCTACTTGGGAGCTCACCTACCCTACCCAAACCTGGCCGTTCGAAGACCCGTTCAAGGCGTCAAAGTCTTTGAGCCGGCGGGCGCCAATCCCAAGACCCAGGAGAACGACTGTCGTCGTTCCTTCCACCGGATCGTCGAAGCGGGTTCCTCGATCGGTTCCCTTTTTTGGGCGAAGTCCGTGGAATCTGAGAGGGTGTGCATGGGAAACACGTGGAGTCTGCAAAAATGGGAGAGGGAAGGAGGCCTTATTGGTGCTATGGGAACCCAAATTGAAACGCTTCCTGGCGCTGCGGAAGGCCTGCAGAGGGCCTGCGGAGCGTGACTAGTTCGCCGCACAAAACATGACACTTCACTGCACTCACCCGCCGCGAAAAGGCCACCACCTTCACCACAGCACGAATCAGCACATGCCGTGCAATCACAGAAATCACATGACCATCCGTGCACTTCACCGCATCGCTGGCTTCACCCTAGTCGCCTAGTTGCTAGTAGGTTGGAGGCCATCGCTAATGTAGTATGCACAGCGTTCCACTTTGTCACCTTGACAAGTCACCACAGCGCACATGTTAAGACAGTGACACCCCATCAACACATGGGGCCTCCAGACATGACAACACTTAATAGTAGAGTTATATACACGTCACAGCATGTGGTGGCATAACCATTTGAGAATAAAGACCACACAGTTGATTTACCTTGGGATCCCAAAGGGTAACTATATTTTGTGAATTTTGTGCAGTGTATCACGGGGTGATTGACCTCAGAGTAAAAACTTGGCAGGGCGAAGTGGCCCACTGAATCAATGTGGCATGTCCACACCCAGTTTGGGTGGTGGAACATTGGAGCTTTCTAAGAAGAGGCAGTGCATGAGCGCACCAGACCCTGAATGAACACCCATGGACATTATATGGATTGCGTTCAAAACCTCCTATATGCTCAAGCGGGCCCCCAGCAGACTACGTTGATTCTGCAAGACAGCGCTAGGTCGGCACTAGGTTCTCTAGGATGATATGACCACGATTTGCTGGTAGGTGTTTGTGTGTGTGTGTGTCACCCTCCGTTTCCAGGAGTTTAAACCCGATTTGTTTGCAGGGGCGTGTGGCCTTCTTGTCCTACCACACGCAATGAAGCTGTGGACAATAGTGGGATGCAGAGCCTGATCAGCTCTGTGTACCTGCAAAACAACTGTTGTTCACGCTGTCTACTTTCTTGGTTTGTTTCCATGGTCGTTCTCATGCTGATAGATCCCGAAACAGGTTTCCCTCGCTACGTATTCAGTAACTAGAGTCCGCAGTCATGCAAACCTTTTTGTTAAACACCTTCACTTCCACTGACCCAGCCGCCTTGTGGTTTGCTTCCGTTTTTCGTGGGAACTGAGTTATATAACTGCAAGCCCATTGTCAAAGTGTGTGTTGCCAAATAATTTTGCTTCTGTTCATCTCCTTCTTGTCCTCCTTTCTTTCTTCACACTGTCCCTTCCTCACACACTCACCCACTCACTCGAGTACCAGCATTTTTTGTGCTAGCCGCGCGCTAGCTCCGTGCTAGCACCACGCTAGACGACGGTGCGCTTCGTAGTCAGTGGTACACGGCTCATCTAATGTTGACTCAGCTTGACAAGCATTAACATATATATATATATATCATATATTTATATAGCATGTATTTCTTTATGCTTGATGAAGCTCTGGGTCCAGTCTTCCCAGCCCACTGGCAGCAAGAGTCAGGCAACTGCTAGAATCCAGTAGCGCGCATCGCCAGCCTCCGCGCTAACTATGTCTTGCAGTTCCTCAAGTGTTTGCCCTTGCCTTTTGGTTTCGGGTTTGGTTTGTTTTGACCTCGGTCATGCCACAGCTCGGGCCTCAGATGACACAGTTGCTTTCTCCTTTTTTGATTCTGATGTGTCGAGAAGTGTACAAAACCACCTGCTGCAATGGCCGTGACACGCACTTGAGAGGTGTACCAGTTTTCGTGATGCTTTGCTAAGATTTTGTGAAATGTACTCCAGTTTTGTTTTCTTTGTTGCGCGGCGATCTCGTGCTTGGCCGCACGCGATCGCGGGCTCTGAATGGAAAAGTGCAGAGATTGTGCCACAGGGGCCTTTCCGGCGAGGTGACCCAGCTCCGCTGTTGACCTTGTAACAGTGCCCCTTGCGACCTCGATTGACTTCTTGGTGGTCGTTCCATGTTCTACATCTGCATACCTACATATTCTTGTTTGCTGAGCTGCAGTGTGCACTTACCAGAGTCTCTGATCAGAGGACATCGACATCCCTTCGCTAGGTCCTCTCGTCATGTTAGACTCCGCGGGCTCTGAATGGAAAAGTGCAGGGAATGTGTACTTAATATAGTTCAATCATATAGGGGATTTGGATTCGGGCCCCCATCTAAGCAAAATCGTCACTTTTGGGAAAATGACTTTTGACAGCCGCCCATATGGTGACGCATGGTTGGTTAACCGGACAAACCTGACGTGCTCACAAGGCGCCTTGAGAACTTGGCGCAAGGCTGCGAAAGCTGCTAAGTTCCTGGTTACCTTGAGTATGACTTATTGGAGCATCTTGATGGAGCGATGTGAGGAAATATCGTTTTCTTTTGATGGTCCAGTCAGGACTTGTCCATTATAGAAAGGAACAAACAAACTAATAAATTTTTCACATGGAATTAAGCAGTGAAAAAAAACAGAAAAACAAACAAAGCACTCATGCCAGCATGTTTTCGCCAGAAGGGTTCATCATTGCAAAAAAGGTGCACTAATCCGGCGATTGTGCACCTTGGTTGCAGCAAGTCCCAAACTCTCAAATTCTCCTCCTAATTACAATGTCGAATCTTGATTAATAGAACCAACCCCATTTGGATGCACGTACTCGCGGTTCTGCGCGCCCACAACCGCCCCTTGTCACTTAATGTGATTAATACAGGTAGGGCATGTACACACGTACACTGTCGGACGATGGCAACTGCAAAATGCTCCACGGAGTGGGCACGCTGAATTGGGCCCTGTCTTGAGATCACAATGCAAGATGCAACACCAAACTTAAGAAATGGCCTTTGACCATCTACTGTTGTGAGGCTTACAGGAGACAGGCTGTAGACCTCTGATCGATGGTGAATCACACGCTTCTGTACGTCAGTCTGCACTGGAGTGCTAAGGAAAAATGGAGTAGAAACCATTTGGAAAGACTAGTCACAACAAAGTGTTGTCCAAGTGGAACATTGGGCCATGTGTGCGCGCGCAGGGCATGGTGGTGCCCGAATCCGCGTCATCGGGGTTGTGACGACAGCCACGCCCCGGGAAGGCTTGGGTAGTATAGTGGCTCACCCCATTTGGATTCACGGACTTGCGGATGGTCAAAGACGCGCCCCCACACTATCCCTTGGCAGGTTTTCTGGCGGTACAGGTGGGATGGTAAGGTGACACCGGTTCAACAATTCAAACAATCCACTAGGCGGGGAACCAGGAAGCTACGAACAGGAAGGTAAAAAGAGTTGTAATTACCGGGTCACGGCAATTACTAATTTGAAGAGCGCTGCAAAAGTCCTACGACTAATTGGGGCCAGGATGCATGATGGTGTCGAGGTTCTTCTTACGAAACAGAGCGTATCTAATATGTTGTGTGAATTGGTCTCTTTTGCTGGGCGACATTTCTGGCCAGTCTGGCCATTGTTCGGGGTTCGAATTCTCCGAGCACATTGGTGCGGGAAATTCAGTATGAAAGGGTGGCTCATGTGGGATCATCAAAATCATATCGTGGATGAACGCATATGTGGCCTTTGCATTTGGCAAAACTGGGCGGCGGGAAACACCTGCTTCATGATAAGCTGTGAAACGCAATTTTTGTAGGCTAGACCTACCTTGTTTGGAATAGGCAGGGATGAACTTGGCACGTGAGAAAGTTTGCAAATGCTTAATTATAAGACGAAACGATTCTGCCTTTATCCTTAGGGATCTCTTTTTGGGGGGTTGCATCTGGACTTTAGGATTTGTCAGAGGTAATGCGATAAGATAATCGCCTTCCGGAATCTTAACCGGCAAAGTCCACTCTGACCATAACATGAATGAAATTGCGAGTTCCACCAACGAATTTCCAGGATCTTTGCACGTGTTGCGTGTCTGAGTTGCCGGCCGGCGCAATTTTGTACAAAATGTCCAAACGAGCCGGGCATAATTGGCACCCCACATACAAGGCCAAAAAACGGTGGGGTGGGTTCCGGAGGCATTTCATGGGCATCACCAGTAATGGTCCATGATGAGAATGTTTCAATATTTCTGCGGAGTTGCGGAGTGGTTCTACCCTGAACTGAGGTAGAGGAATCTTGTGTGTCTTGGAAATCATATGCGCTTGGGGAGAGCCATGCGAGCATGGGCAATGTCTGACAGATACGCAAAACTCTTTCAGGCGCTGGAGGTCATAATGTGTTCGGACTGCGTGGCACAATTCAGAGAACTCTGCATCATCTGTGGCGCAAGATTGTTTTGCTGTTTCATCAGCACATGCGTTTCCTTGAATGTCCCACAACGCTTTTTCATTGCGGGCGGGCATCTTCCAACTTGAGGTGCGACTTGATTTTAAAAATTAAATGCAAAGTACTTATACGGGCCCCAAACTGCCATTAATCTATGGATCAAGGTGATCATGCTCCTGAGGGTGTGACTCGATTAACTGAGTCTCAATTTTGTCCATAAGATTAATTATTGGGAGTCAGTGCCAAATGCAACGGAGGGGTCGTTATCGGTCGCATCTGCGGTTTCGACAGCAGAAAGCAAACAGTTCCGCCCTGTTGGTTTGGTGACCGGTCGCAACAACTCGTAAGAAATGTTCCACAGTGCAATTTGGCGAAACGGTTTTGAGAACCACGGCCCAAGCAGCACGGGCAGCGAACGGGTCGCGCGGTGCGTCGCAAGAGCCATCAGTATAGAATATTGAATAGTGATTTCTCAGGCAAATTTCCTATGGGGTTATTTGAGCTTGTAAGATGTCTGTGGTGCATGGATTGCCGAACTAATTCGACATGCGGGGAATGCGTGGGTAACGGGAACCAGCAAATATGTGGGTGTTGCGAAATGTGTTTTACAGCGTCGGGGTGCATTTGACGAATATGATGAAATGTAGGACAATCTAACGGTTGATGAGTATGTGTGTCATATGCCCCACACCATGGGCATGTAGGGTCTTGCTGCTCATTCCAGATGGCCACAGCACCATTTGACTGCCAACCAGCGGTCATGGTGAGTGCCAAGATTCTGCGTTGACGATCTGTAAGTGTTTGCAGGGTCTTATGTGTGGTCGTGGAGTCGAAGGGTAGGCCGATTACTCCTTTCCTGTGAGAGATGGAGTAGTAGCAGTACCAGTCCCATGCAATTCGTGTATGGTGCTTAATGCTTTTACCCCATTTGGATTGTAAAGCCTTTACATAGGGGGGATTATCATTGGAGAGTCTACATTGAATTCTGAGACATGAACACCCACTTCTCGGTGTTCTTGCAGGACCAGATCATCCGCTTCGGAGGGCACACGGATCCCTCCTTGCCATGGCCGGATAAGGAGCATGATGCGGATTCCGACAATCAAGATGCGAATCTTGGACAAGGAAGAGCCCTGGACGGAGAACTCCACTTATACAATACCCGGTACCCCTAATTGAATTTTTTAGACATGCTTCCTGTTTCCTCCAATTGACCTCAACTTTAACATGCAGACCCAACACAACCAGGCAGGCGCAGTTTGGACCAGGCAACCTTGTTCCGACCTGAACTTGAAGAATCGGCAGCGTCCGAAAGTGCATTCCGTCGACTTTGAGGATTCCGTCGAAGTCGGCAGATCACCTGACAGTGGCTGTAGGAAGCACCAGGAGAGGTTTTATGTGACCTTATAGAACCCGTCACCTGGGGTACCTATGGGATAGTCTATAGATGTCTATACAGTATAGGGATTTTGAACCTGTGTTGGAACTGCCCTGCGACTTTGCAGGAGAAGACTGACATGACCATTCATGGCCTGAATACTTGGCACGAAGCGGCATATTTCGGGCAATGTCACCCTACGGTTTGTTGTAATCACTGGGTCACCAGTCACCAATTCACCATGTTGTTTTGTTTATGCTGGGTGTCCACATATAACTGGGAATGAAGCCTCACACCCTGTTTATGAGGAAAACCCACTGCAGCGTTCAGTCATCCCATGTGCTCCTGAGCCTTCAATTCAGGGCCAGTATCTACTCAAAAAGTTAACACTCCCAGCTTTTGCTAGTACTTCACTTTGACGACATATGTTTGGAATGCCCCTCCCTCTTCCTCCCAGCGGATTTCTGTGCACAGCTGAGGATGATCCAAAGGACGTGGCTCGGATGGTGGTATGGTCATCCTGGAGTAACTGAGTATATAGATAGAATATATATAGTGAATATGGAAGACATGGAACACTTCCAAACAAATAGTACCAAGTGTCCTTTGATTGTTTGGTTTGTCCCATAGTCTGTCTACTGGAGGATGATTTTGGCCCTAATATAGGGAACGGCCACAGGTAGGAGGAAGGACAAACTGACTGAATTCAAGTCAAGCTAGACCGACTAGACCGACTCTGGTCATCTCTGGTCATCCTGTGGAAATGGTCTCACGTAAAAAGGGCAGCGGAGTTGAGAGAGTTTTTGGATTCTCGTGAAGTTGGGTGGATGCTGTTGGAGGAGAGTTTCCGGTGGACTGCCCTTTGGCCTCAAATCCTTTTTTTTGGAACTGCCCTTTGAGGGATGAACTCTCTGACGGATGAACGGCACACATGAGAGATGCTCCAGTCTTTCAACCTTGTTTCACAAGATGAATTGTGTTTGGCTGTGGGCTGAGTACTGAGGATTCAGAGAACCTTGGGGAAGTACTTCAAGGGGAAAGGCACCGACAGTGACTTCACGTGCCATGGGCCGCAGTGATGTCTCCAATGAGGGCCAGGGCTGTTGGGAATGGAGGGGCCAAGCTTTTTTTGGGCTGCCGAAGAGTTGATTCCGAATCAGAACAGCTATAGGCTATATTTGCCGTGGGATGGTGTGGGTCCAAATCTTGGACCCCCAACACCGTGTACCGTGCGGACTGCCCTTGTAGGCCGTCCACCAACTGTTCATTGGGTGGTCAACCGGTCGGTCCACCGGTTTTGACCAACCGCCCGTTGCGGACGACTAGGACCGGTTCCTTCCTTTGGACCGGTTGCGAAGACATGTTCTGGAAGGAAGGTGCGGGCGCGAGCCTTCTGGAGCCTCCAATCAGTATGGTCCACCCGAATCCATGGAGGGGGTCTGAGTTTCTCAACTCCCAGTTTCAGAGACCGTGAGGGAGAGGCCTGTGAGGGAAAGGAGCGTTTGGGTGAGTCTGGTGGACGGACGGTTCGGACATGCCGCATGCCGGTCGCGAGGCTGAGCAGCAGCCACAACAGCAGCAGCAACAAGGGTGATTGAGCTGATCGGGCCACCTCTCTCCAGGGTCCAACAGCTGCCATTTTGGCGACGCATTCCGCCTTGGAACGCTGAAGAAAGCACCAAGTTTCTGGTTCAAGAAAGACTGACGTGTTACTCAAGACCTGTTGTTGGTTTATATTATATTGGCCGGGATACCGTAACCATCTTGTCAAACCAGCATGGATGCCCTCAGGCTCGGGAGGATGCCTTTGACGGAAGCCGGTTTCTTCTTTTTTGGGGGGGGCATGGGCGCTACAAGCTTCGATTCGAGGGGTATCCCTGCTCTACAAAACTCTTGGCAAACTTCCCAAGTGGTGGTTCTCTTGCTTTGATGATGTGATTTGATGGGATTGACGAAAAGTTCCCGGCTGGATTTCTTTGGGATTTGCGCCAAGGACTTTTCTTGCGGAGGGTCAAGTGGAGTCTGGGGAAGATAAAGTGACACACGTAGATTATCCGTAGATCTGTCATCCGAGTGTTGGACAGGTGCTTTTACACATGCTGGCCCAAAAGAAGGCAAAGGATGCGTGGGCATCAAAATATGTTTCAATGTTTGGTGAAGAAGGAGGTTTGGAGTAGGATGCGCTCGATCGCACTGGCGCAAAGCATGTTCAGTGCATCGTCTCTTTGGACGACGGGTTTTTCTCACCCTCTTCCAGATGCATTTGGCACAGTAAATATGTCTATGTTGGTATGTCGATGAGCCAATATTCCCTGCTCATGTGGGAACAAGGTGATAGACTTGACCAATGCGACATCGGATGCATTTGTGCCGGTCTTTCAGAATGAACACGACTGGGTGTGGGCCCTCCCATCGAAAAGGACAAACCCTTGTTTTCCGATATACGCCCTATAATGATATAGACTGCCATGAGTGAGGGCTGAGTAAAAGATAGTAAAAGAACATGTTTTACTCGATGACTTGTTGAGTCGGGCCGGGTGCTGCGCTTCGCAAAGATGTGGCTGAAATCATATATTTTGACTTGCTACAAACCTCCATCTTGGGGCTGACCTTTGAAAAGGCTTGGCCAGAGGCTTTGGTCTGAGCCAGTTTCGTCGGCCGAATTCTTCTGAGCAGTTTTGGTCAGCAGTGACATAGAATGACTGCTGATGGTCCTCATGATGGCCCGGAATTAAACCTGGAAATGGCATGACGATTGCATGCAAGCCTCTTTTCCAGACAGATGTTGTACAGCCATCTTCGTTGCCAGACTGGTTTCTACTCATACCTTGCTGGGTTCCTCAAGGTATGACAGCGGCGCCCAAACGATCTCCCATGATATTTTTGTTGTTGTGCCTCGGATGTTTACGCAAAGTAAACAAATTGCTATTAGGTTGGAGGCCATCGCTTGTAGGTTGGAGTTTATCGCTATGAGAAACAAAGAAAATGAAGAAAGGTCTAATATAGTTTGCCATTAGGTTCCGCAGCGTTGGTTCCGCAGTGCCCTCCAGTGCTCTGACCGTCCACTCGTGATTGAGCTTTCACCTCCGTGGGAACGGGGGACCGGAAAACCGAAGGAACTGCACTCGATCGAAGGAAGAGAAGACCTCCAAATGGATTGAAACATGATGGAATATATGTATATATAGTGTGTATATATATATATGTAGATGGAGACACGGTCATAATAGGGCCCCTGGTTTTCTGCTTCTTCGTGCGTTTTCGAGCTGACTGTGTGCGTTTTTGAGGTTACGGTGATGAGGTTGATGTTATAGAATTGATATTAAGACGTTAGTTTAGACTTTCAATGGGGGGTGGTTGGGGGGGGAGGGGGGGGGGGGGGGGGGGGTAATGACGTCCATGTTACAAGAATGTTTGATGAACTAATCCCGAGTTCCTATTAATAAACCCTCCCCAGTTAAAAAAACACCACGTCCGAACCCCTAAATTCGGTTGATATTTGGTTTTAAATTGCCGCCCTTTCAAACCGCTACTAAACTACCAACATGGTCGATTTTGGGGGTAGTTTTTTTTATTAGGTTCCCCAAAACTCCACCATGACACGCCGCGCTTACACCAGCAGGCTTTCCTTCCCTCAATGGCACGGACTCACGCAAACGCACTTGCCACCGAGGTCATGCAACACCGCATGGCACAGCGACATCACCTTTCGAAAGCTTTAGCTGTTAGTCTACTGAAGAATCACTATTCTAATGAAGGTTTTTGTAGGGGAAAAGGAAGAAGACCCTTCGATCTGGCGGTTTTTTGCATTTTTGATATGAGTTTAATAGAGGATTTTATATAAAATTTTCCTGGATTACTTTTTGGTTTTGAAACTCTTTCCAGGTGACCCTATTTTGCCCCCCCCCGATTTCAGGGACCCCCTATTAGAAAAAATGCGACCGAGGTTTTTTTAATAGGGGGGGGTGAGGGGTAAGTTCCCCCAAGTCTTGAGCCTTGAGCCCATTGCTCTGGTACAGCCGCTGTCAATGATCACGTAGGTCGGACTGTACCTCAAGTCGATGTATTCAGAAAGCAAAGCATGGTGAAATCCATCGTCAAAGTTGACAAAGGAAGAACAGAAGCGTGGATCAATCACTTCAGAACAACCGGAATGTCGGTAGTCTGTACTGCTACCGGCAGGATTTAGGTGATACGGCTGTGAAACATGTTCTACACCAGTCATTTCTTCTGCATGTGTTCCGTAATACCGGAAATCTGCTGACTGGTTCATCTGGTCAGGCTCTCGCTCTGAGCTCTGGTGCTCTTCATCTTGCGGTCTGTCCGTCTGTCCGTCCGCAAAGTATGTCCATTGTTGCCAAGTGGCTTCATTTGCCTGCCAGACATCTTCAGGATAGTACTGATCTGTGTGATATCCGTACGAGTCCCATGACCAATTTGCTTCATGCGCACTCCAGGTTTCTTCGGCATTAGTGGATGGTTGAGCTGATGAAGGCTCTTCGGTGGTTGCAACATTGGATTGTTGAAAGGGATTCTGTTGCTTGCTTTTTCCTTTGCCTTTGAATGCATCTTTTCCCTTGAATCCTTTCTTTCCACCTTTCTTTCCTTTCTTGCCTTTTCCATAGAAACCTGAGTTGTCAGGGTACTCTGCATAATGTGCCCCTGCACCTTTGCCTCTACGGCTGACAAAGCCGGGTCTTCTACCTTTTCCGCGGCCTTTTCCTTTGCCGCGGCCTTTACCTTTCCTTCTACCTTTGCCTTCTGAACCTTCTACCATGGATTCTTCTACGGGTGTATCCTCCTTTGGCTGCTAACACCCAAAATTCGGACTCTGAGAACAAACTCACAAATCCTTCTTCGCCTGTTTCTTGATCCATCACCCAGTATCCGGATTCTTCTTCCAAGTCTCCTTCATCGAGGACAAGGAAAGTGGATCTTCTTTGCCTGCGGATCGAAGGATCGGCAGTTCCTGTGGCGGTTCCGCAAAAGAGATCAAGGAATAAGCCTTTGACACCTAGGTATGTGTAGTTGTTCATGTTGATCTGACGCAAGGCCATGCTGGCTACAAACCTTTCTCTTTGCTGTTCATTGAGATCCGACTGAACTAAGAAGATAAGTGACATCAAGTTGTCAGACAATGGAAAGGTGTCACGATGTGCTTGTTTCAAAGCATCAATGTGTTCAGAACGGATTCTTTCTGCATTTTCTCTTCTTTCTGCAGGATCTTGAAGTCCTTGAAGTAGCATGTACTGCTGTTGCGAGAGGATATCAGTAAAGTTGAAATCATCAGGCTGTGGAACAGTCGAAAGATCTAACAAGCCCATGAAGGCTTCCATGACCTTCTTGCTAGCGACTTCAAAACGAGCGATCCAGCTGACAAATTCCCCGTTTCCGCGCCAGGTCCTGAAGAGCTGCATGAAACGCCAAAAGAAAAACATGGTTTGCTCCCTTGACAAAGTATGGGCGCAACGTCTCCTTGAAATACGTAATACCGTTTCTCTCATGACGAAGCTGTTCATTGTCGAGCATTTTCTTGTAGTATTCGGCGTTTCCGGTTAGAGCGTTCTTCAATGATGGGCCTAATTTTTCGGCGCTTAATGTGGTGATGTTCACCCAGTCATCAATCAAATCTTCAAACTCGAACCAGGATGACTGTCCATCGAATGACGGAGGAATCTTTGGCGTCATCTTGATAACTGCTGATGGTTGTGCCTCGTACGTCCGGTATGTCGAACTCGAGGACCTTCCATGCTGTTGGCGATGACGCGAACCCTGAGCTGCGAAAGCTTCTTCTGGATCTGTTACTTCAGATAGGTCGCTGTCATGCTCTTCGTCCGTATCTATGTTAAAGATCTGGACCATGGTCTATTTGTTTGACAAGTGACTTACTTGGTTGTCCCCTGTCCGGAATATCGGACGATTCGGCACGAAGGCAAAATCGACCAATGCGAAGCAGGAGACACAAGCTCCGCTACCACTTTGAGGGGTAAGTTCCCCCAGAAGTGGCAGTTGGATAACTGGACCTGATCGAAACACCAAGCAGGCAAACACGTAAGGTCAGTGTGCGAGCTGCGGCGAAGCACACCTTTTCTATGGCAGTGAATGCAGTATTGGGCTGCTAAGTTTTGAGCCTTGAGCCAAATGAATTATGTCGAAAGCGGACTGAAGAGCTACAGACTAATGTATGTACAAGAACAGGTGCTACACACGTATAGCGTAGACACGCCCAGGGGGACCTAGGACCCTACTAAACACAGGGGGGGGGGCGGGGTTTATTAATAGGGGGGGGGGGTTTTTTGGGCGTTAAGGGGGGGGGGGGGGGGGGTGGGATAATGACGTCCATGGGGGTGATGATATTTTGAATTTTCATGGGGGTTCGGTTGAGGTTGTTGATGGATACGTTCTATGCCGACATTGTATCTCACCTACTGCAAGTTTTGGCTTCGACGATGACGGTTTCGGATGTTTCGACGGTGTTGTGTTTGGTTTTGTTGTTTCGTTTGTGTGGTGTTCGGCAACCGCCTCAAACAGATTTGGAGTGTTTGGGACCCCTTTTTCGTGTTAACGTTTTTACGTTAGATCAATATATTGATATTTTCACGACCCCTCTGTTGGATGACACATTGAACTTTGTTGCGCAAACATGTTTGATCTCCGAACGTTCTTGGGTAGATTGGGATCTGGTTGGACAAACACGTGGGAATCTTTTTCGATGTTGGTTGGCATTTTGTCGAGGTAGAACCCCCAACACAGTGTTGACAGCTGCACTTCTAGTTTTATCCCGTCGTTTACTTCGTTCCTGGTCAAAAGG
This sequence comes from Durusdinium trenchii, assembly GCA_963970005.1. Classification (NCBI taxonomy): domain Eukaryota; class Dinophyceae; order Suessiales; family Symbiodiniaceae; genus Durusdinium; species Durusdinium trenchii. Next base: position 709,993 of record CAXAMN010021851.1, on the reverse strand, counting down.
GCCTCTGCGACAACCAGACGCCAGAAACGGCATGTCTGTTCGGCCTGCGGCAAGCCTGGGCATAGAATAGAAAGCTGCAAATTCCCAGCTGCAGCTGAAATTCTGCGCCTCCGAGGAAATTTGCGAAAGTTGAAACAGAAGCCACCGGCAGCACGCTTCCAAGCCCGTGTGAATTTGAAAGCTGCTGGAAAAACCGGTGATTACAAGAAGTCAGCGCAGAAAGAATATGGCTCTGCCTCTTCGACCTTCAGGATAAGTGAAGCTTCACATCTCCTCAATGCAAGCTCAGTGACGGACTCCATGAGGGTGGATGCCTTGCAGTCCTTAAAAGAATTCGAAGATTTGGGATTCATCAAGGGGCACAAAGACTTGTGCCCGGAATGCGAAGAGGGTTGTCTATGTGAGCCATTTTCGCGATCAGAGCACGATGCCTATGAAGGAAAGCTCTATGTGCGCTGCAAGAAACAGTGCAGGGCTCGCTTCAATGTCTCTGACTTTTCTGTCTTCAAAGGGACCCGGCTGGCTTTGCGAGATCTTCTGCGGCTGATTCACGTCTATGGTCGAGTGAACAAGTTTCGCTTCCCACTTGTCAGCGATGCTCAATCACAACTGCACCTGGGCCGCAAACAAATCCAACATGTGTTTGATAGTCTTCGCTACACCGAAACTGTGGCCGGAAAAGCATTTTGCTGCACCTCTCACAAACTCGCTGGAGCTGTCGAAGGTGATGGTCATGCTCTTCGCAAGGTTTATGTGAGTCATGGAAATGCGACCTTTGCTTCTGAAGTTGCAGAGGCCACAGCCAGATGGAAAAAGCAGAGCGGTTCCAAGCGACTTCCGAAGTACTGGTTGGGCCATGTGCGCATAGCTGCTCTCAAGAAGAGGAATGGGCCAGTGGTTGTGGCTCCTTTGCCGATGAAGTTGCTGCCGCCAGGCTCAGCCCCGGGAGTTGAGTCTTATAGCGACTTGCAGAGCACCGATCTGGATAAGCATCTAGGCAATCGATCTACACAGTTGCATACAGATGGTGCACGTGCGTGGCCACGCTGGGCCACAAACCAAGGCAAGAAGCAGTTGGCAAGTTTCCATGTCAGTCACAACAAGCATGAATTTGCCAAGAAAGTCAAGTGCAGGAAGCGTCCAGGATTTGTTGTCTCCGGCGCGCAATGTGTCGACCGATGGTGGCAAAGCTTGGAGAAAGCTGTGCCTAAGACACTCAAGGTGAAAGACCGCAAAGGGGGTGGCATCTCCGAGCGCCTGATGAACTACGTTTACGCTTTCGTTTGGCGCTCCAACTTAGATGCCGATGTAGACCTGACCAGAGCACTCGGGAGCCTCTGAGAAAAGTCTTTGCGGCAACTACTTTGGCCGTCGAAGCGAACCACCGCTGAAACGGGTACGAAACTCTGATATTTACACTATACAATGCTCATTGGCTTCCCAAAACACAGGTAATTCACCTACTTTTCAAACACTAAGGCCTCAAAACACTGAAAGGGTTCACAAAAACGAACATGCCCACGAGACGAAAGCCTCAAAAACCAGGGGCCCTAATAAGAACGTGTGACCATGTAGATATATATATACACATGTATATATAGATATACATGTATATATATATATGTGTGTATATTTTTTTATACATATTGTATATATATATGTATATGACCCAGACAGGATCCATGGGACTGGGATTTAAACATGATGCTGCCACATGTTGTTTTCTCTTTTCAACCCCAGCTGACACGCTAATCCTCGTGTTGGAGATCTAGGCGGTGCAACCTCGCCATCGACGCGAGGAACCCCAAAACAGGGGCCCGTGTTTGTATAGGGTGCATCCCTAGAGCTGGTATGTCTAGGTTGTTGACCGTTGGTTAGCTTATTGCCTCAAGCAGAAACAAAACAGTCTCTAATTTGAGGCAACAACCACCCTTGTCCTGTGTTTTTTGGGAAGGCTTCTGGAAAAATACATCACGCACACAGTTATAATACGTATGTGAGAACCTCTCTTTGCGCATGCAGTAGAAGATGTTCTAGGACAACCACGTCATCCAGGTCGTTTTGGGAGCTCTGAATGATCTCGCAAGTGTCGATCCTCGCCAAGCGGCCATGGTTTTGGGAGAACGATGACCTTCCGGACAACCCGGCGGCTTTTCGACACACTGACCTCACCTCGATTCGAGCATTTCTTTGAATTGTCTCAAAATACGTCAATGAGATGATCCTTTGACCCCGGAATTCTTAGGAATTACCCGTGGTTCACTATTGTGTGTCATACCCTTTTCGTGTGACCCAAGTGTTCTTTTTGAGGGTGTAATCGTGATTCCATTTGTGACAATGCTTTGTCAGTTGTTTTGTTGAATAAACCACGCCAGAGGGGACAACCGATTTTGCACATGAAGTGCTTGGGGGAAATGAAACTATCCAACAACTACAACCTGATATATAGTGGATTGAGAGTAGATTGCACAGACCGTAAGAGGTGGTGAATATATGAACCCCCATGTAAAGAACGTATGGAGGTCTGTGCCATCTACTTTGAAACCACTGTAACCTGATACACCGCAAGACATTTCCATGTTCAATGCAATTAATTCCAAGATCTCAAGCTGAATCAAGTCTGAGAAGAAAGATCCCCATTGGAAGGACATCCGATTTGCCAAGCTATGCTTGGAGCTGCACCCCGATGATTGGGAAAGCAGAAGTTTTTCAAGCAGGTCCTCAGGTTCAGGGCTTTGAGTCTTGAAGAAGTGGCCAGAGAATGTCTAGTGGATCTGAAGTCTGGATGTGAAGGATGTGAGGGAATCTTAGATGAACCGATGTGAAGTTTTGGAAGCACTGAACCCCCGAGCCTGTGATACCTGATCGATCCATTGGGATCACTCCGAGGTTTGGAATCTGAAGTTCTCATGGTCAGAAGTTCAATGGCAAAGGATGAAGCACTGGACTTGTTTGTAAAAAACATCTCTGAAACATCTACCTTTGGGACAAGGACGCTACTAGGAGCAAAGGGCATCGCTACTAGGAACAAGTGCATCGCTTCTAGTAACAAGTGCCTTACTAGTAGTAACAAGAAGCTACTAGAAACAAGTGCCACGCTAGTAGTAACAGGTGCCTTACTAGTAGTAACAATGACGCTGGTGGGTTTGTCACATGCCGTACCTGCACGGTGCGACCGGATCGGATCTGTCGTGATGGGGAGATCTGAAGGCGAAGGCAGCACGTTTTACGAAAAGCTCCAACAGATTCACACCCTTTTTGGGGGAAGGTGGCTTCACGATTTCCTTGTTTTGATTTGCCTCTTGATGTTTCGTAGGCCCCCAACATAAGACCTAGGCTATGACAAGGCCTAGTCAGGCAGGGTCATATCTAATCAATCCTGATTGAAGACATTCACACGTGAGGGAAATGCAAGCAATGTGATTTGCTGTTTTTTTTTCTGTATCTATCTATCTATCTATCTATCTATTAAAATATTTTGTTGTAGTCGTACCATTGCATTTGCAGTCAATGAGGAAGGACAATTTCACTGTCCTATACCACTTGGTCAATGTAGGGTGATTCTTATTGGTGTGCATTAACCCTATAAACACCGCCTGTTCTTTGGCATGATTTGCCTTCATTTACAGAGTTCGATCATTTTTGCTGTGCCGGTTGCCTCGAACTTTGACCATTTACCTCGAATGTTTGAAATACTCTCACGACGGTCTCTAGGAGACATCTCCCGAACTAAAGCCAAAGTGATCGCTGAGGTCAAGCAAGATGCTACTTTGTGGGCGCAGGGGCAGGTTCTTTCACTCCTTGAAAAGGAGTTTTTGTCCTGCCCGCGTTTGCAGCTATGGCGCAGAATGGGGAACCCACCCTACAGTTCGGACTTGCGCTGGTGGGGCGACCAACGTTGGTGCTTGTTCCAACCATTTCAGAACTCTCATTGAACGTTCAATGAGTTTGAGTCGAGGAGTAGTGATTTCAAGAACTGAGGCGTAAGGCGTGTAAGGTAAGGAATGATTGTTTAAAAGAACTGGATACTTACATTTCTTGTGACTGTAGAATGACCAGACAGCTCCCTCAGTCCGGCCACAGGACAGGAATGTGAGAACCAGCTGGTGACTCCTGCCATCTACTTTGCATTATCTATGTCAATGTCCCCAGAACTATGAGTGCGTAACATATTACAAGCAAGCACTTCAGTGGTTGAGAGATGCAAAGACAAGTTCCTGAACCAACAGACTTGATGCAGGTCTTTTTGTTGTTCCAGATCGAAAGTAAGCAATGTCAAATGTGCGTTTAGAGGGGATTCACTGGTGTTTGTCATTTTGCCTATCTATGTTTGTCTAAGGGCACCTGAAAGTATTCTTGCTTTAATTTGAAAGAGCAAAACTCTGTTTTGCCGAATTGCATATTTGTCGGGCATGTTCCATTGCTTGGTTGCTTCGGACCGGCCATTAGTTATAGTACGTTGTAGTATATATAGTAGTTCATCTCGATTGCGGCCAGTTTCTCCGAATTGAAATGCCCAGTTTCTCCCCGGAGGGAGTCTGGTTGTGGGGGATTTGGGTCCCCGATTCAGAGCCAGAGCCATGAACAACTGCATTTACGTTGAGCGTTTCAGCTCAAATTGAGACCGACGACCGCTATCTCAATGAGCAAAAGAACACCCTCGACCTGGGGCAGCAGGGGGGGAAGTGATTGCAAGACCTTTGACAACACAAAGACATACAAAGACTACGAATTGCACACCCATGAAAAGGAACATGTCTTTGCCAGCCTGGCTTCTCGAGAGATCGGCATCGATTGTCCGATACACAATCCAACTCATTCTCAGCATAATGTATAGAGGATCATCTCGAACACGGGGCTTTTGACCTGCCTACATGCTGATGTTCGTTGAACATTGACATTGCAAGAGACTGGTGCACCTCAGTTGCTCATGCTGGTCCCACCCGAATCGGATCCATGGCAGGAGGTATACCCATTTGGTCAAGAGGGGCAGACAATTCACCAACATTTAATGATATTTAATGTGTTGTTTTGCCTGATCTTTGGAGTGAAATGGTCTCCCAGTATCCACATTCAACTATATTTATATCCATGACACCATGACTCGGCTTCCAGATGTTTTCCGCAAGTCACACCTGAAGAGTGCCAAAACTGCTTGGAGTGCCAAAGACCAACCTGAAGAGCGCTCCAACGGGTGAAGCCTTTCGCAAAGAGACAGTGAGGGTGGCTGGAGCCCTTGGTCGGGAGGTGTGCAATGGGTGTTGGCTTAAGATGGTATGTTCAAAGGCTGCAGCCCACTTACCAGGTTGGCAAAAACACGCAAAGCAACATGAAATCTAGGTAACATGTAAACATGCTCCATTGAAAGTGTTTTAATCCATAGATCTTGTTCTATTAAAGCTCAGATTGTTTTTAGTCACCAAAAGATTCTCCAGCTCGCTCCCTCCCAAGGTCTGCGCTGGTTGCATGATGTGACTGCAGCGCGGGGAGCGGACCGGAGAGACGCGAGCTGCGCGAGCTACGCTTCGGCCGTGCAGGAAGTGCATAACCAAAAAGTGCCTCGATCTGTGGTTGGTCGATGCGAGGGGATCTGCGGTTGGTCGATTCTTCTTCCGTGGCCCAATTCGGTGCTTCGGTGGTGTTCGTTTTTGGAGCTTGGAGCACCACGCTCACTTGTTGTTTGAGAATATTCGTTATAACAAGGTGGAAACTGGAATTCACGGCGACATGGACAGCAGATGCGCATCAAAGCACGAGTTGCAAGCACCTTCACACGAGGGTTAGAGTGCACGGCACAATCTTGTTACTGGTGTTCTAGGATCTCCATCAATCACCATGCAGAACTACCAATTTCACAACCAGACTCTTTGTGTGTATATAAAAAGTTAGTGCCATGGCCCCACCCCTAGTCCCGGCCCTTCTGAGCGAATCCTGGGGAATTCCACATGTCGTTGGGACCTGCGGATGTTTCTTCTTTGCCCGCCTCCGAAAACGTCCGCTCGGTCTGACCGAGTGCAAACAAAGTGTTGTGTAGTTTATGTGTAGGTCAAGAGTCAAGACCTAGGGACACTCAGGAATCTGAAGGTACCCAAAAGCAAAGAAGGTACATCACTTTTAGAAATAGACTTGGAGTTCTGGTCTTTGCAGATACCGATCCATGATCCATCCGGCAAACCCCAATGGTGGGCGTTGCCACCCTGAAAACCATCCGCTCAAAACCTGATTTCAGATCCATCCGATAAATCAAAAACCGACCAGGGCTCCCCCATATATATATATATATACTGTATATATAATCATGAGGTTTGTTCTTTTGCCTGTAACAGTTGGTGAACAACTAAAGAAAGGCCTTCACTAACCATAATCCACTGTTACTGGTAATGGAATATCCAATATTATCAAATATGTATAACTTAATATAACATATCTAATGTAATATGTAATATCATGAAATATCTAACATATAGCTAACATCCAATATATATATATACAGTATACTATAGTCTATAGTAACATACTATTATATACATGCATGTCTCCTGCAGATCTTAGATCGTGGCCGAACATCCGAGGCCCTGGGACCTGCCGGTGTGCTGCTCTCGCGCGGCGAGGCGTCGTCCGGTCCCGGTCGTCCGACGGGGAAATCGACGTTTTTGAGCCAACTTGAGCCGAGCGATTTGGAGTCATGCCAAACTAACCAGTTCTAAGATAGGTTGGCCAAGATGTTGACAAGATGTTTGGTTCTTTTAAGGTCCTAGCAGGCTGTTTAATATACTCGCACATGATGTTTATATATATACACACAGTGTATGCATATATATATATATATATATTGGCTTAGTTGTTCGTTGCTTTTTAAAAGAATGGTCAAAACATGCCGCGCCAGGCGACACAGGTGTATCATGCGATTTTAATTTCTCATGAAACTATTGTTCTGAAAGGTCATCCTGGGGGCTCAGAGCACGTTGTTCTTTCTTTGGCAATCTTATGGTTAGAATCTTCCTCCCATAGGCTGAAACCACCTCGTTTTGTTTCCACTACGCCATACGCATGTTGTTTGTTGTTTATCATGTATTTTTTCAGAACCACATAATGAGTTCTATCACTTCGACGTCGAAGGGAAGATCGCATAGCAATAGCTTCTTGAATGGGAAACCCATTTGGGTCGACACTATGCACCACATGTTTGTTTCTGCGCTGTTCTCACTGTCTTTCTCTCCCCTCTCAAGTCTACCTTGCCTGCTGTTTGAGGGACTGCTAGACGGAGCACCTCACATAGATTCGGCAGACCACAATAAGCAGACAGACAAACCGCAGGTGGTGGAGGTGCTGGAGGACCCGGCTTCCACGGGAGACCACGGGAGACGGTTTGCAATTGGAACGGTGGAGAGCATCCGAAAGACATGTTTTTTCTGGGACAGAAATCTACTCATGGACCCCCTCCAGTGGCGCGTCCAGTGGCCTCATAGATGTAGTGTAGTCCATTGATTAACCTATATCTTGGTCTCCTGGTCTTTTAGGGGCATTTGCTGTGGGAATATGATGTTTTGCTGGGTAAGCTTGCGTGTTTGGGTGCTGGTTCAACTATATAATTATGTGTTTGTCAACATGTGCTTGCGATGATTGAACTCACTGCCACGTTTTGTTCTAGTTTACTAAGTGACTTGAAACCACCAACCAGTGGTATTCTGGATGATTGGGATCGATCTCAACGATTCGACTGGAGGGCAGAGGGCGATGCGTGGTTCTTGCTGCCCCAGATGTGAACCTTTCCCTTGAAAGACACGCCAAGCTCTGAAAGTCGACGCCACTTCTTGAAGCGGAGGGTTCACTTGGCCTGTGGGCACTGGCTGATGCTGGCGGTGTTCCAGTATAGGTGAAACCATTTGAAAGAACTGGCCTGTTTGTCGATGTTTGTGGAGGCCTTTGTGGTATCAGTTTCCACGGAGCTCGATCAGTTTCCACGGATTATGGCAAATGTTTCGAGCTTTGCCCCTTTAGTCGATGTATCTCAAACAGTCGACGAAACAACTGCCACCCGCTACCCGCAGCTAGCCTTCATCTCTTCGGTCGAGTCAGCAGAAAAACTCTCACCCAAATACAAACCAACATGGTCTTAGGAACGAAGAAAAGAAAGCATCCGTTTCCACCTCTTTGATGAACAATGAGATATGATAAGTCTTTCGGGTGTACTGAAAAAGCCAAAATCTACCATAGCACTCGACCAACGACTGTCCCGCGCAGGTAAACAACGCGGCAAATGCCGGTGCCGTTTTCAAGCTCTAGGGGAGTTGTGCACTTAACTAGTAAAGATGGGCCCTGAATAAAGTTTGAAAGGATTTGATTTGACGACTTGACATCATGAGTCACTAATCTGTTGTTCACTTTACTGAACTTCAGCTGGACATCTACTTGTGGGCACGTCGAGGTAGGGAGCACCTGAAAGTATTGATGGCGATTGCATTGATTGATTGCTTCCAACACGGAGGATCCAGGGCGCCGCAGCCTCACTGAAAACCTGGATGAGTGTCATTCTGAACCTGTAAAGGCACCATATCACACCCACTAGAACCTGCAGAACGCTGCAGAAGCCACACGTTCTGCAGAACCGAGCCCAGTCCACACCGTTCCGGGTGCAAAAACCGACTCGACGCCATCGCCATGGGGTGCCGACTTGACCTTCGCCGAAGGCCGCGGTCAAACGAGGCCGAGAAGCTGGTCGGAAGAGACGAGAGCCATTGGTGGCAAACCCAGGGATGATATCATCACAAAGGAGCACTCAGCACCGGACGAGAATGGGATGAGCATGCCCCGTTTTTTTTTGTTTGTGTGACAGTGTGTGATAGATTTTCTATGGATTGAATTGATCTCATGAACTGTACTACATGCATGTATGTACACCTAGAACCCAGTTGAGCGGAAAAAACCGAGCTGATTTAAATTTTGGTTGGTGGACTCAAAAACACCTAGAATCTAGAACCCATCTCACCCCTGTTTTGATAGGAAAAAGATCAAATTTTGGGTTGCTTGGTGGTCTCAAATAGAGATCACTCAGGGTCTAGGTATATGCCCTAGTTCGGCTCAGAAAGGACCCTCACTTCGGGTTTTGACTGGTTTTGGGAACCGTTGGTTCGGGTCCGCGAGCCGGTTGCGAAGTAGGTCGTTCGGAGTTGAACAGAACATGAAGCAACAAATATGAGAGAAACGATGAGACACGTGGCATTGGCCTTGATCTCAACCATGCTCCTTGCCGTTGGGTGGCCTTCGCACAGGTCTAGCGCGCCTTCCACCGGTCCATGTTGGCCTTCCTGAGTCTCGTTCCGACGTCCGGTGAGGTGGAAAGCAGTCGGGACTGGAGCGGAAAAGCTGTCGGGTGCTGATTCATCCAACAAGTACATCTTACCTTAGAAAATGAATCTGGGGTAGGGGGTAGATGACCCCCGTGCAATAAGGGGCTCAAAATGCTTGGGGTGGCCAGAAGAGGACCTCATGGACGTGGTCATGCAAGGGCTTTTTTGAACAGGAGAACCTTCCAGTTGTTTTTTAGTTGTTTCAATGTTATTATCTATTTTGTTTTTTATTTTTGCGGATTTTGCGGATGTTGGGTGCTTTTTGTTGTTAGGTCAACTTTACGTACAACCAACTCTCCAAAAGCAAGTGCTTGGTGTCATGTTCTGGTTCTTCACTCATTCCCTGGATGCCATATATTATATATGTTGAAGCGGAACGATCAAATGTGCAGCTACACTATATTGATATGCATACTTTAGGCAGACAAAAGTTTTACGCTTGTTAACTAAATATGCTCATCAAATGCTAAATGGGTCAGCCACGGATCAAATGACCGGCGCACCCGGTCCCAGGTCAGGTCTCCCGATGTAGGATTCAGTGTATACCCAATGGAATCACCACATACCCTGAGAGGGGACACACTGAGAGGGTCCAAGTACCTTCTGAAACCGTTTGTGGATTCTTGGGGTTTTATATCAACTGGCAACCCTCGAAGGCCCGAAGGTCAGGCTCTACCCCCCTCATGCGGATGTATGGAGGCCAAGAAAAACCAATAGCCTGGAAGTGTCACCATGGCGGTCCCTGGAGGCCAAGTTGTACATCCAATCTGGGGCCTTTTCCACAAAGTAGAACGTTGCGGATATCCAGAAAGATCCACAAAGTGATGCAATTGAACCATTGGCAAGAGGCTCCATCACAGAATGGAATTCACCCTTTCCTTGAACATCAACAACTATAAATAAATACATATAATTACTGTCAATGCATCATGCCACATTATAAAGTGTAACTCTATGTTTTTGCTTGGCCACCAGGGGCACGGCAGAGCCATGCATTATCATAGGAACTATAGGTTGCGGTTCCCCAGGTCACCTGGCGTAAATAAGGCGCCTGGGGAACTGCTTGGTCACTCCCACCCAGCGCTTGTTCCATTCGCACAATTTGTTCACTTCGTGAGTTGAGCGATCCGTTTCAAGAACTGGCAAGGTTTCACCTTGCCCAAGGAGCGACGCCACTGAACGGAACACTAAAAAGATCTAAAAAGATGATCAAAGAATCAAACACAAACGGATCCACTAAAAAGAACGGTTGTAAAGGAGTTGGAAAGTCAAGACGAGCTAAACTTCGCTCACAATCGAACCCCAACCGCAACAACACCACACTACACAGACCTAAAACTGCTTCCGAATCCATGAAGCCAAAACCTGCAGGACAATGAAAAATGACACACGACAAACTTTCGAACTTCGCCCCCCGTCCCCCCCTTGGTGCTGCTTACTCATCTCACAAAAACGCAACCAACATATAATATACAACAAAGTAACCCCTACCATCAAATATTGGGCGCATCGCTCTCCCCAGGCACCCTGCGGGAACTACCAGTCGACATGGGGAACCGCTTGCAACTACCGCATTCACCCTCTCCTCCGTTGAATACCTTTTGAACATTTGTTGCTCCTGCTCTTGAAGCACACTTTTTGATCTGAGGGATTGATCGTATGCAGAACATGCTTGATTGAAACCTAAGTGTTTGATTATGTAACAAACCTGTATCTTCGAGAACACTTGCACGGCTTTGCCCTGGAAGTGTTGACTCCGAAAGATCTGGAAGGAATCAGTATTCCTTAGACTAAGGTCATTTTAATGCCTGGTATGCTCATTTCACAATCAATGCCCCCACCATCGAGCCAGTATTTCGAGCGAAAGTGTTGATTCTCACCAACTGGGGCAATTTAGTGATAAGTGTTCAGCACAGCGGGCCAGGCATTTTCTTTGGACCTCAGGAATCTCGGGCTCTTGCCGGACCTCCCCGAGAGCCTCCGTGGTAATTGCCTCTTCCGAAAGGCGGTGGCGGTGCCTTGGACGAATGGTCGTTTTCCCCAAACGATTCAAACGGGTCGAAACCGCTGAAAACAAAAAGCGCTTGGGTTGGAAACTGGAATCGTCAGGACTTCCCAGTCCCAGTGAGAGATCCTGACGTTCGATCACACCCACTTGCTTCTGCTGGATTGTAGCTACCCAGCTACCCCCCCATAGCAGAAGTAACCAATTGATTCCGGTCTTAAATCCTGGCCTTGATAAGATGACGATGAGATAAATACAACCAACCATATCACCACACCCAACAAATCTATGGCGACCAGTAAATCCACTGAGTATATACGCATTATATACGCATGTATGTTTGTGCAATGTCACCTTAGAGGTTAAGGGCGTGCTGAAGCATCCCTTGTCGGCCCTGGTATACGTATTTATTATAGCTATAATATGCTATAATACTCTTTAGTATAAGAAGTAGTCAAGTTGGTCTGTGGTCTTTGTTTGGTGACCCCAATGCTTGCATCGTCCCGGTTTAGATGGCGCCGCAGGTGTTTACCGCTGAAAGCCATCATGCCTGGATTGTGGGCCCAGATGTTGTTGCCACCCCCACAAAGGGCTTTGGCCACCGTCCGCGTAGCTGGTACGTCAGAGGATGGCACTTCTTCGTCGGAATGATTGCACCACTCACTTTTTCGTCGGCCTTGCTGAATGTATATAATATGAAAGAACCTCAAAAACCATCCTCAACAGGGCTTATGATGATCACTACAGGTCACGTGATTGAACATCCCATAGCCTGCGTGGACCTCATGGGAACCCCGTCCATGTGCTGTACAAGCAGCTGTCATGTGTTTTGTGCAAGGTATTTGGTGACTGTCTTGTACCGATATATCATAGTACCAGTGGATTCACCACTATATTATATAGTTTGGTTACATACCCAGTGGATCCAATTACCACTACAGAATAATTGAAATAGCAAGCCGTTTCAAAGACTCAAACCGACGAGCAAAACCGGGAGGACGCTGATGGTGAAACCTGCCAAGGCAAGGACCGAGCAACACTGCATTGAGAGCTATGCGGACTTCCTAGGATGCAAGCAGGAGGGGAAGATGCTGGAGCCTAGATGGTGGAAGGAACACTGATTGGATTTGGCTCAAAGAGAGATGCATGAAGACCAGAAACCAGAAACATCGCACCTACTTGTGATACTAACAGGTCTTTTGAGATGAGACACCTGGGATTGGATGTATTCGCCACCCTGATTTGCAGATATTGGTGGCTTTGGATGAGGGTAGTGAAGATGCAAACAATAAAACATTGGTTTTGGGAGGCATTGGAAGGCATGGTTTTCGGGAAAACGTGTCAAAAATGCTGTCCACTACAGTGAATTGTGAACACTTGCTTTCTGCTAAGCTTTTGGAAGCTCGAGGAGTGAAGGTGCCAAAAACACTGTAAAATACCGAGTAAGCGAAACTTGGGAGGTAAAAGTCTCAGGGGTGGCATTCACCCAAAGGGGTCACACCATTGGACCCACAGCCCAGCTCGGCTTCCTGAAAGCAAAAGCCCCGAATCCATTCCCTCCACATGGCTCAACCAAGAAGACCAGGCGTTTTGTGCTATGGACCATAAATAAGACATGTACCAAATGTAAATATGGAACCTGAGTGACCTCTAGTTTGGAACCACCAACCACCCAGACCCTCCAAAAAAGTTGCCTTTTCCTATCAACACAGGGGTCAAGTGGGTTCTCTATATATATATATATATATACTGTATATATTTGCGTATGGTGATAATTGTTTGACTCTCCTCCTTCGGTCAACGACACTTGGAAGGAAGTTCTGGGACTTTCATGTTTGGGTGGTTTTGCGCTTGGGCTGTTTAATTCCAATCTTTTGTCGGAATGGCTATTCCGTTCTTTGAATCCGATTTGACCAACGTTTTGGGTGGATGGTGCATATATATATATATATATAGTATATACAGCATGTAAATTTGGTGATCATTGAGGCCAAGTGCCGTTGAACTCTTAGACCCCTTTTACCCAGTCCTGGCCAGGAGCCTGTAGCCATGCAGCCCTTTGGCTGGATAAGTTGGGAATCGGATTAGGTTGCAGGCACACCTAGCAAAATGATTTTAAAAAAGCGGACCCTCGAATGGGAAGGTTTTGAGGGTCACCGACTTTGGCCATAGAGGGCCTAAGGAATTCTTAGGTACCAAAAAACTACATAGTAGCTTCTTGTTTCTAGTAGTGATTCCTGGAGATGCATGTGTTCTGAATGGCAAGTGCCATGCGTTGCTCCCACAGCGCCTGAAGAAGTCAGCACATGTTTGACCACTGGAACGACCGCTGGAGTCGTCGGATGTGGTTTTTTCAGACTTGAGAGGAGAAACCACCAACTGACTCATATGGTTTCAAGTGAGTTAAAAGCACCAACCAGGAAGGCGAGCGGGGATATTTCCGGAAGCTTGAACTGATGAAGTGTTTGACGGTTGCCGAAAAGTCTCCTGCGACGAAGTAGAATAGATATTGAAGAGGTTGTTGTTTCTGTCTTCCAGGTCCATCTCAAGTTAGGCTTCTGTTTTGGGGTTCCCAGGTCGGGAATCACACATGAAAAATCGGTGTGACATCCACTACACATTCCTTTGGCCAAAATGCCCTGCCTTCCGGGGCTCCCGTCAACCCCCCCGAGAACTTTCACGAAGACCGAAGACGTGGTTCACTGCGGCCGTTTCACGGCACATGGGGCGAACTCAAAACATCTCCGAACCCGCTATTAAAAAGGCAAAAATACACCAGTGTAGCCAGCAAAATCATGTTGATGTTACTGGGAACTTGGCTTACCAGATGCATTCCCATCTAACATTCTTCAAGGCCACGTCCTTCCAAGGCAGATGTCTTTGGCGCACAGCTCTCAAGCACTCTATGCCATGGCCAGTGAGGTGCTTCGTAGAGCGGACCCAGACTCCAAGGTTTTCTGGTGACCTGGTGGGTCGCATCATATCGCATCAAACACAGCAGATCAGCAACAGGATACGGACATCCGATGTCAAATCTTCCAACTGTTTGTTAGTGTGTGTGTTTGGGTTTTGTTTGACAAGGAAGCCAACGGTGACAGGTTTTTGCAGCACCAAACCATGCCAAACCTATTCTTCCAGTGGAGCCGCCCATGACAAAGCCACTCGGCTCCTAGCTCCTGCAGACCCAGTGAAGGATGTGAACATCTCATCGGGTGCCCGGAGCAGCCGGTCACCAACAAAAGACTTCCTCCTTGCTGGCATTGCTGAGGAGTTGATAGCTGAAGTATCCCATAACATCAGGGCCGTGCTGGTGGCTGTAGAGTGCTGTAGGTGTTATGAGTACCAATGATGTGGATATCGTGGTATATCGGTATATCTCTACATTTTAAAGTACGGAGACAACGGCCAACACCTGCACCTGATTCTTCTTGGTCACAGCAAAGGCAGACGGTAGGCATGATGTCAGTCGGTGATGCCAAAATGAAGTAGACCCACCGAGACTTCATGTCCAGGCCTCCGCGGTGGTGTTGCCTTACATCAACAGCGCTGTGGGCCGCTTGGTTCGAGGATCTGAACAAATTGCAGATTCATCAGGTTAAAAGTTAGTAGATCATGTTCTTTGGCCAATTCTCCGATGTTCCGGAAAGTTTGTCTGGAACCATGTCAGGGCTCCAACATGGCACCCTCAGATCGGCCAGTGGTAGATGGATCGCCCCGGGATTTCGGATTTCTCGTCTAACTTGAGCTACGTTTGTAGCGTCCTTGTTGCTACCAATAGTAATGCCCTTAGTTACGAGTAGCGATGCCCTGGTTACTAGTAGCTGCAGTAGCTTCGAACGCTGCTCCAGAGCTGCGAACGCTTAGCTGGCGCCCGAGCCGAGCGCCCGAGCGAGCGTCGGAGCGTCGGACCGAGCGGTCGGCAGGTGGTAACGTGCAAACCTTTGCGATGAGGCTGAACTGCAGATGGCGAGTTGGGATCCGTTCAAGGCCCAGCCACCGGTCAAGGCATGAATACGAACATTCCATCTGAAGGCAGGGGCTGTAATGGGCATGTGATGCAGATGATGATTCAGACCTGCTGACCTGCTCGCCTTTGGACCACATGATGTGTTTAGACCACTGTTTAGACCATCACAGACAGAGGCCTGATTCACCAGAAGATTGAGCTAAGATTTTTTGTGGGGTTGAACATTGAAAGGATTGTGCCTCTTGTATCCAGAGACAGATTTCCTTCCTGCCTTGAGTTGTAATATTTTTTGTGGGCGGTCATTGGCACCTGCCAAGCACAGCGAGAGCAAAGCCCAGGCTTCGGCCAAAATGGCTAAGTGAAAGATGATCATACTATGAATAATCTAAATGTGTGTCATGTTTCATGTTTATGTATATTATATAAATTATATGTAACAAAACATGAACCAACTCAGTCAGTCAGAGACCATTGAAAGGTTTTTGTAGATGAACAAGCTTCAGTCAAACCCCGAGACTCCTGCTTTGGGGGGGGCCCGAGTCCAGCCAAGTAGAATGAGGGTTTGATGGGTCCCAACCGATGATTTCCCATGTACGGATAGAAATGGGAGTCATGTCCCATATGAGGGTCCCGGGTCCTCAAATGAGGGGACCTCGGAACCTTGATTCTTTAGACATCACAAGCACTCCCCAAATCCCGCAGGTCTTCGGTTGACCACCCAGCCACTTGGCCCGGAGGGCTCCATTATGCTCCAACCACATCCTCAAGAAGTGGTTGGAGTGCGTTTGGAGGGTCTAACTACCTTCTGAGGATGTGGGACAGAATCCCTAGGGTTGGAGCACCCCAAATATCCCCTAGCACATCTCCCATCACGCCTTGCTCACTGCTTGGTCATCTTCGGATCCTTGGTCATCTGCGTGGACTGACCTTTGGACTCGCTCGACTTAGGATGCAGAGCGTCACGTCGATCAGCCAAGTGTCTGGGCAGATGGCGTCACTTCGATCATCCCGGTTTCGTGCTGGAGGAAGAAACCCTGCACCACCGAATGGCCAGGAAAAGATCCCAATCCCCGTCCTTCCTAAATCCAAAGGGCCAAAGAAGAACCCGCCCACGACACATGCGCGCACTTAAAAAAGGGATACTTAGACATGTATTCATTCCAACCCTTCGTTTGACTGGTGCTTCGTGTGCAACCAGTGAATCCTTATTGGTGTGCTAACCCGGAGTCTTGAGAACCACATGTGCCCAACAATCCCCATGACTCAGGGGAGATCATTCAGACCCCTTTCCCACAGACCCTGTTCAATGATCAACAGGGTCTGTGACAGCGTTCAGTGACCACCTCACCAAGGTTCTTGGTGGCCTTTGCTTCGGCCACTATGCTGACCGTTTTGGCCCCCGCTGGGCGCTGCTGACGGCGCATGGCGCGGCCATGAGTGGCGTGGCACGACAGGGCACCAAACTGCAGAGATAGCACACCCTCAAAGCGATCCTGACATGGTTAAAGGCCGAAGAGATCTACATATCATATCTATCTGATGACGGCATAGCGGGCAATCCGCACGGCAGGGCAAAACGGATCTGAAACTTAGCCGTGAAAAGCGTGGACCTGACAAAGATCAGGAGTAGGTGCCCTTTGATTCAGACTGTCCTTTTCGCACACATTGCGCTTTAGTATGCGTTGTGCCCCGAAGTCAGTCGTTGTCCTTTCCTCGCTGAGCCACGACCACCACGCCGCGACGCCGGATTCCGCCGGATGCCGTTCGGCGGTAGTGCTTTACCACGGGCGGAGGCAGTGCGATTCTGGTGGCTTCTGCGCAGAGCCGTCCGTCCCTCTTCCTGGCGATGATGCCGCTGACACTGGCGCATGGCTTTCAGGACGGACACGGATGATCTCAGATGTGGCACGGAAGCTTCTTGCGCCGAACTACACTTCACTGATGGGGCTGAGTTTGGGGAGCTCAAGATGGCATCAATTCAGAAAAACTCCGAAAGCCATGCCTCCTACTTCAGGTGCCACTGCACCTAGCATGAACAATAAGTGTATGCAGAGGATCAGAGGATGGGTTCACAGGAGTAGGAGGCTTTTCTTCGGACACCCGACCCACTGTTCATGTTTCGTTTAAGACGTGAGACTTCACCCGCAAAGGGCCACATCATTAGGTTGGTAAATTCTTTTCATCGCTCGTGGACGCCCCAAACCTGCCGAGTGGCTGCAGTGCTCAGACGCCGGCCGCGGTGCTAGGCCTCCGGCCAGATTGCCGTGCAGTGCTCAGAGCCGGAGCAGCGCAGTGTCACTTGGATTGGCAGGGACGCACCATGTATGCCTGTGATTGTGGGTCAAAAGCATGTCAAACAAAAAAACAACAGATCCCAGGTTTTGACACGTTCTTTGGAGCACTCTTTGTGCAGACTTGTTGCTGGGGATGTCAAGGGTCTAGGCACCTTTGGAATTTTGGATGATTTTGGTGGAGTCGTGGTCGTGACAATCGACATTTTCTGTGTAGACAAGGTCAATAGAATCCTCAGAAGTGGTAAGTTGGGAGGAGAGAAGGTGGATTCGGACTATGTCGTGTTGCTTGTAGAGAAGCTTGCTCGGATTGCAGACTTGGTTGGGCTTGGCTCGTCCACTGGTCCACTGCTTCTCGCCATTATTGGGCTGTTCGCAAGCAGCGCGTTGCGCTTGTGCCTTCGTTGCCTTCACCACCCTGCTGTTCAGGTGTCTGCAGGTCCAGATGTCCGGTTTTCACATCCTGCTGGGCATGCGAGGTTTTGCCTTTTCTGTGGGAACTCGTGCAGGAAAACCAACATCCGCACTCGTCAGATTGTGTCGAATGTGAATCGATTCAGATCAAGGAACTGCAGTCGACGAAGAAGTTGCGTCCTCAAGCACTCTTTGGAAAGAGGTCTCTGTGAACAGAAATGTTGCATCCATTTGGTTGCTTGGTTGGACTCTCTGACTTGCCGACAAGATTCCTTTCATAGGCTGCGGCGAGGACCTCAGAGTACTCGCTGCTCTTTTGCACGGAAGGATGTGGTGAGCAACTCGAGAACCACGACCGAAAGTTGAACGGTTCATTGCTCGTGCCAGGGGCGTTTGAACTATACAGAATGTGCACCAATCAAAATAATGGCTTTGGGATGCTTTGGGCTTTGGCCTACAAAAAAGTGATTTCCCGCGGTTTCCCAGAAAAACTAGATCAACATGGTCACGCATGGTCTTAATGGTTGTTGATTAGCTGGTGGAATGGCAAATGTGTCGAATGACATGCTCAAGATGGTGGTGGAAGTCACCACACCTAAGTGGATGCCACTCGACCTCCTCCCATTTTGTTGTCCTGGCTTGTCCTACCTTCGCCAACCTCCTACGCCGCCACATCCTCAGGTAGCGATGGGCCGCATCTCTGGAAGTTGCTTTTCGAGATTCATTGGGTGAGGGTGCAAAAACGAATCATATGTGTGTATTTTACTAGGGAGACCCCCAACCAATAATATGTCCTTTCTTCCAGGGGATTGTTGGGAGGCATCTAGATCACAATAGAAAGGACGGATGACAAACAAGTTAGAACAAATTAATTGAACAACATGAGAACAGTGGATTACAAAGTAAATAATACTGAGTAGCTCGCCTAGCCCGGTCGCCTGGTCCTTGGTCCCCATTGGTCCCTTTGCCCATTGGTCCGCTGGCCTCATGATCCGGTCAAAAACATTGCCGGCCCTGCTGTTTCTTCATTCATGTTCTATCATTTTCTCTTTTTCCTTTCATTGCTCACTTGGATTCTTTTGGGATCCCTTGCCTTTGTTTTTCTGTTTGATCCTCATCAAAAATGTTTCTTTTTATTGATGCTGTGTTCTTTTCCTGATGCTTCACCGTCTTTGGGATGTTTCCGTTAAGAGACTTTCATTCATCCGTAGTCAGTGATGGACTCGCGGCACCACGCCCACGATTTCAATTCACCGATCACCGAGGGGCCAGTATGAAGGGCCAGTTCCCGCAAATTCCATTTGTCCACAAAAGGGCATGTGGTTTTCATTGGTATTCTACTAGGTACTAGCGTTAAGTCGACTCAGCTTGTGTAAAGTCGACTGGAAACCGTGTGCCCTTGCAGAACTGCACTCCACAGGGATGTCTAAGCATAGATTGTATTGATCTATAACACATGTTCTGTGTTGTGCCCATGTTGTGCACACCGCTTGTATTGTGTTCTATAAACAACGACGGCCGACTAGATAGAAATATGTTTGACTCCGGGCAACATTGATTTTTTGACTGTTTTTGTTTCGACTTTTTTACTTATGGCGTGTTATTTACAGTGTTTTGAGAAATGTGTGATGTTGATTTTGATTGTGCTGGTATTTACAGCACTTTTGGCACCTGGTGTTGATTTTTCACTGGTATTTAATGCGGCATAGCATCTCAACATACTTAAAGCGTTCAAGAAACTGAGCTATTGCTTTGACCCGAGTATCATAACTAGAACCTGAAAGTTGAAACCAATACGGTAGGTGAACATACTCTTTCAATATGAACATTCCCAAAACTCTGCCCATGTTGGTTTTGGGAGGGTTCACCAGGTGATGCTTAGCCACCCCTAGACACACTGTTCGAGAAGGGTGGGATGCCATTTTCTCAGCCAGCCTGATTCAGATCTCTCCACCAGCCTGGAGCTTTTGGAGGGGGGATGACGAGCACATGCTTTGTTTTTTGCCCCGTAACAGTCCGAAGGTGCGGAGCCGCGACTCGCGGCGGGGAGGCGGAGCGCCAACGTAGCAAAAGTAGCGAAGTCGTCTCAACCAGTCGTTTTCCCCCAAAAGATAGTGAGTGAGAAGCATATTCTGAATTGTCCTCCTCAATCCGTGGCTGTATTACTGGGTGGGCCCCATTGGCCATTCCGGAAACCCACCCAAAGGCTTGCGGCTCCCATCCTTCTACAGCTCTGACACAAGTTTCCAGTCAGAGTGATTTGCCAAGCTTCCCAGCGGAGAAGTCCCAACTCTCAATCCAAGACTCCATTTTTCGGTGCGAAGAGGGTGGACCATTTTTCGGGTTCGAAGTTCTTTGGGATCCACCTGTTCGCCGGGTTCACCCTGTTCACCCGAGGCTATGGACTGGGCTTCTTCACTGGCACCTTGGTCACCGCCTATGCCGCGCGGCTCCTGTCGCCCCGGCAGATCGCCTGGGGCGCAGTGGCCTTAGAGGCGCGCGGGAGGGTCGGGAGAGGCGGAGAGGTCGCGTTGGTTGGTTGGTGGGTTGGTGGGTTGATTGGAGGTGACATGTTTAGGAGCACAGGAAGGATCAAACATGATCAAACTCTCCATGCCAACGTCCTATATGCTAGTTTTGGTGTGCTTCGGTGATGAACTGGATCATGGCGATCCTTTCAACGAGCTCTGTGAGAAGTTGGCCATTGTTCGATTTGACTCAGATTCAATGGATGATTGCACTCGCGAATGGCCTAGAACTTCAGCGGTGTCTACAGGGCTCTTCAGCCGTGTGCAGGATTTGTCACAGCTTTGTTGAGTCGGCAATAATTACTTGTATGGTCCTTCTTCCAGGGGTTCTTTGAGAGGTCTCCCTCACACACACAGACAGACACCTAGAGTCAATACTGACTATCAGACAAGATGGCAGCTAGCGCTCAATGTATGACGGGATACTGATAGTTGAGGGGTCAATGTAGGTGTCGATTCCATATGTTTGAATGATTTCTATATGTTTGCAACGGATGCGGTTGAACTCATGTGACGACCTGGCTTGATAATGAGTGCAGCGCAACGGAGATGCTTTTGGCCTTGTGGACCACATACCCGTGCCAAAAGTCAAAGCCAAAAGAACAAAAACACATCAGACAGTGTCAGAAAGTCAAAAGTCAAACAAAAGCCAATTGGCTGGCCCAGATCCGACTTCTTTTTTGGACAGCGTTTTGTTTGTTTTGACTGTTGTCCAACTTGTTTTTTGACTTTTATTTGACATTGTTTTGGACTTGTTTGAGTCATTTCGTTATTTAGACTTTTTTGCGACTTTCTTTTCTGACATGATTTGTTTGATTTGTTTCGAGTTGTGTCTATTTTGTTTACGTCTTTTCTGACTTTTGACTTTTTGTGTGACTTTGTTGGGACTTGCTCGAGTTGTTTTCTAAGTTTGACTTTTCAATAGATATTGATTTACGATCGTTTTTTTTAATATAACATATTGTTTAAGTATTTTCTGTTTTGTTTGACTTTTAATTGGCTGTTTTGACTTTGACTTTTCCATTTGACTTTTTGGTTTTGGCTTTTATTCGACGTTATATAATCAAGAGATCCTGCCCTTACCGTATGAAAGAATATTTTAATTCTACAGCCTGTTCTACAGTGACACAGTCAGCTCCTCCGGTGTTGCCTTCGTGAAAAACACCGGTAGCACCCGACGAGGCCAGTGTCCTGTCCACGGTACTGGCGCTCTATCCCTCCGGCCACTCGACCGAACCGGGCGGACATCGGAAGCGACGCCAACTCGCTACGAACGGAGCGGTCGGACGCTACGAATGGGGCTCCTGGCATCGCTACGATCGGAGCATCAGTATGAGAATGGCTGCTGCGCTCGGTGCAAACGAAAGGCTCCAAAGGACTCAAATTTAATTGTATCCGGTCAATGAGCATGTCCGTTTGAGGGGACAGGGTGAGGTTCATGTGGAAGCAACACACATGTTTGTAGGGAAGCGATCATCCAATGAATCATCAAATGAATCATTGAAATGTTGGGTTCTAAGTGGTGAAGAGGGGTGGTCTCTTGGGGTCTAAGCCCATCATTCAAGTTGTTGTCTTTTAGAGGAGCATCCTACTTCAATGCTTTAACTACGCAATTGCAGGGGTCATTCTGGTTGGGTCTACTCAGTCTACTCACTATCTATTTGAGCAGCAGGCAATCGCAATCTCATGTTTGCTATAGGTGAGTACTCCGTCGAAGAGCCCAAGCCGGCGGCGAGCTTTTGGGAGATTCTGCAGCGCCACTTGCCGGGAACCTGACTGACCTGATATTTTTCAGGGCACCCAAAGTATCGTCTTCTGTTTTAACAGGTGGTTCTGTTTTGTTTTAACATGTTTTAACGGGTCAAGATGAGTGAAACCATCTTGGTTTTGATGTTGAAGTTGTCTTTTTGTTATATAATAGTCTTCTAGTCATTCTGATTCTAGTCTTTGGAGATCAACACCCTTGAACCCACGATGAACGCAACTGAATTTGTCATGCCCCAGGTGTTGTTCTTCTTTTTGTGAAACTTGAGGGTTCCAATGTGTTTTGCCACCTCCTTCTCGGGTTGCACCCGATGCAGTATATAGTGGCTGCGGAAAAGAGGGCGGGCTTGCTCTCAGCACGGTTGTGGACCTTTGAGACCCTTCGAAGCAGAAGAAGACCACCCACTTTATCGATGTCAACCATGACAAGTCAAACGATGTGAAACGGATCCTTTTTTTGCTAGGTTGTAGTTGATCCTTTGGTCCTTTGGTCTTCAACTGATCCTTCCACATTTGCATGCTTCTTGTGTACCTGGAGCGGCGTTTGTGGGGTGAAGACGAAGACTTTGGATTTCCAAGGGTTATCGCGGAGCCCTGGCAAGCCGCCTTGTGCCAAGGCACAACAGAAAAAGCAAGTCCTGAGCCACCCCGTTAACAAGAAAGATGACGACTCTTGATTAATAAACCCCCGCGGGAATTCTATTAATAGAGTCCACAAGTGAGTCTTATTCACATTTGCATTGTGAAGCTGATTGAAACCTGAAAGCGTACAACGGAAGAGTGGCCTTTGCATGGTTGGCTGACCGCTGCGTCAAGCATGCGCGTGCTCAGCCAAGCCCTTGTCAGACTTGTCAGTGCGTTTTCAGCGCGCTTTGCGGGTTTTCTTTGATCCTGCTGTATGTATATATGTTACTCTTTTGGTCCTGCGTTGTGTTTGAGCAGTATATAGCAGAAGTGGCAGTATGGCCCTTTTGAACATCGCACCCTCTCACCCAAGCAGCGCCAACTTGATGCAGTGTGCTCTTGAGTGTACTGTGGGATACCTCTCACTGAACTGCATATTGAATTCGTGGTTTCAATATGTGTCAATACCCAGACACTCCACGGGACTGGCATGTTATTTACCTACACTCACCCCTCTAAAATACCACCCCAATGTACGCATATATGCCAGTCCCATTGGTCTTGTTTGGGTACAGTAATATGTTTCAATTGCAAGCAAACCTGGAGCCTCTTTGGTAGCTTGACCTCCGGTAGGTCATTCATTTTCTGGGGTCAACATGCAATTGTCTCGAAATCCTCATTTGTTCAAACATTTTGTGGACTCAGGACCTCACGTTTGGTCACTGGTGCTCTCGAAGCTGTCGACCTCAGCAGCAGGCGGACCGGCGTGACCGGTCCCGCGGCTCCAAGCACCGTTCGCCTGAACCGGTAGTCCAAGCACCGCAGCGAACGCGTCACCGCCTGTACCATGTTTTAGAGGCTCTATTTATCTAACCAAATACAGTAATCAAATCAGTCATGATCTATGATCTATCATGATCTATCTGTATTTACACGCTTGTGGACACACTACAATTAACTCTTGATGAGATTAGCCGTACTGCAGGACCCCTTAAAACTGACCGAGACAGCCCTGACAGTTCTCCGGAAGGCGGAATGCTGCTTTGCATGATCACCCAGTTTGCAATGGATTCTTAGCCGTGCATTGGACAAACCCGACCCGCGGTCGGACACTACGCCCCAGATGGATCTTTGATGTGTTTGGCCCACCTGCAGAAATGACTAGAGCGACAAAACTGGATGCAACTAGCACTGGGATTACGGTTACAACGTGCTTCACGTTTCTTCACTTCGCTTGTTGAAGTGCTTGGAAGTGAGGTTTCTGTTCTTTGTGGTTCTCCATTGCTTGCTGGTGGAGTACAGGGAGTCAATGCCCTTTGCGTGTGTTCGGCCACTTAAATCACTGATCCTTAAGGCCAAAACAAACTTGCTGCATCATGTGGCACCATGTTAGAGTCCTTCACACACAGAGTCATAGAGGTTGTGCCCTTCAAAACACGGGGGTTGAGGCCTCATCCCAAGCAGAGATCTCAGCCATGGATGGCTCTTAGCTCTTGGTGTTGTTTCTTGGGATCCCAAGCAACCCATGGCTGGTTTTTGCGAAGGAGCAACACGTATGATCAAAATCCTTGCATATGTTTGTGGCCTTCTTGACCAACCGCGTAGGATCGCGTAGGCGTAGCAACATGTTGACCCCATTTGATCACAATATTGAATTCAAATGATCCCCAATTCCCAACCAAAATATTTTCATTTTGCTGCCCGAAGGGTTCGCGCATGGGCAACAGACTTGGCTTATTGTGGGTCAACTGGTCAACTGCATGAGATTCACCACCTACCATCCCCCGCTGCAACTGCTCGCTCCCGTGGGCGCCCCGCTCGCCCAGGACCCTTTCAACTTCTCTACAGCGCAGACCAGTGTGCTCATGGCATATGTGGCCGGGTGCAAATTGAGGATTGTTTTGGAAAGAAACAAGAGTGGTCTTTCAATTGGAGGGGCCAGAATAGGCCAGGGTATGTGGCCGAAATGCAAAGATGTACAGTACATATGTGGCCAGGACATCTCCAATCCTAGGCTGAAGGCCAGATGAAATTCGCGAGTTTGGTGGAGTGAATGCCCTTGTGTTCTAGGGCTGTGGGCCTTAATTGCTTGGCTGGCAACATTTTAAGGGCTCTCCTTTGCAGGGGGGCCTTGAACAGGTTTCCGACTGTAGGCACTTTGAATCCAGTTGAATGACAGGAAGGTGGAGAACAGGAACCCCGTCAAGATCCGGCAAGTATTTGGATTGGAAGTTATCCAGACCCAATTTTTCCGTAATTCCAACCGTGGGCGTTGCCATAAACTGTTTGCAGGATGAGTGCCGCGCGGGGGCTCGTGTGATTCCTAGAAGAAGAAGAAGAAGAAGAAGAACCAGAAGAAGAAGAAGAAGAATCCCATCCAACCTCAAACAGTTCATACCAGGACCCTCGATGCCGGCCCGTTGAGGGGTGTCAATACCCCGCTGTTGAAGGGAACCACTCCGACCGTGGGTCGTGGTTATATAGACTCCCAAATAGATAGAAATGTAAAATCCCTTTCAAAATCTATTGGAAACCGTGTCCATCTATTTGGGTACCACTCTATATGTCTACCTCCCAAAATGCGAAAGCCGAGGTGAGTGGCATGCAGCTCCTCTCTCAGGCCTTCCTTTTCCGGCGATCCAAACGACAGCGGCGGCGGCGTGACGCCGATCGAAACGACTCCAACGGACAGAGATGATGAAACGATTTCTTCACTGGTTGAACGAACTACAGTAAGAACGAAAAACATAGGATACGAAGATATAACAATATTGTGATATTGTGAAGCTAAGCATATGTCGAGTTTTGACTGTTTATGGGTTTGGTGTTTCTTCGAAGTGATGGACATGCAAGATAACATAGACGTTGGGCAGATCTCCATTTGCAAATCGGGAGGTACCCAAGTTTTGGAGGTTTGAATTTGTGTTGATTCTTATATAATGGTGCCATCTTATATACGGCTTCTTGGCGGCAAGCGCATATGTACATCTGTCGGGTGGGAGCACTGCAGCACGGATTCACACTGCGAGACTAGAGAAGTTTGCAGACCACAAACTGGATCCAGCACATTCCAGCACCATTCTCGCAGCTTCCAAATCTGTTGAGGTACCTTCCCAAAATGGATGTTCACCGTGCCATTCTTGGGGGCACCATTCTCGCATGACATGAACGCTGTGCATCGACCGGTCGCTCTGAGACCTTCGTGGTGCCACACTTGGGGCACTTGGGGCCCAAAGCCTTGCGGCTCAGCTCCGCCGGAGCTTTGCTGTCACTTGGTTGAGAGTCTGATCCGGTGACCATCCCAGTCCCCATCTACAACTCTCACATGGTACAGCTCAAGAACGGGACATAGGCAACTGAAGACCCGTGCGAATGTGATGGTCTTCTCAGGCTGATGTGCTGTTGCCAACTCAAAGAGGAGTAGACAGTAGACACATGTAGACACTAACTAACTTTTGATTGATTGAACACTTGGAGCGAAGAACAAGCCATCAGACCGGCCACAAACCGACCAACCGATCATCAAATGAATCATCATGCTTGGTATGTTTGGTTTCTCGTCCGAGGTATTGCCAGACTACTCATGGCTCAGCGGGTTCTCATTTTGTGGGAAGAGCTCTTTAAATTGGTGGCTGAGAGGCTGAGAGCCCATAACTTGCTGGGCACCCCCGCCACTGTGGAAGGTCCAATCCAGATACAGTTTAAACTTGGGCTGTAGGGGAACTTTGTTATGAACCCCTATTGAGGTGATGAATTATTAAGCCATGTCAAGTTGTAGCCCAACTGATTTTCGACAAGCAAGTGTAGACCTCACCTCGAATGTCTTGTTGAAAACATGATCTCACTGTCGTTTTGTTTGTGCCGTCATCCATGCCGTCATCCATGCTGTCATCCTTTGGACCAGCAGATGAGGCGACCATTTCGGTGAAAACACATGGATCGAGGTGAAGCCACGTCCCACGAGGTGAAGCGCGTTTTGCGCAGTACCTTCGCCGTCATTGCCATGTGGGAGGGGTGACCATGTTTTGGAAGAACATGTGTGATTTTGCCATGTATTTACATGTTGTAACCCTAGGGTTCCAAGCATATCCTCAACGGAGGTAGGCCAGGAGCCCTAGGGTTAAAAGCATCTACCGGCGCCCCCTGTGGGGAAGTCTAAGAAAGGTGCCTTCGAGGTGATTCGGGGTGTTCATGAAGCACCCCGACCGTGGGCCCTGGTAGAACTCCAGGTGATCGTCAGGATCGTCCCCGCCCAGGGTGCCCTTGCTGGGCCTTTGGGCCAGTGGCTCCAGCGCGTTGGGCTACTGCGTCTCTCAGATGAAAGGGAGACTGGTACGATTTGCTAGGCTTGAAGAAGACAGGCCATCAAGGTGGTCCATTGGTTTCTCGATGTATCATCGCTACTGAATATCATCCTTGGGAGTGATATCGTCGATCGAGGTGTGACTTGGACACAACACGCATAAGAAAACCCTTGAAGGTTTGCGTCATCTGCGTCATCCGTGTCATCCATTTTTGGGACTCTGCGCCCTATCCATTTTGTAGCTTTGGCTTCCAAAACTCCCAGCAATCGATGGGGGGTGAATGAAGAAGCCAGAGTGCATCTCTGCCGAAAAAGCCCACTTCAAGTGAGCCAAGGCTTTGGGTGCTTCTGGGGCTGAAATACATTGGTTTGGATTTGAGTTGTTCTTCTTCATCTGGAGGTTGTCAACTTTAATTTACAGTGATGGTAACTGTAAGCAGGATACACCAGTCAATAAAGCCAAGTGATCCCATTGAAGTTCAGGAAGGGACAACAACAACAACTGCATGATGTCACAATTGATGTATTCGTCGACGGCAAACTAAACATTACTATGGAATTACAATTCCATCGGTTCAGCTTCAGGCTCAGCCTCCGCAATTTTGGCGGACTTCCACCAACCAACTCTTCCCAGATTCTGTACAATGACATCAATGACTACCCTAAGACAGGGGGTGGGGTGGACCATCTTCTTAGGTGAAATAGATGCAAGCTCCAAGTATTTGAGAAAAGCCCTGAGCTGGAGGTTTGGATGGGTCCGCTGGCTGCTAGTGGCTATGGGGGCAATACGGCGCTGGGCAGCCGCTCGCCAGCAAGCGAGTGCGAAAAATCTGGGCCGCCGCAAGCGTCAGTGGTCTAAGAAGGGTGGTGACACACCAGGAGGATCGAAGCCTCAGAGGTCTTTTGTATACGGTGTTTTGGAAGCTTCTAAGGAAGAAACAAAGAGCATCCGGGTTAAAAAAGGAAAAGATGAGAAAATAGTAGAAACAAGGGGTTGGAATGAAAAAACCTGGGAAGTGATCACAAAAATAGGGGGGTGACTGAGTCCAAACAAGATCAGCATTCCCCATATGTCCATGAAGAGCCTTGCCACAGCTTCCCCGTGGTTCATGGTGGTTCTATTCCCGGACCTTGGAATCGGTCAAGACAAGTCAATACTCCATCAGTCTTCCCATGGGTTGTTTTTTGTGGAGGATGAACATGATGAAACATGATGAAAGGTCTGAAGTGAGTGTATGCTGTTATTCTCAGTGCATCCAGCGATGCAAGTTATTCTTCTGTATTCTCTGCGAATCCAGCGTATCCGAGTTTGACCAGTGTGGTACGAGCTCTTCCTCCGACCAACAGTAGTGGGAATCGCGCGAAACCGCAACTGAGTCAGACGCATTTGGTTTGGGAAATTGCTCTATGCACATGGTTTCTAAATTGTTTTTGACAATGTACCACTTTAGTCGTCAGTACCATTGCCATTGCTGTTGACAAGCGCAAGTTGGAAAAAGTTGGGAACGACATAGGACGACTGATCCTGGTACGACCCCATAGTCTGTCATGAAACCCTTGTGGCAGAAAAAAGAGGCAAATTATATACTATATATTCCTGACTGTGTTTTAGTGTTTCTATTGATTGCCAGCAGAGAAAGGCGAAAAAGGACAAGACAAAAAAACGGTCTGCAAACTTCCTTCACAATCCTGTCTTTAGGTCGCTCGCTAGGGCCATGTGTATCCAGGTGTAGAGGTGTGATGACAACGAGCTAGCGAGCCAGAAAAACGATAGGTAAACTCGGGTAAACTTGCCACAAGCTGATAACTTATAACTATTCTGTAGGGCTCCTGGTTCACATCCTCAGAAGGTAGTTAGTCCCCATCCTGTGGTAGTCTGAGCCAGGAGACTCCGTCTGAGCTTTGAATCGATCGCTGCACGCCGATCGATCTGGTAAGACACCGGTCCACCGGTCCTCCTCGTGAGGCCTCATGTCCTGCTTGGCACCGGAGAGCGAGTCAGGCGTTGCTGGATGTCGCGAACTGGTTGGGAGGGATCCCACAGCCAAAGCCTTAGACCAACAAACATCCAAACTTGGGCTTGTACCGGCAGAACAAGCTATGCCCTCTTCAAGCTACGTGATGAGTGACAAACTCAATGAGTCCAAGATTGATGAACATTGAGAGAACAGATGTTGGATGGACTGTTGAACGGCTGAACCCGCATGGTGCCAAACAAGGAACTGGCTCCATGCCACTAGACGTCAGCCCAGCCACTTTTCAGATGGTTGGAAGTCACTTGCAAAACCTGTTTGTTTTGGACATTAAGCTTGTGTAATCGGCAAAGAAAACAACAATTGAGTAGAAGCAATGGCCTCCAACCGAATAGCAATGGTTTGATGAACATATTGAGATTGAACAGCCGTTATTTGTCCGCATCGGAGTAAACGGCTCTTTAAGCTCAAGTGTGGCCAGCTAGTACGATTTCTCGTCAGAAGAGAAAGACACCCAAGTGGTCATGAATTGTACTGGATCTTGACAAGCATGTTTTTGCTATATATAACCTCAGCCAGGGGGAGCTAGGGTTAGCAAATCATTATATGTATTTATATATAAATAAATATTATATACCTGTCTTGAAAACCTATGGTGTTTCTATTTGGCGTGGAAATTTGTAAGTGTAAGGTTTACCAAGGAGATATACTGACTGATCCACTCAGACAGTAGTTATGCTTTTGTAAATGAGGATATGATCATTCCCCTGGAGTGAGCTGATTCCAGGGTCCAAGTGAACGGACACTCATCAGGAATTATTGGGTGCTAAAGGTGGGTTGAAGAGAGATTGAGCAAGCAGCTCAAAAGACCAGTTGATTTGACCGCCAGCTCCAGGACTGATCTCAAAGCAAGGTTCCAGAAATAAGTCAGTTCAGGGTGCCAGAAACAAGTGATACTCTGACAGCGTGTAGTTCCTCAATTCACCCTGTCAGAAAGAGTGGAAAACTCTGTGAGAAAACCAGGGGTGGGAAATCAGGTTTGATGGCAATTCGGCGAGCCAACTTTGACGTACGGCGATTTCTGACAAAGATGTCGTAGACATTAACTTGACTTTGGATGCTGCTTTGGATTGGAGCCAGGGCAAAGTTCAACATGCTTTTGAGCCTTGCACTTTGGCGGAAACACGTTAAACTCCTGCATTGGATGCTAGAGTGAATGTGGCACATGCCAAGGGCGAGTTTAAAGTGAGTTCTGTTTGGCCACCAGAACAGACACATTGCCAGAGGGCTTCAACATTGAGTTGCTAGCCTCTTTGTTGGAACTTGATTTTGCAGAATATGCACAAAGCCCGCTTACTTTTCGGGATTTCACTGTTCTTAGGTGACTCAACCGAAGCGAAACAAACCCACACTGTTCTTAGTTTCACCCATTCCGAAGCGGCTATACACGATTCTATTTACAAGCATGGCGCATAAAAATCGTCCGGGGGCAAAAATTGGCGATCGAGTCGCTCTCGTCGGGAACATCGGCGGAAGGCTCTCGCGTCCGCGATGCTCGCGGGCAGGCAGCATGGTGGCGCTTGGCTTGGCACCCTTGAGCTTGGGTTTCATGCTGGCTCCCATCATGTCCAGCTGGGTGCGCCGGCGGCACAGCAGTTTTTTTGGGCAGACAGTTTTGGGCGGTGTTGGGGGAAGAAGGCAGGGCAGTCTGGAAGATGACTACTGGCTGATGGGTCAATCTTTGTTGGAGGGGCTATGCTGCAAAAACAAACATTGGCATGTAAAGACTGATGGGTATTCTCTGTATACCTGATCTAAGAGCCAGCGCACGTTTGTACTTGAACAGTTGTAGTAGCATTGACAGACATAGCCGCCATGGCCTACTTACCTTGAAGGCAAGTCATGAGTGCCACACCAAAAATGACCTTGGGCGAAGAGAAACCCGTAGTGGCCTGCAGATTGATTGGAATTGTGACCTTCCAGTAGGTATCAACATTGTGACCTTGT
Organism: Durusdinium trenchii; assembly: GCA_963970005.1. Taxonomy (NCBI): domain Eukaryota; class Dinophyceae; order Suessiales; family Symbiodiniaceae; genus Durusdinium; species Durusdinium trenchii. The sequence goes on along the minus strand of CAXAMN010021851.1, from coordinate 678,767 downwards.
CCGATCAACCTAACTTGCACCACGGGACCAACTGCAACCACATGAATACCCTGTGCATTTTCACGTTCATTTGCATTGGACGGATGTCGTTACAATGTTCATTGCTGCAGGAGAACTCGTCCATCACTCACCCCGAACTCTTCGAGAGTATTATATATTTATATATATATATGTTATATAGTATTTGATGTTATACACAAGAAGAGACGAAGGAAAACGGTAAACGCAACATGTTATATCATTTGGACCACTGAGGAAAGGAAACTGAGACTGGGGTTCTACCCTGATTTGCTCTTTCGAGCCTGTGAAAGCCACAGAAATGCGATGGCGCACGCCGCGTGCCCAGTTGAAATCCACAGGGTGCAACAGACAGCACAGCGCTCCAGGTCTACCAACACTTTGGCTTCCAAGCAGTGCCAGCAGTGGCTGCTGCCATGTTGTGGCTCGGCGGCATGGATCGGTCGAACGAACACGGCCGGTGAGTGTAAGGCAAGAAGGCAACAAGGCCTGGTCAGAGTTTACATGAGTTTACAATAACAAACACGCGAGCAACAGGGATGATGGCCCCAACAGTGGATGAGCAACAGGGTCCACTGGTGGATGAATGCGAGCCAGTTGGAGTTGCAAAGCTCGTGGATGTGTCATTCTAGGTGGAACTTCCCATCACAAAGAATTCTACACGGAGGTGAATTGGATGTGAAGCTCCTGGATGTTGTTTTGTATGTTCTATCACGCATCTAGGACAAACTTCCCGTCCAGAACCAGCTGAGGTTCCAACCTGCTTGAGGAACATCATTGAAAAAAGATGTGAGTTCCAGAAGAAATCCAAGCGGGACGTATACCTGTTCCACCCCAACCCCATCCAAACCACGAGGTTTTCAGGAAAACGATCCAACCCTCGTGGCGCCACGGCTTGGGGCGTCCCCTCACGCCTTCCACCTGTGCCAGAGGTGCTGCGCCACTGCAGCCATCGAGGTATTGGACTCGATGGACGCGGAGGAGGAGCAGAGCGACCGAGCTTCGGAAGGTAGACGGTTTGATGAAGAACATTGAAGAACCCATATTGTACCCACTGCAATTGGGATTGTAACACCTCTTCAGTTTTTGTTTCATCAAGAGTCTAGAAAAAAGTGGGGTGTCTTCAAGTGTTTTCCGCTTAAATAGGGTGATCATGGGTGATATTTGAGACATTGAAAGTTGATGAGCACTATGTCTAAACGTGTCTAAACGTTGGCAGGTGAGTACCCAATCCACTCAATGTTCACCAACGGGCACAATTCTTAGGTTAGATGTCCAAATCCTCTGCCCGCCCAACCAACATCCTGAACCTTCCATTGATACAGAAATTTCTGACAAACTGCTACTTTGATACGGAATTCTTGCTTTTGAGCGTTTTTCATATAAATGAGCGCTTTTTGAAGATATACCTTCAAATGAGCGCTTTTTGGGATTTTCATCTTTTTGAACATTTGGAACCCTTTGAATGCATGTATGTGCATTGTGCGCTCGTCCACGGCGCTTCTTCAAAGGCCACCAATAGGTGGCTCCAGCTTTGGACCTCAGGTGGGCGCAGGCTCTCACAAACATGGGGCTGCTACAAAGAACCGCTGCATCATGCTGCATCAATTTCAGATTTTCACAAGAAGATCGGGGACATGATACGAGTTTGGCCCAACGAGAAAGGATAAGCGCACCCGGCACCTATCAAAACCTTTCTAGGGGTCTCGGTGTCCAAGCTTGGCAAACCCATGGTGGCCTGACTCTCCAGGGCAGAGGTGCCACTGCATGTTTAGTTGTTTTTGGTGAAGCTTTGCAGAGTGGAGCTAGTCGCCCAAGTGCTCTGAAATTTGGTGCCACACTGCAGGCCTGCTCTGGTTCAAGTTAGCATGCGTGAACGCATGTATGCTCAACACGCTTCAACATATGCACACGTCACACGCATCATGCATTGCATGTGTTTGCACGTGCGCATGCAACTTCCGGTCTACTTCCTGTAGCACACAGCCATGCCTCTGGATGTTGGCCCCGTGCTGGTTGAGTGGATGAAATTTGATGATCTCAAGACTGCGGCTACGCATGGCAGGTTGGTGGATGTGAAGCTAGATCTTACTCCACAAACCGCAGAGTTGTACAAGCTTGTGCTTGCACCAATAATTATGCACTTGGGCCCCTCGCATGTATGGTTCTGGAATGGTCCCGCAATGTCCCGCACCATTGTTTTGATGTCTAAAGGTAGATCAATTATCTTGTGCTGGACGCAGCCAAGGTTTGAAGCCTAGCGTTGATGTTATGGTGGATCTTGTTGATCGGTTCCTGGCAACCAACAAGCCTTTTGGAAAGGTGCATGCGACAAGCTACTTGCTTGCTAAGGCTTGTGCTGTGCATCTTATGGGTAGGCGTTGTGGAGGTTTGTTGGGCTACCGGGCTACCAGTACTAAGGCTCAGTGATCAAGAAGCAGGCATGGTTCCTACGAATGCTGATATGCGCTTGGTCTCGTTGGGCCAAACGTGGATCTTGTCCACGATCTGCTGGTCAAAAAACGCTTTTTGATGCAGCTGGGATTCCATGGCCTGAGAGAGCCTTGGCATGATGCACCTCTTATATGTCTCAAAAATATATCCCAATAGATGCAAAGTACAAAACTTTTGTGAAGGGGTTTCATGTCCTTGATACCTCCGCCAAGGATCTGAGCGTGGGTCAAATTCCACACTCACGGACGATGAAGATGCAGAAGAATTGTTAGGGGATGAAGGCGAAACAGGAGAAGAAGAACCACTAGAAGAAGATGAGCCTCTTGAGATTGAGGACCTCGAGATGTCTAGCTTTATATAAGTCGCTGTTTCTACTACATGTCATGCCTTTTGCCCCTGACATTGTATAGGATCGTGACCGTGACTCTGCACCTGTCCCATCTGAAATGGTGGCTCCTACAAGCCCGAACCCAAGACCTCTCTGCATAGGTTCACAATCTATAGATTGAAACCCACCCCCGCTCGAGCTTGCACGAGGTCCCGGACCTGCGCTGGAAATTGGTGGGCCTGCCAATGGAGGCAGGCTGATCAAAGCTTGGCTTTACTTATGCATGGTAGAAAACAGCTGTAAGTTTGTTGGGCCTCCACACACTACACTGACAGGACCATCTTTGGCGGCCGAGAGTGGTGACACTGTTTTGCAAGAGGAGTTGAAGGCATTGCAAACCATGGAAGAAGAGTTGGCTCAGCTTACCACTCTTTTGGAACGTCAAAAATCCCTCACCACTTTGGATGAAGCTTCAGCACATATGATCGGAACTGTCAGTAACGTATATGCAATTATGCAATATGTTTTGTTTTGGGTATCTTTGATGTTTAACTCACTTACCTGGATCCTTTCTAAGGTATAGATCATGTGGAGACTTTGCCACTGGGTACTCAGCTGATGGAAGATTTCGCAGCTGAAGAGTCAAGTCGACCTTTTGACCCAGCCCTGCCACCTGAGCCTAGGCAACCGTTCGAGATTAGGGCTGAAATGATTCGAACAAACCGTGCCAAACTGCCAAAAGAAAAAGAGGTTCCAAATGGAACCCCAACTGATGGAGGTTCCAGCCCAATTGAGGTAGACACTGATGAGGAAGCCAAAAGACTTGAAGAAATGAATCCAATGGATACTTTGGTACCGGGGTGCCCAACTCTTGAACAGCTGTTGCCTGAATACCGTGCCTGCAAAGAACATTGGTCAAACAAACATGCAGTTGAGGGCACTGTTGAGGGCCAGCCCTTGTCCACCTCCGACTCCGCCCTGCTTGCCTCAAATGAAAAGGCTTCTGAGGTGGATGCGGAGGTCAAGGATCCTGAACCGAGCGCAGCTTCCGAGCCTATTGACTCCAAGTCTATTGGTCAGAGTGGTGAGAAGGCGGGTTTTTGTTTTGCATGGTTATGTATGCATGCAGGGACGCTAATACCTGCGTATGACTCACGAATGTGATATGCGTAGGTATCCACATCTACATCCACGTCTATGGAGGCCTTTATCCGTGGCATTACGCCCATCTCCCCGAAGGAACAAACAGAGCTCACAAAAAAGGAAGGCAAAGGCAAGGGAAAGGGTAAGAAACGACCTAGCAAGAAACAACAGGAAGAAACCGGTGAGGATGAGGATGAAGGTGAAGGGGATGATCAACATGAGGGGGATGAGCAAGATGGGGAGCAAGATGGGGATGATCAAGGAATGGACGAGGAAGGTCCTGAGAAGGTGTCCGATCCAACCAAAGCATGCCCCAAGTCCAAGGCGAAGGCAAACAAAAGCAAGGAGCCAACAGCCAAACCCAAATCCAAAAAGCAACAGGCAACTGAGGAACCTAAGCATGAGGAGCAGCCAGCCAAAGGACCAAAGCAGCCCAAGGCAGCCAAAGCCAAAGCC